>JAKSZU010000005.1:51273610-51461110 GCA_026018925.1 Tupaia tana | reverse complement strand
TATATATATATATATATATATATATATATATATATATATATATATATACACACACACACACACACACACATATAATATTTATATTATACTCTCTCTCTATTTATATATATATACATATATATATATATATATAAATATATAATTTTTTCCAGGGGGTTAGGACCAGACCAAGCCGTATCTTTTTGGGGAACCATTCAACCCACTACAGTTTCCTTTCCATTTCTCCTCCCACCCCCCTTTAAATGTACACAGCTCAAAAATTTGAATATGTTAAAAGGATTTAAGCAAATTATTCTTGATAGGTGAAAACTGAAATCTCAACAAAAAGAAAAAAGTGAACAAAGCAGTCAAGTAATTAAAAATAACTTCTTATCATTGATGTAAAGAGGTTTTATGTAGACTATGGAATTAATCTGGGAAGCAGTTACAAGTCGAGTATCCCTTGTCTGAAAAGCTTTGGACATCATATGGCACAGAGGCTCCATTCCTAGTTATATACCTAAGAGAACTGAAAAATCATGTCCATGCAAAACTTTGTACATGAATGTTTATAACAGCATTATTCATATTAGCCAAAAATTTCTTTGGCTGATGAAAGAATAAACAAAATGTGGAATATTTATTCAACTGAGTATGATAGGAATAAAATAATGATTCCTACAACATAGATGAACCTTGAAAACATTATGGTAAGTAAAAGAAGCAAAAAAAAAAAGTCTCACATTGTATGAATCTATTTCTATAAAATGTCCAGAATACACAAATCTATAGAGACAGAAAGTAGATTTGTGTTGCTTGGCGACGCAGGGAAGTGACTACTTTTCTGGGATGATGAGAATATACTGGAATTAGATAGTGGTGATATTTGTACAACTCTGTGAATATACCTCTGACCCCTAAATTGTCCATTCGAAATGATTGATTTTATGATATTCATTGTCAATAAAAAATATTGAAAATAAAACAGAAAACTAGCCAGGGCAGGATACAGGATTTGAACCCATTGCCCTTGCACTTAAAGACATCTGTTACCAACGCGTCTGTGCCTTGCTAGGCAGCATGTGGTCACTTGGAGTAGTCTTGACTATGCATAGACAAATGGTTTCTGCTAGGCATTACTATGTCATCTGAGTACAGCTACTGGGGTGTCTGCAGCACCCTTGCCCCTGCCACTATTAAGATGCTGTTACAGGGCCAAGCTCATGTGTCTGATTCTCTCTTCTCTTGGCACAATATCCATTCCAGATAGTTCCTCATCTTTCCCGTAGATGGACTAGGGATGGCCCGTGCTGCCACTTTAGCAGGGATGGCAGGACTCCTGTGTGGGCTAAAGCTAAGACTCTAACATGCTACCCTATTATTAGCACAGGTACTTACAGGAGCCCTGGGGGACTGGCCAGGCTTTGGTTCAGGTGGCTAGATCTCATGTGGCTGACTGCGTGGTTCAAGTCCCAGACCTGGCAACTTGAAAACTGCACTAGGCACATATGTGTGCATGCCTGAAATCCGTAGAGGAGAATAAAGGAGGGGACTGCGGCATGGGCATGGTCATTCACCCGAGAGGTGCTTTCTCTCTTTCTTTGTCTCCGTCTCTTTTTGGCGAGCGCACATGCCCTAGAGCAAATTGTAAAATTAAAAAAAAAGAAAAAAAGAGCCCTGGAAATCTTCTTTTCCTGAGGCATTTCAAATAGGGTAGAATTTCCCCTCTTCAACCCTTCTACCCATCCATTACTCTATCCAGTCATCATCAGCCCATCCATCCATCCATCCATCCATCCATCCATTCTATTGGACGAATTAATTTTTTGCTATAATCTCTGCAAAGTAACTTACTGAAGCACAGTTTTGCCTGGTTTTGAGAACATGGGTCAAGAGATTTTTTTTCTGGGGACCAGTAGTTAGCGTAATGGCTATGTCGCTGGACTCCCATGTAGTCAACCAAGGTTCGAGTCCTGGACCCGGTGGCTTAAATTCATGCCGGGCACGTGTACGTGCGTGCCCAAGACCCCAAGAGGAGAATGGAGGAGAAGGGATTGCGGTGTGGCCATCCCCCCTGGGGGGTGATTTCTCGCTTCCTGTCTCTATGTCTCTCTCTGTCTTTCTGGCGAGCGCACGCGCCCTATAACGAAAAACCTCTGCAAAAAAAAAAGAAAAGGAAGAAAAAAAAGATTTTTTTTTCCTGACTCTTCCAGGAATTTATGAATCTAGGGGTCTCACTGGGTCGTGTGTAGGATGGAAATACTTCGCACCATGATGATTGGCCTGTGAATCCCAGGCAGCCCCTAAATGCTGTAAGAATTCTGATCTCCCTTACTCATTTCTTTCTTTCCTTTCTTTATCTTTCATTCTTTTTCTTTCTCTGCCTTGTTCTTTCTTTCTCTCTTCTTTCTTTCTTTTTCTTTTCTGCCATGAGCAAGTCACTTTTGATAAAAGGATTTGTAAATGTGCGCGTTCCTCCCTGAGGGCTCCTTCTGCAGGCACAGACCTTTCATCACCAACCCAACTTGCAATCTTGGCAAAAGAACATTTTCAGCTCTTTTTTCTAGGGGAGAAAAAGTGCATTCCAAATGAAACAGCCACATCACAGAAGTCCTCCACGTAATGAGACTTGCTCTGTTGAACTATCATTACTCTGTGCTCCAGGCAGGCCTGGGCTGTCTATTGACCTCCCACTTTACCCCTGGCCATCAGGGCCAGAGTCAGCAGCTGGGAAACCCAAAGAGCCCCCCAGGAGGCTCTGAGAAGGTTTCTTTTTAGGACTGGGTCTTGCTTAGAAATTCTTGACTGGACGGCATCAGCTGAGGAAGGGGGAACAGTCCTATCAGGCCTGCCAGCTTGGCTACGCCTTAAGACATTCCTAAATGGGTTTTTGCTCAAATTGCTCTTACCCCTACTTTCCTCTGAGATTCCCTGACTCCTCTTGGCTCATCCGACTCTTGCCTGTTTTGCCTGTTTTTCAGAGTTCGCTCAAGTTCTGCCCCCAGGACCACATTGTTTTCCTACCCTACAGCTATTCATTCAACAAAAGTTTATTGGCCACTTTTTCAGGCCCTGTCTTATATGGGGATCAGTCTAGTTCATAAGGGCTCCACCTTCATGACCTAATCACCTTTCAAAGCCTCTGTCTCCTCATATCATCACAATGTGGATTACGATTTCAACATAGGAACATAGGAGGAAAATAACTTTGGCTTATAACACCTGGGAGGTTTATAGAGGCTTGTCGTCTTATAGCCACACCAACTGAAATACTTGCTTTTTTTTCCCAGCCATCTCAGTTCTAAGTAAGATAAACTAGAGTGTTACACACTGGCTCTTAAATGCTCCAGACATTGTTGACACATTACTTCTTTTTTTTTTTTTTTTTTTGAGAGGTTTTTGCTATAAGGCGTGTGCGCTCGCCAGAAAGACAGAGACAGACAGAGAGACAGAAAGCGAGAAATCACCCCCCCCCCCGGGGGGGGGAGGGGGAGGGTGGCCACGCCGCAATCCCTTCTCCTCCATTCTCCTCTCGGGATCTTGGGCATGCGCACATGCACACGCACCCAGCATGAGTTTTAAGCCACCGGGTCCAGGACACGCACCGCAGTCAACTACATGGGAGTCCAGCGACATAGCCATTACGCTAACTGCTGGTCGACACATTACTTCTGCTCACAGCTCACTGGCCAGAACTGGTCACATGACCCCCACCTAATTGCAAAATGACAGGTTAATATGGGGGCTATTCAGTGAGCAGGTAATGACTCTACCACACTTTCCAAATCAGCTTATGTGAAAAGGGGGATTTGAGGAAGATACTGAGGCATCTTATGAGTCTCCAGGAAAGGGGTACATCTGAGCTCTAAAAGGAACTGCAACCAGATATCTAAAAGTCAGGAAACATGGTCATGTCCTTAGTTTTTCATGGTGTTTTATTTGCTTCTCTTCCCTCTGTCAACAAATTTGCCTTTTCTCTTTTAAGAAAGATTGAATTTCTCTGCTTTCAAATAAATTAGGACTAATAATACATGGGATCAACCTAGGTGTCCATCAATAAATGAATGGATAAAGAAAATGTAGTATATATGCTTCAAAAACTTTGAAGCATCATTTTCCCACAGAAACTTTGTGGAAAGATGGAATTAAAATATGAGTTTTTGTGCTAAATTAAAAAAAATAAGAATTATTTATTTAATTCTATTTGTTATTATTATTATTTTTAAAATTTTGACCAGGCAGAAACAGAGAGGGAGAGAAAGGAAAAGTGAGAAAGCAAGCTCCAGATCTTGAACTCGAACTGTGGTAGGCCATGTGGGAATCCAGCACCTTTAACTACCGTGCCACCTGCTGTCCCCTCCAGATTTAAAAAAAAGAATTAATTATTTAATTTAATTTTATCATTATTTTTAAAATTTTGGTATGAAGCAAATAAGAGAAAGACGAGAGAGAGGAGAGAGAGAGAACAAGCGAGCAAGCTGCCAGGTCTGGGACTCAAACCTTGGTTGGCCATGTGGGAGTCCAACAACTTAACCACCACACCATCTGTTAGCCTCATGTGCAAAAAATTTAAATCCATGCATAGTTTTTTATGATACACATACTCTAGTTTGAAGACTTCTCATATGCAATGCTATTCAACTATTAAAAAGAATGAAATCCTGCCATTTGAGGTAACATGGGTGAGCCTGGAGGACATTATGTTAAGGAAAATAAGTCAGCACAGAAGGAGAAATACTGTATTTCTTGCACATATGTAGAAACTGAAAAGGATGACCTCATAGAAGTAGAAAGCAGAAGAATGAGTACTGGAGACTGGGAAAGAGAATGGGGAGAAGTAGAGAGATGTTGGTTAATGGAAACAAAATCACAGATAGAGAGGAACACTTTCTAGTGTTATAAAGTGCAAGAGGGAGTATATAGTTAAGACCTACTGAATATCTCAGAGTAACTAAAAAAGAAAATTTTGAATGTTCTCACACTAAATAATGACAAATGTTTGAGTAGCTGGATATACTGGTTGCCCTGATTTAATCATTACATGCTTTATTCTTTTAAAAAAATAATTTAATATTATTATTATTATTTTAAAATTTGATATAGGGCATGTCTGCTCACCAGAGAGAGAGAGAGAGAGAGAGAGAGAGAGAGAGAGAGAGAGAGAAGTGAAAAAGCAAGCTTGTCAGGTCTGGGAATTGAACTGTTAGTTCAATTAGGAAGTTAGGAATAGGAAGTTAGTTGTGAGCGGGCAGTCCTAAGAGAAAAGCGAAAGGCTCATCTAGCTCCAGGTGCCAGGAGGGCGAGGCAATTTTCCATCTTCCTTCCTTGGGGCCTGAGGGAAGTACACAGGAATGATTCGTAGATTTTTCTCTTATCAAAAAGACCTAAGCAAGCGTTTTTGGTCAATGCCCCAATTCCTATTAGGACGATAGACTGGGCAATCTAACTGGGGCAACCTGGCTCGTATTGGGCATATGCAATTAGGTGATCAAGTTCCTCATTCTTTATCTGTGAGGAAGGTGTGCAGGTGCAGGAAAAGAACGTGTGGGTTTAAATTTAAAGGAAGAACATAGGCAGCGTAACGGACCTCCCATTAATGAATATTCATGACCTCTAATAATAAAAATAACGGTTAACTAGTACCAAGTGTGGTTGCCACCCGGCAATCTGCCCACCCAACAGCCTTTTTGGGTGTACTTCCTTTCTTTCCTCTCTTTTCTTTCTATTAAATCTTCTTTTCTACCTACTTCATTCGTGGTTGCAGTTTCATTTTGCGCCTAGGGACAGATCTCTAATTTTAGTGATCTGGACCCAAAGAACCAAGGACTTCACAACACAGCTCAACACTCTCCCATCCGTTAACAGAACCATGGTTGGTCATGTGGGAGTACAGTGCCTCAACAACCATGCCATCTTTTGGCCCCACATGTTGTATTCCTACACTGAAAAATCAATTGTTATTTTGTGTAATAATAATAATACTTGCCATTATTCTCCCTGCATATGTCAGACTAAGGACACTTCATACTTAGCCTTCTAAGACTCCCCATTCACTTCTCTGAAAGGTACTGGCGATAGGCACCAATTCTGTTGGAGGATGTCCAGATACCTGAGGCAGAGGTAGAGCAGGGAAGACCTGCAGAAGGACTCGGTTACAGTCTTCCTTTCTAAAACAATTACAGAGTGAGCAGCCTCCCCCATGGGAAACTGGTGGTCGCAACTTAAACTTGGAGCCACTCCTAAAAAAGGCCGTTTTACCTCACCTAGAGAAAGGCCATCTCATGTCTTGAGAAGCAGTTCTGACAATCTTGTGATTACAACCATGGCAGCAAATAAGGCTGCTAGTATGGGTTCTGCCTTGTCCTGGAGAGGCCGAATGTCCTGGGAGCTGCAGTCTCACATGATCTGCCCCTGAAGTCACTGTCCTTTTGCCTGTGGCCTTTCCTTCATTTGATCCTCACTTCATCCCAGCTCTGTATCTCCTCTGAGATGTTTGATCAGGATGTCCTGGTTCCCAAACAAATTTAATCAAAGTGACCCTCACCTCCTGTCTTACATAATCTGCTATTCTTTTATGAACAAAACCACCTGATATTAGAGGATTTATAAAGAGTAGAGGTTTATTTGGTTTATGATTCTGGTGTCTGGACAATCCAAGGTATGGGGCTAGCATCAGGCTGACTACAACAAAACAGGAGCAACAGAAGCAGAGAGGATGGCGGCATGTGCAGAGACCTGGGCACTGCTATCTTCCTTTTATAACAACAGCTGTCATGATACCTAATCCCTTTTCATGAGAGCTAGAAGTCACTTGGTCTCATGAGTCATTACTCCACTCATAAGAGTATTACCTCTGTGATCCAAACACTGCCACACCTCTTAAAGACCTCACCTCTTTAAAGGGCTCACTAACTCCCAGCACCATTACCCTGGAACCAAATTTCAAAACATGAACCTTTGGGAGACAAACCATTAACCAAACCCTAGCACCTCCCTATGGTCACTTCCCTCTGTGAATCTAAAACCAAATGTCTCTTGCCTTTAGGGTGGTGATGACCCCCCACACCCCATGAGAACACACCACTCACAAGGGCACTTATTCATTCTCTCCAGGAAAGGGAGGAGAAGCAGAAACACAAGGTGGAGTATTTGGTGCTGAGGCCAGACTCTTACTTCATGGATGTGAAATGCCCAGGAGCTGTAAGATAGCCACAGTCCTTAGGCATGAATAAGGGTTTGTGTTGGCTGCTCTTCAAGGAAGAAATAAACAAATACTCTTAAAAACAAACAAACAAAAGCAAAACAACAACAACAAAATACATTTCAGATAAAACCAGACCAAAATAAAAAACAAACCCCAAATGCCTCTTGAACTGGACGGTATTTTTGGTTTATGAAGTGCTTTCATGATTTTATTTCAATCCTCACATGAGCCCCAAGAGACAGTTATTATTCTGAGCTTAGGGATGAAGAAACCAATGCTCAGAGAGACCAGAAAACTTGCCCCAAGTCATGGGATACATAGGGTGGGTCCAGAATCCCACCCGGATCCTGTCAGCTCTGAAGCTTGCACCACCAAGTGCTGAGTTCAGGGTTTCTTGGGTGCACATGGCCTGGCAGGGATGGAACTGAGTACAGAAACTAGTCTTGAGTCTCATCACAAATGTCAACTTCTCTCTCCTCTGGCCTGTCTAGCTGATGGAATCTTTTGAGGGTGCCAGCCATGTGGACTCTATTCACAGAAGGCCCAGTTGGGACAATCTTGATTAAAGGATGTCCAAATTACAGAACAAATTAGATTGTCATGGGGAGGAGCTGAAGTGGTTCTAAGAGGAAAATTGATGTCATGGATCTTTTTATAAGCACTTTGGGGGTGGTAGTAATAAAGGGGAGGGAAGTAGGTGGCCAACCAAGCATTAGGCAATGTAAAACTGGTCTTAGCAAAGGAAAAAAACAGAACTATCTTAACGAAAAAAAGGAGCTATTTTTTTTTTTTAAGGGGCCACATTCGTTTTTCAGAGGCACTTGATCTGTAATAAATACTTTAGGGTTTTTAGAAACTGTTATACAACTGCTTCTTCCTAATAGCTGAATTATGGATATGTTAAGAAATGTCCTAGGGCCAGCAGTGGACTCCCACATGACTGACCATGGTTCAAGTCCCGGACCTGGCAGCTTGCTTTCTCACTTTCTTTCTCTTTCTCTGGTGAGTGCATGTGCCCTATAGAAAATTTGAAATAGTAACAAAAATAAATAATTTAAAATAAATGATTGTTTAAAAACAATAAAATGTTTTAGATGAGGAGGCTCCATTGAAGTATATGCATTTGACAGGAGGAATATATTTTGATTTTAAGAGGCTCACCTTGATCTCATCTCAGGCCTTACCAGGATATCGCTGAGAACTTCAAAGCTCTTTGCCAAGAATTTTCCACGCTTGTAGTACTGTCTGATGGTAGGGCCCAGGTTTTGCATTTGCAAAGGAAGGGAAGTTGCTCCTAGAAGGCCGTGGCCACTTTGGAGTGTAAATCCTCTTAGTAAAGGCCCCTGTCCTAGAGCAAGAGTTTTGAATTAAAAATTTTAAAAAAATCACATTTGTTCATATTAAAGACATGGCCCAGGGACTGTTGGGCATTTAGGTGTCCAATGCTGAGAGGCCTTGCCTCCTCTGAGCAGGAAGCCTTTCATTGCAGCTAGAAAATCACCTCAGAAACGTGCATGTTGGCCTGCCTTTGTCACCCAGAGGTCAGGAAGGCAGAGCACTTCCACAAGAAGGAGGGCAAAAGTACTAGTGGAAAACCAATGTCTCTAACAAAGCAAGACTGAAAGAACCAAGCCATCGCCAATCCAGACCTGACACAACCCTCTGCGAGCACTCTCCAGAGGACCAAAAAGTCCAATATGTAGCCCAATATGTTGCAAGACTGTCACGCCGACGTCCCCATCTCACACCCTCCTACTGAGTCCCAGGCCCCGTCCTTAGCTTGGGAGGTGCTCCAGGAGGCAAATGCTTCCCGTCCTCTCCTACCTCCTCACCCCAAAACATAGGCCCTGCTGAGGACCTTCATCTCAGAGGGGGTTAGGAGGAAAGCATGTGAAGGAAAGAATTCAAACCACGATGTGCATGATGGATAGCCTCTTAGGGCTATTTGTATTTTAAAAGAGAAGCCCCTCTTGCAGAGAAACACCACTCTGAATATAGACTTCAGATGTTAGGGGGCAAGGAGCCAGGCCAGCTGTGGGGAGCTGTATTCCAGCCAAGTGCTTGAATATCTGCTTTCAGAATATTTTTCTGAGGAACTTTACAATCTTCCACCTCGACAGAGTCTATCCGTTTCTTCCAGTCTCCATGAAAGGTCATAGGGAGAAAAAGAGATTCTTTGGTTCTGGTGCTACACACTTAATATCCAGTCTCTGTAGTTAAGGATGCCATGTATGGACATGCATATTCTATCAGCTTTGAGAATAGTTGTTCAAAAGCTTTGGCACCCTAAAAGGAACTTTTCAGATAAAGATGCCTTCTTTGTGAACTGCAAAATGAACAACTTTATTATTCAACCCATGCGTCCATTAACTCCGCCTTGGCTTTTTCCAGTACCCCTAGTCCTCTATCCTCTTATTTGTTTTGTGCAGAACACCCTGAACATCCCGGTTTGCCGCAGAGGGCCTAGTGCTTCTCCTCAGTCGGGTTCTATGGAAACTGCCCTCAGGAGCCAAGGCCAAGGCTGGTCCCTGAGTTGCTTCCTCATCTTTGCCACTCGATTTCCACTGGGCCTACACGTGCTCCTTTCTGGGGCATTTTCAGGACTACATTTCACATGGGCCATCAAATCTTTTGTAAGAGGAAACTGACCAATAAGCTTTGTTGAGACACTCAATTTCTGGAGTCCTGATGATCGAAGACATAATGATGATGGACGACTTAATTAGTGCCAGAATGAAGTAGTCTCAGCTGGTCTCATTAAATTAGCATCAGTATTTATTAATATAAATATATGACACTTGAAAATTCAACTTTAATGTCCTGAGTAATTTCATGTCTGAGTAAATATACTTATTTTCCCTCAAGTTTCAGTCAGTCGGGCTTCGCGTTTGGCCATGATGTCATGAACCCAATTACACAAAGTACTCTTGACAGGCTCATTCTTTTTTGCCATATTCTGGCCTGCGTAAGGAGCGAACTCGCTTCAAGATGTTCATAGCCATTGTTCCCTTCCATTACCAGCTCAAACTCCAGCTACTCCTACTACTTCACTGCCATACCTCATTTTAATAACTCCTTACGTTCTGAAACTCCTCTGTGGTCACACCCTCAGAGTCTGTTTATTGACACACACTCTCATCATTCCTTCAGGGGAAGAGTTGGCAGCCCTCGAGTACTTTCACTGAAGGCTGTGAGAAGAGGGAAGGCTCGAGGTGTCTGGGGTGCCAGCTGGGGCAGAGGAGGCGGCGGCTGATATTCCTTAGTGTTTACATGTCTCCTTGATGACATTTCTTATAGCAGAACATGAAGTTCTTGCCACCCTAGAGATCCAAACCACTTCAAATGAGCGTTACACTTTGCACTGAGTGGCCAAATACCACAAGCACCACTCGATTTGCAAATTATGTAACCCTGGCATTCCAAAGCCGACCTGCGTGGCCATGCACGAACAGACGCGGTCTGTTTGAAGGTGAAAGCCCAGACAACTCTTAGTGTCAAAAGAGAGTGCCAGATCATTCTCAACTTGAGATGATTGCTTGGCAAGCGTTTCTGCCGCTCTGAAGGAAATTTTTGTTTACGGGACTTAACAATCTCTCTCTCTCTCACACACAGACATACACACACACACTTGCGCATTGTTCAGCAGTGGCACAAAGGTCAGCTCTCAGCACTCACAGTTTTCCAATTCCTCATCCTTTTCAGTTCCCACTGTGCAGATCAGCAGATAGGGATTTTGTTTGAAGGCGGCAAAGGGCAACGTAGGAGACGGTAGGCAAAAATCTTGTGAATTCCTATTAAACAAACGGCTGTCCAGCCGATGAGGAGAAGTCCCTCTTGTCCAATTCTAATGATGTTTCTGTAACTTTTAGCACCTATTCGGTGAGTACCACTGCTTTGTCAGGCAGCTGATCTCAGTGCCCGAATCTCTGTACGCTGGGAGACAGGTTGTCCTTCGCTAATACACATGTGGGGTTCTGACAACTAAAGTCACACTGGAGTGATGTTTCTTGTAAGAGAATTGAGGGACCAGGTCAATTCCCCCTGTGACATAATGGGACACAGAACTGTAGCGTTGGGGTCATTTTGTTCAACTCCTTTAATTCATAAGTTTAATTAAATTGAGGCCTAGAAGTGCCTAGCCCAAGTTTATACAGGGGGTTAACAGCTAAGCATGCTCCAGAACTACTTTCCTACAGACGGATTCTACTTTGGTAAATTTTGTCTACTACCAGATAGAAAACTGGAATTCCTTTCCATTACCTATAGTGCTTTTGCCAGAGCAAGTCTTAGAAAAAAGGGAAAGTATGGCGATAGATAGGAACTTGATAACCCAATCCTCCCTGACTAGAGATTGAATTTATTGACGTTTTTAACATTTTTAAATTTTAATTTGCTATAGGGTATGTGTGCTTGCTGGAGACAGACAAAGTGAGAAAGCATCCCCTAGGGGAATAGCCATGCAATCTCTTCTCTCTCATTCTCCTCTCGGTATTTTGGGCATGCACACACATGTGCTGGCATGTTTTTCAAGCTGCTGGGTCCAGGACTTGAACCATGTAGTCGGCCATGTGGAATCCACCTGCCTCAATCAACATGCCACCAGTGAACCCATCCAAATATTTTGAAAAGTCATATGTGTTAACTGGTTGGAAGAATTTTGAAAAAGTAGACATTGATATTTTATTTCTTAATAAGAAGACAAGACTGTACAGTTTGCTAAATACAAGTGGACATTTGACTAGTCTTGAGATGCAATTCCAGAAAGAAGTTGTCTGGTAGGAGAAGCTGGCTTAGAATTTGCAGAATCCCTCTTGTAATTGTGATGACTGGAAACAAATAGAGGAAAACGCAACAAATAAGTGACTGTTCCCCTGGTCCCTCTGCTCAGTTCACCCAGAAATTTAATTTTGTCTGATCTGGCAGGCACCGGAAGGAGCCAGGTGCAGGGAAGGCTGACATCTCCAGAGTGGCCTTTCAGGAACACTGATGATGCTGTCTATGGAAATCCACCTCTAAACAGCTCTGAAGCCTGGGAGTTTGTTTAGAGTCTTGCTGGCATTGATAGATTTTCCCTCTTCTGACAGTTCACAGGAACGGGAGTAGTATAAAGAATCCAGTGATTCATTCCAAGCCTCCTGTGGGTTCCCCCCGAGTCTCCAGCTCTGATCCACTCTGGGGCTGTACTCCAGCCGCCCCATCTGTGATGAGGTCATTTTGTTGGGGCACACGGAGGATTCCAGGGGGAATACGCATCATATACTGTGGCTATTCACAGCATTCATTCCTCCTGGCTGCTCACGGAAACAATGACCCTTCTCAGCATTACATGTGCTCACTGCAGACAGGGGCTAAATGCCTTTCCGTGGAACCCCTGAGGCACACAATACATTTATTATAATGTCCTGGCCCTAAAGAAGGGCCTGGGAACAGAATTGAGTGGCCTCTAATTAAATACTTTAATAACAAATACACATACCTCCTAGGTATTAAAAATAAGTGAAAAGAAACCCTTCTTCTCACTCTCTGCCCTCCTCCCCTTCATCCTTCCCTTTAGCAAATAACAAAAACCAGGAGTTCTGTTTTTCTAAAATAACAATTGCAAAGGATGTCTGACTAGTTGGAAAAGGGAAATTAAATTACCTGAGAACATTCTTTCCATGTCAAAAAAAAAAAAAAAAAAAAAAAAAAAAGGCTTCTGCTTACTCAGGTAGTTAGGGTTGGGAAGGATGTGTTGAAAGGCTGTTCCTTTAATCGCTCTTGGTTTGACTTCCAAAGCTTTCTAGAGCAGTGGTCTGCTAGCAGAGAGGCACCCCTGGGAAACCCCTTAAGTTATGCTCCCTCTTGGATGGACAAGCCCTCAGATTGCTGCTGTGTCCAGGAAGTAGTAGTTAGACATGTCCTCCCAGCAGTGTCCTGTGTCCCTGGTGCCCATACCTCTGGGTGCCTGAATGTGCACACATAGGTTTTTTTATTTTTAAGTAGAGATTTTTGCTAAAGGGTGTGTGTGTGCTGGAGAGACAGAGACAGACGTGAGAAATCACCCCCTCCCCCTTTGGGGGGATGGCCACACTGCAATCCCTTCTCCGTTGGGATTTTGGGTATGCACGCACACAGGACTGGCATGTTACAAGCCACAGTCTGGGAATGGAACCACGGTCCTCAATGTGGGAGTCTAGCGAGGCTTCCAGGGGGTGTGGCCATTCCGCAATCCCTTCTCCTCCATTCTCCTCCCGGGATCTTGGGATTTTTTTTTCTTTTCTTTTTTCTTTTCTTTTCTTTTCTCTTTTTTCTTTTCTCTTTTTTTTCTTTTCTTTTCTTTTCTTTTATGTTCTTTCTTTTCTTTTTTTTTTTCTTTTCTTTTCTTTTCTTTTTTTTCTTTTCTTTTTTTCCTTTCCTTTCCTTTCTCTCTCTCTCTCTGTCTTCTCCCTCTCTCTCTCTTTCTTTCTTCTTTCTAGAGGTTTTTGCTACAGGGCACGTGCGCTTGCCAGACAAAGAGAGAGACAGAGAGACAGCGAGAAATCACCCCCCCCAGGGGGGATGGCCAGGCCGCAATCCCTTCTCCTCCATTCTCCTCTCGGGATCTTGGGCACTCATGCACACGCACTCAGCGTGAGTTTAAGCCACTGGGTCCAGGACTTGAACCGCGGTCGACTACATGGGAGTCCAGCGACATAGCCATTATGCTAACTGTTGGTCCCCGTGGCGGATTTTCTTAAACTTCCTCAGCTTCAGCCTCCCAGGAGGGACCCCAGGCATCTGGCTCTTTTTCAGGTGGGGGTCTCATGTTGCTCAGGCCAGCCTGGAGCTCGGGATTCTCCTCCCACGGCCTCCTCACGTCGCTGGGACTACAGGTGCAGACACCGCACTCGGACTTCAGTTTGGACTGAGAATTGAATCTAGGCTTCCCCTGTGGCTCCATCCTGTGGAGCTCAGGATCTTTACAGTGCACCATCGCAGGTGGGCCACCCCAGTGTCTTTATTTGTAAAATGGGGATATTCATAGTTCAATGAATAGTCAGTCAAAAGTCTAGAATCAGGGATTGTAGGAAAGTTATTCACATTGAGTCTCACAGTCTTTACCTGTAAAATAAGGTTAAAAAATACCTAGCTTACCTGCATTACTTTGAGGACTAAATGAAATAATGTTTGAAATCACTTAGCATATACTGGATGGGCTGTAAATAATCAATAAACACTATCAGCTGTTATTATTTCTATTAACAGAATTATGTTTAAAAAATAATTATTTAATTTTATTTATTATTATTATATTTAATTTGCTATAAGGCACATGTGCTCGACAGAGACAGAGAGAGAGAGGGAAAGCAAGCTACCAGGTTTGGGACTTAAACCATGGTTGGCTATGTGGGAGTTCAGTGCCTTAACCACCATGTTACCTGCTGGCCCCAGAATTACATTTTAAAAGGAATTGATTGGATTAAAACTATTCATATCATTGGATGATTCAATACACAGAGAAACCATCTGGCTAGAAAAACAAGAAAGCCATGCAAACTCATTGGGTAATATCCCACTGGAAATATGCTTGGGTTTACTTCTTTGATAGTTAATAGCAGAGAGATGGGGTGGTAGAACAATACAGATGTAATCTTTTCTTCTGGCCTATAATGAATTAAATACAATTATGAACCTGTGTAATTTCAATATATATGGATACTAAGGTAACATTATAATACATCAAGTTTTCCAGCTCATATTAAAAATGTACATACACATTGGTGCACCCAGTATATTCTGGTGAAGAGGAGACTTTTATTATATGATTGGGGACTGACTTCTGCTGTAGCATTTGATTTTAACAAAGCGACATTGAGTCTATTGATAAAGATCAGCCCAAGAGTGACAGGGAACAAGGTACACGTTGAGAGACTAAATAATGAGGCTTGAAAGGAAAGTTTGTCCTTATTTTTTTTTTTTATTACAGCTAAAGAAATCTCCAATCACCATTCAGTTTAAACATACTGCTTTTTGCTTTAAGTAATTTTACATGACTATTTTCAATAAATAATTTTTGATAAGTATTTGATATTTTGAGCATTACATTTTGAACATCAGAATGGAGTAGCATGAAACTTCTGAGAAGAGCTAGATGAATAAGAAACAGGAAACTCGAAACAAGACATCCTTACGCTTCCATTCTGGGCAGCAGGGAGAATAGGACATTTACTCTTTATTATTTAAAGAGCCTTTAAATAAGAGTCACATGGGAAGCAAGCATGCCAAAGATCTTTTGATTCCTTTTGGCTTTGGCCAAGAAAATGGAGTTATTGAGAAAATCCAGCCCTTTAAAAAATACTGCTGCCGAAAGGACTTTTCAGTGGGTTAAATACTTTAAAATCATTGTTTGCTGGGCAAACACAGAGTGGGGAGAAAATACAAATAATTATTGGACAGCAGCACGTTGGGTGGGGTTTGCACAGACTTGCGTTTCAGTATCAGAATGTGGCATCAAAGGGTCCGTTTGCTGGGTTGCTATTCTTAGCTTAGGCGACCAGATGATGTGTTAAGGCAAAAGCAAGATATTCTTTTTCCTTTGAGTTTTAGGGACCAATCAAGTACTGTAGTTCTCAAGCCACCTTCCTTTAACCTCGACTTTTTATAAAAGCGAGGTCAACTTCCTCTAATGACTTTAAAACCCATCAATGGTTGTTGATTTCCATGCACAAGTCTCCTCTGGCTGCTTCTGAATTCTGATTTCTGAGCAAGTGCGAAAAGATTCAGGAACGCTGGGACTACCCAGTCATTGCACACGTTCACTTTGTAGATATCTTCTTCAGAATACCCTTTATCCCTATCTTATTTGAATCTTGGTGTCATTAGGATGATGAAGGCACTTCTTAAACCGTTGACAACATGGTGGAGGTGAAGATCTGCTGTAAAATCTGAGGGATGTCCTTGGTGTTCATGGCAATGAAAGACCGGCCAGCTGGTAAAGTTCTCTGAAGTCTGCCAGGAAGGAAAAAGGAAAGAAAATTACCATTGCAAACTGGAGCTCCCCTTCCACTTCCTGCCCTGGCAAACCACCAAATCCCAGTGGCTTCTTAGGAAAGGAAGTTTCTACTTTCTATTACCTTGCTGGCTGCCTGCAGTTGACTTGGCTGTTACTAAGCAATGAAAGGCTTGGAAGAGCAATGGAGAGACACAGTGAAAGCAGTGGACCGAAACGAAGGCCTTTTCAGTGAGAAAATCGCAAATTTGATAAGAAAAAAAATGTCTTCCTTTCATTACTATCATTTCCTGGTTATTCTATGTTCCCTTGGTAGAAGGGAACATAGGGGTGAGCTCACCTGGGACCAGCATGATCCAGTATGGGTCCAGTATGCTGGTCTCACACTGTACTTCTAAGTGCTTTTCCTTCCTATTTTTTAGGCCTCTAAAAATACTGCCCAGCCAGCCCTGGGTGATTCTCTCTCTTTTGCTCCACCTCATGCAATGTGAAATGCAACCTAGATTATCGAATTGCTGCTTCCATGACACTGAGGTTACACAGGTTTATGACCATTTTTAAAAACTACCAGTTTATCATTTGGAACAAAAGATTACTTCTGAAGGCAATAAAACTGCTAGACGCAATTCTATTCAATAGAATGCCTCCTTTCCCTGTGCCAACAAAATTTGGTTTTGGAACGACATTTAATAAAAGTCAACCATCCTGTGCATGGTATCATACATTTGGCATGCCCAGTAGACCAGCTAATTCTGCAACGTATCTTTTGCCAGTGGATGTTGGACCATTTCCCTAGGAAACCACAAGGGTATTATTGTGCTTTTCTTAAGTATTCAAACAGGATCTGTTCACTAGAAAGACAAAACAGCCATTTCAGCTCAACCAGTGTTTGTTGGGCTTACTGTCTGCCTAAGTCTGGGCTGATGCTGAGGAAAATCTGGGTAGAAAAGGAATGGTTTGCATTCAAGGACATAAAGCTTGATGTAGAAGGCTAACACATGAAACTAAGAAAAATACAGTCAGTGTAACTGTAATTATATAAGTCTGTTCCCAACCTTACTCTGCAAAACTGTAGCAAGGCAAAAGGAATAGAAAGAGAAAAAGATGTCAGCATTTTGGATGCTGAAACATTTCCTAGTCTGAATAGGACCCTATACCACAGAGTATGATAGGAAAAAGAGGTGAAATAACAAAAAGTAGGCCCATTGTGCTTTAGGGAGGGATTAAAAAAATTGTTTTTTGAGATATACTTTCATTTCTTTTCTTTTCTCAGTTTCCTAGCAGGCATGTATGCTTGCTGGAGAGAAACAAGAGTGAAGAGAGAGACGGAAAGTGAGACCATACCTCCCCCATGTGGGATGGTCACACCACAATCCCTTCTCCTCCATTTCTCCCTCCTTTTGGGCTCTTTGGAATGCACGTCTATGTACCCAGCATGTTTCTCAAGGCTGGGCCTGGGACTCAAACCTTACAGTTCGGCTGATGTGTGAGCCAGCTGTCTTAACCACCACACAAAGCATGGCTGACTCAATTTCACTTTATAGGCACCAAAACCATGAACTCTGTTTGTAACTCAAAAAGCTAAATGTTAGTGTCTTCAAGTTATAAAAATCTCTCCTTTCTGATCATCCCTGATGTTATTTATTGTCTGAGAGTAACTATCTCTACTGAATACCCAGTAGTTATACAAATTGTCAACTGTTTCATCTGCTCCTAGTAAGAAGAGATATGTAGTGTGTGTGTGTGTGTGTGTATACAGGCATGCACACATGTAGATTTAAATATGGTGTGTGTATCTTTTCTATTGGGAAGACTTATCTTTGGGAATGTATATATACATATGAGAGGTTTTAAAAAAGAAAATGCATATTATGGATAAAATATGCATAGATTTAAAATCATTTTCCCTAAAATAACTTTGTACTTTAGTTCCATTTTTCAATGAGCTTTCTTATTCCCCTTATCTATACATAATACATATACACATTTACACATAGAGAGTCATGTACCATATAACTATGTTTTGGTCAATGACAACCATGTATACGACTAAGGTCCCCTAAAATTATAATTGGTTATATCATATAGTTCAGGTGTGCAGTAGGCTATACCATCTAGAGTTGTATAAGTGCACTTTATGATGTTTGTACAATGGCAAAACTGTATAAGGAAATGTCTCAGAATGTATCTCTGTCGTTAAGGGATGAATGACTATATACATGTATAGGTACATATACATTATATACCTATGTGTCTGCTTATATGTATATCTGCATATAATGTATATAGACATGCATACACACATACACATTATCTCTTATGCTAAAAAAATTGTTGATGTTAACTATCTTGAATATAATTTGAACACAAATTGTTTAGAATGAACTCAGGCAGGACCTTGTTGTGAAGTGCCAAATGTATAAAATACTCTAATTTGTCTGTGGACAAATCAATCTGGTAATTGATTATGTTACTGTTGGTTTATTTATAAACTGAAAAATAATTAACTTAAAATTATTATGGCTTATCCAAACATAAGATAGGTTATATCAACTCGATTATAAATTCTTTGAATATCGTGATTCTAGTTTGTGTTTTCCCTTCATCCCCTCTATTGCCCTCATGCTAAGCCCATGGAATGAGGCAGGCACTCAGTATTTCTTCTTTTCATGTTTTTGTCATAGGGCTCATGTGATCACCAGAGACAGAGAGAGGGTAAGTGAGAAATCATCCCCCACAGGGGCATGGCCACTCTGTGATCCCTTCTGCTCCATTTTCTTCCTGGGATTTGGGCGTGCATACACACATGCCCACATGATTTTCAAGGCTTCAGGTCCAGGACTCAACCACATTCTGGCGTGCGGGAGTCCAGCACCTTAGCCACCTTGCCACCTGCTGCCCTGACCCTCAATATTTGTATATTGCCCTTTGTTGTACCCTGAGATGGCACTTACCTGCTTGCTTGATCCCCTAAAGATCCAATAAAAATGGCAAAGGCATTTACTTGAGGGTCACTTGTTAGGATTTGGGCAAACTTGGCAGGACGTATTCCATATCGTGACAGATTCGCATCACTCAAGACTATGACAAAGTACTCATCAGCTTCTTCTTTGACAATTTCCTTGATGGCATGTTCTGTGCCCTCTAACGTGTGGTCCCCACTCATGCAGAACTGAGCGTGGGCATGCATTGTCTGCAGGTAAAAGATAATGCACAAAAACCATAAATGAGAAACTTATTTAACAAACATGATGATTTTTTCTCTTGACCATGAGAACGCATAAATAAATATCAATTATCAGACATGAGTGACAAGTCTCTGGATAAGTTCTATTTAATTTGCACAAGGGAGTGACAACAGTACACAGTGATATATATGTATTTGGCACAGACCTTAATTAGAAACAGAAAACATGTTAAAGTGATCATGACTGGGATTTTAAAATTCGAGCTTCTATTTAAAGTGAATAAAATGTGAGAAAAGAGAAAATTCAATCTGTATTGATATAATACAGAAGAAAAAATAAGGAATGGCTTAAGTTAACCTTAACAAAGTTGTAATACTAAACACCATTTTCATAACAATAGCAGTAGAAGACATTTACTTTAAAATCATAGTGTGTACAAGCTTCTATTGTAGATCTAACTATGTGAAATTTAATTTACCATTAGAAAATACTAAAAAATACATAAAATTAAAGTTAGAAAATACTCTAAATGGGGTCATTTTTTTCCCCTTCTACTGGGTACGCAAGGTTAAAAAGAACTGTATAGGAGACAGGTTGAAGAATCTCAATACGATACTGAGTACTTCAAAAATATTTAGGGAACAAAGTTGAAATTTCATATGTTAGAAAAAAGGATTTTAGGCAGGATAGGTATCTTCTCAATTTAATGCTTGAACATTTGTGAGATAGAAAATCTCCCCTTCACCCTCATCTGCTGCTGCTTCAGTGAATCTTATTAGTGGCATAAGATACTTTATGAAATCTGGTAGACGTTTCACAGTATAGAGGTAATTGAATGTATGTACCTTTAGAATTTCTAGTCTTTGCTTATTGTCCTTGGGGATTTTGTTAATTGGAACCAGGCTTATGTTGTAGCCATCTCCAGAGTGTCCAGCGATGTCATACTATATGCAAGAGAATCAGGGTTAGAAACCTCTATCTATTAAAGAACTGTCATTGCATTTATAACTTTCCAACTGTTTGGATTGTTAAATTCCAAAGTTGTTCAACATTCGGCCATACAGTAGTGTAAAGAGACAGATGTGTGTTTATCAGCAAAGGCAAATGAAATCCAAACCTGTTTACTCTTCACCCATCTTCTGTGATCTCTACACTCTAGCAAAAAGTATGATGTCAGCTTCAGGGGCTACCACAAATTCCATTCGTATCTTTCAGGGGAGACTTGAAAGTTTTACATACACCCTGTAATAGGCTGAATTCTTTTTTTTTTTTTTTTTTTTTTGGAGAGGTTTTTGCTATAGGGCGCGTGCACTTGTCAGACATAGAGAGACAGAGAAACAGAAAGTGAGAAATTACCCGCCCCCCCCCCCCCCCCACCCTCCCCGGATGGCCACGTCACAATCCCTTCTCCTCTCAGGATCTTGGGGATGCACGCACACAGACCCGGTGTGAGTTTAAGCCACTGGGTCCGGGACTCCAACCGCCATTGACTACATGGGAGTCCAGCAACATAGCCATTACGCCATCTGCTGGTCCTGTGATAGGCAGAATGAGGTTCAAATTTACAGGTAATCCAGCATGGCCAACATCCTGATTTCAGCCTTATAAGACCCTAGGCAGAGAACCCAGTTGAGCCTGCCCGGATTTATGAACTACAGTTGTTGTTGTTCATTTTATTTCTCTCACGAAAGTGAGAGAGAATCAGGGCACCCCCGAGAGGGCTGATCATGCCACAGTCTCTCCCCTGGCCTGCCCTATCAGGATCTTGTGTGTATGCGTGACTAGTGTGCTTCAGGTTCACTTGGGACCTGAACCTGTGGCTCCCAGTGGTGCAGATCAGTATGCTACCATAGAGTGCCATAGAGTCTGGGTCAATAAATGGGTATTGTTTGCAGCTATAATGTTTGTGGTTGTTATGCAGCAATAGAAGCCTAATAGGTGTAGTTTCTTTCTGTTCAAAACAGTGAACTATGTTCACTGTAGAAATTACAAAAAAGCACAAGAGAAAAAGTAAAAATTACTCATAATCCCATAAAAGGTAACCTCTGTTAAGTTTTGCTGCGTAAACTCCTAGGCCTTTCAATAATTTCATTATATGTGTAAGAAGTTGTACAGTCACAAACACATTCCATTCATTAATATAATTTTTGACTAAAAATGGACACTGTTGACCATGTGACTTTATAATGTGCTTTTCTACTTAATGGTATATGACATATACTTTCCAGTTTAGAAAGTATCTTTTTAACTCTCTATCTCACAAGATATATGAGAAGCCCTGTTTACTGAGAAAAAGCTAGAGAATTTGGAAAAAATTTGGGGGACTGAGGTAAACTTAGGGCAAGGCAGTTCCCACCAATTGTTGAGTTTGCCCCCAAATTCCCTCCTTTCTCTTACCTCCCTCTAAAAATTTGTGTGATGCTGATATGAAGGTCAGAATAGGCGTTAGGGCATCTGGACAATTAGGGTGTCAGCAAAGAAAATCCTGAGTGTGGATCTGGGGCAAAAGAATTGAGACAGTACTTAGAGTACCATGGGAACAAATGCTTAAGAATCACCAACGAGGCTGGCCCTGTAGCCTAGTGGTTAAAGAAGCCAGATCCCACATTGCTGAATACAGTTCAAATCCCCACCCTGGCAGCTGGAAAAACATACCAGGAGCATATGTGTGCATGCCCCAAATCCCAACAGGATGGAGAAAGGGAGGAGAAAGGATTGCAATATGGCCACGCCCCACTGGGGGTGCTGCTTCTCTCTCTCTCTGTGCCTCTCTGTCTCTCTTTGGTGAGTGCACATACCCTCTGGCAATGAAAAAAAAATCACTGATATCCACCAACCAACCATCAGCCCATAGCTGGCTTTTGAACACCTGCTGTGAGCAAAGCAGTATTCTAGGTTTTATATGGGAATGCAATTATTTCCTTTCATATCTGTTCCTTTTCAAATGATACATTCTTTGACGGCATGGATTTTTATTCATCTTTGATTTTTTTAGAATCTCTGAGAGAATGCTTAGCATGTTTATTGCACAAATGCTGTAAGAGTATTTATGATCAAGTTGGGGCAATAAGAAGCTTTCCTTTTGCATGTGGGTTACATTCTTCAAATAATCTGTTTAGAAGCTCAAATGCATTTTTCCTCCTCAGCAATCATAGGATAATGGTGGTTAGCCCAAGCTAACTGACAAAAAACAGCAAACTATGTTCAAAACAACCTATAACATAACTGAAAATGTTCTATTTAAAAAGAAACAGAAAAACTCCTGATAAAAGTGTTCTTATGTAAATCCGGAAGTCAGAAGGGGGTTATCTGGGAAGACCAGCTCCATTTCAGATGTGCTAAAACTCTGCACGGTAGGGGAGATAGGGCTGGAGGTGAAGACTCAGCAGCTGGCCCCAGGGGAGGGGCATAAATGGAGGCTCACAAAGGATGTCTAAGTATTTAAAAGCTAAGGATCTGGCTCTATACTGTTAAATAAAATATCAAGGGTATTCAAAAGGTTTATGAAAAACATATTTTGAAAAAAATAAAGAAGATCTGGATTTCAAAATTTTTTGCACCAAAATAAACTTATATTTTATTTCCTCTTTTCATGGACTTTTAGATGTCCTCCTATGTCCTGTCCTCCTACTTTGATAATATGCATTATGGTGACCTGGAAAGTCAGGAGCGAATGTTGAACATGTGAATGTCTTGAAGTTCTGTGCTAGAACATGGCAGGGTGAGTAGGACCGGCCCCTGGCCTTCTCTTCTCACTGTGCGTTTGGCCCGATACTGCAAGGTGCTTCCATACACAAGTGTGTGGACATTCAGTCTTCACATCCACACTCCTTCATAACCCTCCATACAACTGCCCCTTGGCCACCCTTTTGCATTGCTGGCCAGTCCTCCCTAAGAAGACAGACCTGGAGAAAAGGCTCCAGCAGGTTTAGACAGAAGAGTTGGGATCCTAGGTATCAGGAGCATGATCTAGAAACAAGCTCTAACTGGGCATGTCCCTTGGCTCCACCTACATTTCTCCTCATGAGGGTAGGGAGCATGGTCAGAGGAAGGCCGAAGTAGGGCCATTGGTAGGAGGCTTGGAGATTATTTTACGCCTGGTCTTAAGTTGTTTTTAAAATACAAATAATGATACAAAAGGATTGTGAGAGAAATTGATCAATGCAATAAAAAGGTTGACAAAAAAAATGCTGTCTATGGACCTAACATATGACATATATGAAAAACAATCTCCTTAGTATAGTTTGCTATCAAAAATAGAAACCTGGGACCAGCAGTTAGTGTAATGGCTATGTCGCTGGACTCCCACGTAGTCGACTGCGGTTCGAGTCCCGGACCTGGTGGCGTAAACTCACGCCGGGCGCGTGTGCATGCGTGCCCAAGATCCCGAGAGGAGAATGGAGGAGAAGGGATTGCGGCGTGGCCATCCTCCCTGGGGAGTGATTTCTCGCTTTCTATCTCTCTGTCTCTCTCTGTCTGTCTGGCGAGCGCATGCGCCCCTATAGCAAAAACCTCTAAAAAAAAAAAATAGAAACCTAACAGCTGTTCAGCTCTTGAAGACTGTTCAGGATAGGAAATTACAGTCTTCAGCATATGCCTGAGGTCACCCATGTGTTCAGTGCTTGGACTGGCCCAGAGGAGGAGAAAGCCTGCACAATTCTTCCATGGCAGCACGCTCAAGGGAAGCCCTGACAAGTCTGGTTTGCCAAGAGTGATGGCAGGAACTGTTTGTAGCCATCTCCTGTGAAGGTGCCAGGTTTTCATTATTGGCTGGTGAAATAATCTGTTAAACAGGATGGTATGCATGAGAGAATGAGATTGGTTCCTTGACACAGAGTAAGTTTCTTACATAGGGCTGAGGTAAGACGGCTATGAATGAGTGTTTGACTTCTCCACCTTTCACCTTTCTTTCTTTCTTTTTATAAGACAGAGCCTTGCCATGTCACAATCCTACTGCCTCAACTTCTCAGCTGGGACTACAGGCACCACCACAGCCAGCCCTCTATTTTCAGACAGGGTCTTACTGTATTTTTCCACCTTAAACTCACAATCCTCCTGCCTCTGGATTATGTGCACATACTACCTCACTAAGCTTGGCTTTTAGATTGAACCAGCAACTAAGTGAAATTGGACCTCCCATGTGGCCCTAGCTCATGGACGACAGGTTCTTAGAAGCCCATTTCACCACAGTGGGACATTTTTTCTGTTAACTGATGGCTATAGTTCTTACTAATCAGATGACAATAGATGAGACTATTATCAATAGATCATTTAGATCATATTTCTGAATAGCTCAACATTTTTTTTTTCTTTTTTTGGGAGAGGTTTTTGCTATAGGGCGCGTGCGCTCACCAAACAGAGTGACAGAAAGTGAGAAATCACTCCCCAGGGGGGATGGTCACGCCACAATCCCTTCTCCTCCATTCTCCTCTCGGGATCTTGGAAACGCACACACACGCGCCCGGCGTGAGTTTAAGCCACCGGGTCCGGGACTCAAACTGTGGTCGACTATGTGGGAGTCCAGTGACATAGCCTTTATGCTAACTGCTGGTCCCAATAGCTCAACATTTTTATGATTATGATTTCTGTTTTTTTGTTTTGTTTTTTACATTATAGTCAGCCTTCCTTTTCTGTGGATTCTGCATCTATGAATTTAACCAACCGTGGATTGAAAATCTTTTGGGGAAAAAAAAAACAATAAAAAATAACAACAGACTGTGTGATCTGTTCACAAGGTCAACATAACTGATTACTGTAGAGAAAAAGCTGTTTGTGAATTATTAAGCAAATAGTGAATTAATAGAGTTATTAGATACACTTTATCAAAACAAGATATTGGCTTATTAAAACCTTCAGAAGGGACCAGCAGCTGGTGTGGTGGTTAAGGTGCTGAACTCCCATGTGGTCTACCATGGTTCAAGGCCTGGACCCAGCAGCTTGAAACTCATGCTGGGCATGTGTGCTTGCATGCCCAAAATCCTGAGAGGAGAATGCAGGAGAAGGGAATGTGGCACAGCCATTGCCCCTGGTGGTTTCTCACTTTTTCTCTCTCTGACTCTGGCTAACACATGTGCCCTATTCCAAAAATCTCACACACACAAAAGAAAACTTTCAGAAACATTTTGGTAACTATCCATCTATCATTCAATGGATTGATACATCGACCTATCATTTAAATATCTGCTTAGAAGAAAAAAAGCATACTAGAGTCAGTATTTGTAGGGATTGGTTCCAGGACCCTCTCAAATAACAAAATGCCCATGTTCCTTAAATTAAATTCTGTATTATGTGCATATAACCAACATCCAGTCTCCTTTATACTTAAATCATCTGTAAATTATTTATAATACCTAATACAGTATAAATGCTATGTAAACAGTTGTTATGCTGCATTTTGTAAAAAAATTACTATGAGAAAAAAATGTCTGTACATGTTCAGTTCCGATGCAGCCATGTTTCCCCCTCAGATATTTCTGATGTGCACTTGGCTGAATCTGCAGATGCAGATCCTGAGGTTATGGAGGGCTGACCATATACTTTTTTCAGGCAAATGGGATCAAGATAAGTGGGTTGCAGTCCTCCTCTTCTTCCTTTCTCCCATATTCTCTTTCTGCCTTCCTTTTTTCCTCGTTGTTTTATTATCTGTGGCTAACGCTATTTGCAGAAAGATTAGCCTTTGTGCCTGGTTAGTATTGCAAAGGCTTGAGGAGACACCTAAGGGGCAGGATGGGGCTTATAAAATAGTTTGCAGTCTCTGGTTTCTCATCTTCCAGATGGGCTTGGGGATTATTCTTTGTCCAAAGAAAATAAAATGCTTGAGAGGAATCTAAAGTACATCCAAATGTGGAACATTCCCCTGTGTTACGGTAGACCATTTTAAGGTTTCATTAAAAACAATATGTCTCTGTCGCAATTATCTAGTATCTGCTGTCCAAAGATTCTAACACATTTTACTAACAGTAATTTGCTAATCCTCACAGCTGTTTGGGTTCAAGAAAAAAGTACACAAAACTCATTCATTTCTATTCTCTCACTCCAGATTCTACCAGCGGCACAGTCTTGTTTCTGCGATCGCCGCAGTGAAATCAGGCTGGAAGGGGCCTTAAACGTGTTTCCTTTGAGGAATGACAGGAGTTAGCAAACAACAGTCTCCCTGCCACTATCAAGCCACCTCACATTTATATCATACTTTTTATCAGAGTAGCTCATGATTTCTCTATTTTTCAGAATATAGCTGGCCCCCATATCTCAGGGTTCCACATCCATGGAGTCAAGCAACCACAGATCAAACATATTTGTAAGAAAAAAAAAATTAAAAAAACTCCACAATACAACAACAACAAAAAATAATGCAAGAGCCAGCAGGTGGTGCAATGGTTAAGGTGTTGGACTCCCACAGAGCCGATCATAGTTTGAGTCCCAGATCTGGCGGCTTGTTTTCTCACTTTGGGATCAGCAGGTGGAGTGGTAGTTAAGGCACTGGACACTCCCATATGGCTGACCATACTTTGAGTCCCAGACCTGGTGGCTTGCTTTCTCACTTTCCCTCTCTTTCTCTCTCTGGTCAAATGAAAATAAATGAGTGAATAAATAAAAATTTAAAAAGTAAATAAAAATACAGGATTCAACTATTTACATAGCATTTGGAGTGTATTAAGTATTATAAGTAATCTAGAGATGATTTACAGTACGTGGGAGGAGGTACATAGGTTATATGTAAGTGCTATGTTGTTTTACAGAAGAGACCTAATCTGTGGGGTTTTTAATCTGTGAAGGTCCTGGGACCCATCCCCTAAGAGCACTGAGGAATGACTATATCCCTAAAATGCTTCTGGAATCTTATATTTAGCATCAACATAAATATTAAACCACAGTTGTAAAGAAAATCTCAGCTAGAGATTTTTTTTGCTTTAGAAACTTGCTTAAATGCCCTTTTGCTACATTTTCTGTTGCAAATCTTGTTCATTTTGAGAAAGATATAACAAATAAAAACAAATGCTGAGTTTCAGTCTAAGACACAAATATTTATCATCAAAAAGAAGAATGATATATAATATTTATAAGGCAAAGAAGACTCTCCTTAGAACAAAGTGCTGTTATCATATTTATGAATAAAACTTATGTTTAAGCTTCTGTTAGGAAAGATAACCATTTGCTAGCTGTAGGAGAGGCTATGCTTTATTATGCATCCTATAAACAGGTATGAGAATTATCTGAGACTATTTTTAAGTTTATTTTCTTCTTCCATAAGTGAGAGACAGAGAGAGAGAGAGAGATGGAGTGACAGAGAGAGTGACAGAGAAAGGGAGAAAGAGAGAGAGAGGGCACCTCCAACAGAGTCCCTCAGGTCATGATCTTCCCCCACCTATCTGAGGCTATTTTTGAAAACTATTACATGTGAAATTTTAACCTTCTAACTTCCTTATAGAAATCCAAACATGCCCTCCTAAGATGATACTACCGACTGGAAGCAGTAAAGGATTAGAAGATAAAAGGTCAAGAGAAGTGTCAACAGAATCCTTGGGTATTAGTTAGCTGATAATCTAGTCAACCTTTCCTCATGCCATCGAAGTCAATGTGAAAAGAATAATATTCTGAAAGGTCAGGGATTCTAGACTTGGCTCTGACATTTATAAACTTTTAGACTTAGAGTAAGTCACTTAACCTCTCCAAACCATGCTTTTACCAGTAAACCAGGTTGGCTTAGAAGATCTCTAATACTGTTGATGGCAAGTCATTTAATCTCCTCTTTTGAACAGAGATAATCTCTGTTTTGTCACCTTCCAGAGTCATTTAAAGGATAGGACAATACATGCAATGACTATATTGTTCAGTATTTGTATAGTTCTCTATTGTCTATAAAGTATTTCCATATCTCTTGTTTTGATTATCTCCACAATTTTGGGGGTAGGTGTTATCCCCATTTCCCAGATTAAGAAATTGATGTTTAGAAAGATTAGGTTATAGATTTAGTGTTGGCAAAGGCGGGGACCAAACCAGGTGTTCTGACTCTAAATTTAGTGTTTTTTACTATAGAAAAAAGACCACTATCCCAACTACCCCTTTCTTCCCATATACTTAAACCTTCAAATGGTCAGCTTGCTCAGTACTTTAAAATCAACAACTGAATCAATTATGATTTGTTTAACTCTGGATGGACTCAGTAAAAGTCCCTATATCCTGCTTTGGTCCAACTGCCATTTGACAATAAGAATTTATTTAAAAGCTGGAGATGATTGTCCTCCATTTTTAAACTTGTGAAACATTCTGAGGCATTGAGAAAAGGTTAGTTACTGATACTAAACTAAGTTTTTGATAGAAGGAATTTTCCCAACAGGTGCTAGTTTGAGAGTTCTGTCTTTCCATACCGTTCTGGGGGAGTTAACCCACTCACCTCCTTTGCATGGTGAGGTACTGAGGGTAGGAGAAAGTTTACGTACATGGTAAACCTCCTGAATTACAGTTTTTTAAAAATATTGATTGGGTAGAAATTAAATGGCTGTAAGAAAGAGTTACAAAACATCAACAACAAAGATGTTGATGTTTTATAACTCCTCTCCCTAGAGCAGGAGTCAGAAGTCCTGGCTTTTTACTGTGGGTGTATGACCTTGGACAAAGCATATAATGTCTTTGAATCTTGGTTTTCTCATTTGTAAACCAAAAAGGTTAATGAAAATCATTTCCAAGCTCGCTACTGTGCCCAAAGTTCTATGAAAATTCAATGGTGCCACCAAAGAATTGGAATATAAAAAGCCTGCTTTTCTTAGTTTTAGTAATACCTGTATTTTGTTTTCTCCCATCAAGAGATGAAAGAATCATTTATCTAAGGATCAATAATACCTTTCTTTAAAAAAAAAAAAAGCCCACAGACGGGACCAGCAGATGGTATAATGGTTACGTTGCTGGACTCCCACATGGCCAACCACAGTTAAAATCCTAGACCTGGAGGCTTGAAACTCCTGCCAGATCCATGTGTGTACATGCCCAAACTGAGAGAAGAACAGAGGAGAAGGGATTGAGGTATGACCATCCTCATGGAGGGGAGGGTTATTTCTCACTTTTTCTCTCTCTTTGCCTCTCTCTCTCTGGTGAGTGCACATGCCCTATACAAAACAAAAACAAAAACACAAACTCTCTTAAAAAAAAGCCCACAGAGTTCTTAAGAAATAATAGCCCAGTATCAGCTTGAGAGTACTGGCTTTCTAACATCTGTAGTGGTAGAATCCTTTCTCCAAATGAAATGTTGTACAAAAGCCTAGCTTATGGACCCAGCTGTGGCGGTGCTGGGTACCTTACAGCTGCATACTACTGGAGGCATCTAGGAAGGCCCTGGGTTCAGTTTCTGGGTCAGCCTGAACATGCTGGGTGCACCTCTGATCCTTCTGGCTGGAGGTGGGGGGACAGTTTCAGCATGACAAGATCCTGTCGAGGGTACCTGCCTCTCTTTTCTACTCTCTCTTAAGAGAGAAAGAAAGAAAAAAAGCCCATAATTTAGAAAGCCCAGCTAATGAAGCATCAAGTAGTCCCAGCATAAGTAGAACTGTGTTAGTTGAATTGGGGATGGAGGAGGTGGAGTAAAAAGTGCTCACCCCAATCCTTAAACCTCTGTCAGGCAGTCCTTGATACACTGTTAGAAAACCTCTGTCTTAGAATACAGTTTACATGTGTTCACAGGAACAAGACATGTGAGTCCCTTTTTGCTCAAATTTCAATTCCTATATAACTGGAAAAAAATCTGTTTTGGGGTGACACTCTTTGTGTGTTTGGTGGAGAAATAATGACCTGTTGGTGTTATTGAGTACTTTGAAGAAAAAAATGAAGGCATCAAGAGCTTTTGAAAAGGAGGCTTATTTAAGATTATAGTGAAAGCATTCCCAGGGGCTTGGAGGAATCACAAGGAACCAATGAGAATGACGGTAAAGGAAAAAGATGCTTCCTGACTGAAATGAGACAGCTCACATAACCATTACGACCCATCTTGCGTCTCTGTTCAGAGGTACATGAACACTGAAATGATGCTGGTTATAATATTAGAGTGTATGCTGATTATAAACACGTAATGTTGCTCCTGTCATAAGTGACCAATCACAAATGCTATTCCAAGGACTCACTGAGTTCAGTTGGCAGAACAATGTCGAGCAACTTTGAAAACTCCAAATGGCTTAGACATGTGCCCTGCCACTGAATTACCTTTCCTTTTCAGCAATTCTTGCTCGAGAGTCCCTGTGGTTTGGCATGAGTCATGCTAATGTGGAATAAAAAGGGGAGGCGGACTCCAAATGAGCCTCCTGAACCTGGACGGTAATGACTCGTGCTCAGGAGCTGAGACCCAGCCAAACTAAACACAGAGCAGATGCCAGGACAGATAGGGAAGAGTCTAGATGGCTAGACCAGGCCAGTGACTTCTGAAGGCTTCAAAGCAAATATAGACTAGACACCTTTACAATGAGGGGATACCTGTAGGAAGACGACATTAAGAACCGTCTGGAATTGGGGTATGGGGAGTCTCACATCACATGGCTAAATTCCAAAGACCCCGTGTGTGAGGCCAGCCTGAGTTATGAAATATATACTTTTTGCGAGGAGCTTCTCAAACTGTTGTCTGCTCATGCATCATTTCATATTTTCTGTGTAAGGTACATATTTTTCTTAGTTCATTCTAGTCCTTATGCCTCCTTCACAAATGAGAACATGGAAGCACAGCGAGATGAACTGAGGTGAATATGATCCGTTCACATAAGGGTCCAGGACAGAGCACATGGCCCACAGCCCCTGATGTATATGCATCAAACATTTCTGACAGAAGACCAAAAAAATCCACTAATAACAGCAGCCACGGGAGAGGGAAGCTGGGCAGAGGCTTACTCTTCTTTCTGACTGCTTTGTACCTTTACATTTTGGTACTATGTGCGCTCGTCACTTATACCCTAAAGCATCAATATTACATGATAAACAGAAAAAGCTCGCACAGAATGTAAGGAGCTCCATTCCACCTCCTTTCTGCCCTCTATAGAAGAGGCCTGGGGCTCTCTCCTAGCAGGGACTGCTCAGTCTCTGCTAGAGACATATTGGCAGGGAAGGTAGGAAGAGATACAAGGTCTCAATGTGCCCACTGTGGAGGGAAAGCCAGTTAGGAGGCCTGGAAATAGAGGGGATACTGGGTCAAGGTAAATGGCACCATGAAAAAAATAACCAGATAAAATCAGAATAAGGAACATTCTACAAAACTGGTCTGGATTCTCTTTCAGCTACAGACTACTATAATGAGAACTGGGCAAATAGAAACCTACACACTGTACTGAGTTACGATGAAGACTGATCTCGCTTGTGATAATCACACCATCCACTTGGAAGTATCAGAAATGGCTCTCTGAGGTTGGAGGGAAGGGAAGAGCCAAATACCAGGTTTGCCACTTTCTGTTTCTGCCCTCTGTCTCATTCTTTACCTAGTTTTAGGGAGCTGTCTCAGCTTTTTTTTTTTTTTTTTTTTTTTGGTAAACTCTTAATAAATCTTCTTATTTTTAAAAGCCTGAAAGAAGTAGTTTCACATGTCAGAGCACTTCTGCTCTCAGAGATGTGGAAATCCTTTCTAACTGGAAAATGTATCCTAGGTAAATATGAAAATTTGCCAATTTTAATAGTGGCAGATTTGTCATGACCTATCATGGGTTAAAAATCTCCTTAGAGCTGAAAGAGAGTGGAGAAACAGAGAGAGGCAGGTGGGCTGATCCAATTATCAGCAGAACCCAAAGGTTTTGAAACATGAAGTGAGGGTTGGCACTGTGGCCCAGTGGTTAGGGGAGTGGATCCCACAAGGTTGACCTGGTTTGAGTTCTGGACCCATTGGCTGGAAAAACATGCTGTGTGTATGTGTATGCATGCCCCGAGTCTCAACAGAACAGAGAAATAGAGAAGAGACTATGGTGTGATCATGCCCCACTGGGAGGTGCTTTTTCCTTCTCCTCTCTATCTTCCTGTATTTCTGTTGAGCACATACACCATCTGGCAAAACATAATCAAACAAACAAACAAATTCCTATAAATCCTTAAAACATTAAAAAAAAAAAAAGTAAAAGTAAAAATCAAGAAAAATTTACATCTGTAGGGAAGGAGGGTCAAGGAAAGGAAAAAGCTGAGTACTAGCCCCCAAGCTATAAGCTGTAACAAGGTTGCCATACTGCTCTTTGATTTTTGGCTATCAGCTTTCTGGTAACTACAGCCAAGAGGGAATCTTGAACAGTTCCATGGTTTCTACCAATCACAGGGGGAAACACATAAAGCACATTCTAATTCTTCAAGGAAAATACAGCTACTCGCCTTGGTGAAAGTCCATGTCTGATTATGTTTGAATTCTGCACTTGTGCAGAGCCTGGCAACCCGGAGCATTCATCGAGTAAAGCTGTCTTTTCCTACCACTAAATTCTAAAAGGAATTTCTCCTGTAGAGTTTCACACAAAGTATTCGGGCAGTATCCTTAATAATGAGCCTATAGTAAACGAAGAGATAAGTTTCATTAGTTTGTTTCTTGTAGGTATCATAACACAGAGACATGGCTTGGGGAAGCAATCCTGGGAGGCAGGTACGACATCAAGCTAAATAATGGTCTAAGACTGCCTTTTTCTGAAGGACATGTTTGATTCAGAGTAAAATCTAGGGTATATATGGATGAACTCTGTATCTTTTACATGTAGCTGTACATATATAATTTCTCTCAACTGACTACTACTTCTTTTTTTTTTTTTTAAACAATTATTATTTATTTAATTTTATTTATCATTTATTTTAATTTGACCAGAGAGAGACACAGAGAGAGCGAGCGAGAGGGAAAGGGAGTAAGGAAACCGCCAGGTCTGGGACTCAAACCGTGGTCAGCCATATGGGAGTGTCCAGCACCTTAACCACCACGCCACCTGCTGGTCCCCCTGACTACTACTTCTTTAAAAATTTTCTTAGGGTGCGTACATTTGCCAGAGATACAGAAAGAGAGAGAGACAGAGAGAAAGTGAGAAAGCACCCCAGGGGGGATGACCATGCCACAATCCCTCCTTGTCTGTTCTCCTCTTAGAATTTTGGGCATGCATGCACACATGCCTGGCATGTTTTTCAAGTCACCAGGTGGGAGACTCAAATCACACAGTCGGCCATGTGGGAGCCTGCTGCTATACCACCTAGTTGGCCACCACTGGACTCTTAATAGTGTTCAAGATTATTTGCTCTGGGAAGGGTCAGAGTGTGGGTATTCTCTATGGCTGATTAAGAGCAGATTAATAAGCTCATACGAGCAGTAACTCAATAGCATGCAAACTCTGTCTCCATGCTCGGACCTCTGAAATGGAAGGTGCACAGCAAATTGAGCAATAGAAAAATGGAAATAATTAGGTTGCTGGGAAAGTCATGACATTTTTCATGCTTTCCCAACAACCTAATAGTTTAAATGGGAGACTGCTTTTCTCTCAGAAAGTGATATTACTGTATAATCCTTGTCCACATGGAAAAGCAAAAGAATGCTGAGAAGAGCATGCTCTGAGAATGTAGTTAAACTTGGAAGGCTGTCTGGTTGGTGAGGAGGCAAAGTGGGTGGATATAGGGACTTAGGATGAAGACAGGATGCACTGAGAAATCTAGGAGTAGGTGACTTAATTTTGTTTGTTTGTTTTAGTTGTCAGAGGATGTGTGCTCACCAGACAGAAAAAGAAGGAAAAAGAGAAAGCACCCCCAAGGGAGTACTTAGTGCTGCAATCAATTTCCCTCCATCTCTCTATCCCACCAGAATTTTGGGTTTGCGTGTGGATATGCCTGGTGTGTTTTTTAAGCTCCCAAGGCCAGGATTTGAACCACAGTCAGCTATGTGGGACCCTGCTCTCTTTGCAAAGCACTTACCCTCTGTGCTACTGGGAACAGACTTTCTTAGTGGCTTTCCTCCAGCTAACATGATGTCTAACATCATACAAGTTATAAAGTGCAGTACTTTCTTCTGTAGTAACTGTTCCTTCAAATTATGGTATTATTTTCTGTTTATTAGGGCAGATAAAACAAAAGGTTCACTTTCTCTGATAAAAGAGCTGGTGACAGGATGAAGACTTTGTCCTGGATAGAGTCGACATCTACTTATTTATCATCATACCCCAATAACTGAGGCCAGATGCCGGGAAGATTGTCGTCAACAATGCCTCTTGTCACTCTTGGTTCATGACATTACCTTGAATTTCTCCTCATAGTTCTCAAAGGCTTCCATGACCATACACACGGCCTCCATGGAGCGCTCAAGCCTGCCATCCACCCCATTGAAGCGGTACATGCTACCGGACACATCTACCACCAGGCGCAGACGCTTGGGTTTTTGCTGCGGGCTGCCCAGCTGAGGGAAGGAAAAACAGAAAAAGCTCGTGAACCAGAAAAATCACTGCTAGCTACTGTCTCGGAAGCCTCCCTGAGTGCCAGCCATGAGATGGGCAGATCAGGCTGGGCGCTCTGTACAAGACGTCCAGGCAGGCGGAAAAGTGTCTATAGAGTACATTTCAGGAAATGGAATTTAAGACTTGTTCTGGTATTTGGGGCCATATGGAAAAGATTTTCTTTCAGAATACAGTCTTTTCAAAGCCCACTCTTGTCTAGTAAAGTTGTCTTATGGAAATTGATGCTTTGAAAAAAAATAGGATGTCTTAAAAATAATAACGTGGAAAGATAAATCCCAGCATGTCATTTTTTTACTTCATGCCTCAAAATCAACAATTTTATCAAGAGTTTGGACTGTTTTGGAAGGAAAATCCCAACTTTATCTGTACCTGTTGTGCAGTGACCTGAAAATCATTTCCCACATAGACTAAGAAATGTCAGATTCGTAAAACAAGGTTATTTGAGAGGGTGTCTGGCAAAGAACTTAAAAAAAAAAAGTCTTTTGTCTTTAGTAAACTTTTCTTCTTTCTCTTAGTGCTGCACTTCCATTTCTCTTTTCTTGGCAGCTAAAAGCATGAAAGTGTCATCTAACTGCTGTTTAGAAACCACAGTTGATCAAAATGTGTAAGTTAATGAGATTCACTTTGATTTTGGACCCAAGTCTACCAATTTGCATAATAAAAAAATCTGTCAGTTGTACTGACCAAAAAAAGAAGAAAAAAAGTCCAGAGTTGTCTGTAATTATGTACTTGATGACATGTTTGAAAACTAGTAAGCAGAATTAGTAATTTCAAGGAAATACTGTGGGTTTTAGTGTGTCATGGTTTGAGGTGAATTTAACATTTCAAAAAACTTGTTGAGTCTGCCCAATGAAGAATGCTGCCATATATGCTTCCATGACTACTTGCAATTTCAGAAGTATCCAAACACATTTGTTGACCACAGTGAGTCAGTGAAGCAAGCAGTTGTTGACTCATATCAACGGCACAGAAATAAGAACTCCCCAGATTACCGCCAGACCTTCTCTGAATAAACATTTCAGTGGAGTGACTCTCCCTCGCTCCTCCAGTCACTGCACCCCAGTTCCCTCTGGCTATTCAGCCAATTTGGTTATTTAGGGATATAAGAAATCACAGAGCATTTCAGGAGACTCAGTATTTTACCCTGCTGCCTTTTTTTTTCCTTTTCTTTTTTTTTTTTGCCATTGTACTGCAAACATTTAAAAATTATGGCTATGCAAACTTTACATACTATAATTAGAGTTATTTAATGGAGAACTCCTTATTTTAAAATTTTCTTCTCAGTTAATTGATGGAACAGATCTTGAAAGTAACAGAGCAGTAGAAAACCACCCAGACTGTGCTATTGTTTTCACTGAAAGAATCCTCTGGTTAAACAGACATTCTGGGTGCCTTCAATGTCCCCCAAAGCACTGTTCTGGGAGCTGCTCACTGGCTGTGGGCTCCCAGTGGGCTGTGCTGAAGGGAGGTACGGCTGGAGACCAGACGTGAGGTTGGGTACTTGTTCCCTGTCTGCTATCGCCTGAGTGCTGGCTCTCTTCTGAAGGCCACAGCACCATAAACAACCTCCTCCAGGTTCTAATAATTGCCGTCTTGCTCATTTAGAGCTAGGGGTGATTTAGATCCCTGCTATTGCTAACCCTGGGCTATTGCATCATCATCATCATTATTATTATTATTATTATTATTATTATTTTGGTTTTCTTAGCCCCCCACCCTTACCTTTATGAACAGTCTTTGTATTAATTATTTCCTAAATTACTCAATTTGAGTGTGCCTTATGTTTCCTGCTAGGACCTTGACTTATATTATAAATAGTATATTATTTATGTTTTTATTCTTTTTCCTTACTATTATTATTTACCTACTGCTTTCTTTGGTTGCCATATTCAGGGTTTATGGTGTTTTGACACAACTTAAGAAAGCAGGTTTTTGTAGAGAAGGCCGAATATCGCAGATCAGAAACTACTAGTTCACCATTGCTTACTTGTGGCTCCAGCTCGCCCCGGCGTTTGTAGATGGCTTTTTCTCCAGTCAGCCCATCGATGATCTTGGCATCGTCTAGTTCCCCAGTAGCTTGGTGTCTTAACCACTGTCTTTCTTTACCTTTGGCCTACAATGACACATGCAGACACACAAAGCCTTATTTTAATTAGTTCTGCAGGATCTCTGACATACTTTCTGCTTGAATAACAGGAAACACACCCGGGATCTTTTCAATAAGTGATGGTTCTGCATGAACGTGGCTGCCTAAATGCACTGGGTTTTGCTCTGTTGACGAAGAAATGCCCTTTGTGTGGATTTTGTCAGTTTTAATTGTTTTAACATCTGGGACAATAAAATGAACTCACTTAAAGCACATATGAATGGGAAAACAGTATGCAAATGAACCCCTGGAGAAATGCTCAATATCTGAAAATTTAATAGTGACGTATTTCTTATGGATTTTTGTGCCACGGTGCTTCTGAACAATTTATTAGGTAAGAAAACAGTCAGCTTGAATTTGTTAACATTGTCTGCAAGTCCAGAGGAAACATGATATTCAGAACTCTTCCTTTTTGAAAACAATTTGTTACTTAAGTTGTCTGTGACTTAGTGTGCAAATGGAAACAGATGAAAATAACAATATGTGAACATGTTTTCCACCACACATTGCTTTGATCTTCTACATTCAGAAATCTTCTGAAATGAGTCTCTAACCGTACTTCCACATAATACTTTGCCACAATAACTTACAACCCTGCCACGTAGACTGAAATGATATATTATAAAGAATTAGAAAATTACATAATATAATAAACATTAAGTGATAAAGAATTATAATATCCCAATCGGGGTATATGTTGATTACAGCTAATGACAGTATTAAAATTAAGAAGTGAGCAGGGGCCCAGTAGCAGTAGTGTACAGGTAGGGCCACTGCTTGGGAGGCTAGAAGCCACGTGGAGGCCCAATGTTTGTTCTTGGACAACATACCTATAATCCTAGCTAACTGGGAGGCTGGGGCAGGAGGATGGTCATGGTGAGGACCCTGTCAAAAATACCTACCTGTGAAGGAGTAAAACTATTCCTGTTGGCAGATGAAAACAAAAATACCTATCTCTGACTCTCTCACAAAAACAAGTGGGAAGAATAATGAAAATATTTTTATGCATGTAAACTACAGTACTAGTTAAGATCATGGTTCTGGAGTCAGACAACCTGGCTCAAATTTTTCCTTTGTGACTGTCACATATCTGACCCAAGGCAAGTTAGTTAACCGGTCTTCATCTCCGTTTTCTCATTTCTAAAATGAAGAGAGGAGTGAATGAGATACTATGTGGAATCAGGTAAGAAAGAGCCTGGCAGGGACCAGCAGATGGCATAATGGTTACGTTGCTGAACTTCCACGTAGTTGAGTGCAGTTCAAGTCCTGGACCCAGTGGCTTAAACTCATGCTGGGTACGTGTGAGTGCATGCCCCAAATCCCGAGAGGAGAATGAAGGAGAGGGGATTGTGGCATGGCCATCCCCCTAGGGGATGATTTCTCGCTTTCTCTCTCTGGTGAGCACACGTGCCCTATAGCAAAACCTCAAAAAAAAAAAAAAAAAAAAAAGAAAAGAAAAAAAGAGACTGGCAATCAGTGTTAGCTGGTACTGGTGTTATCAGTAGTAGTCAGTGAATGTGTCCATCACTGCCACATTGGAGATATGACAGCACTGTCACTGAAAACACAAGCGAAGCCTGGGGCAGCCAGTGTGTTTTAGGGGCAGATCAGTCATTACACAAAGAAGCTCCACCCAGTATTATGCTGGGGGATGATGATCTCTGTTGTCTTTCTGTTCCTGATATCCTGGCTGTAAGCATGTATAAGGTTATCATATTTGAATATAGATACATTAATGTGTGCATTAAATAAAGAGAGGGAAAATTCCTATATCTCCAGCATGAAGATAATAATTTTGGTGGGCAGTTAATTCTAGAAACTACCGGGTATGTGCTCCTTGGGAATATGTCCTTTCCCAAAGTGTGTTCTTGGCAAGAACTCCATGATCTCACAGGAAAATAGGGCACACACGAGTATAGCTGTCATGTAAAACTAGTAAGACAGCTGGAGGTGGTAGGTAGGAGGGGAGAGCAGGCTCCTAGTTTTCCCCTGCTCTATGAATCAGACAGACAACTTTGACCACACAGTGGTGTACTTCTCAGACCCCCTACTCTGCAGCTGTGAGCAGGATTTGGCTTCTGTCTCCTCTTTCCTGTCATTACTGGTCTCTGGGTGAATCATTCCTCAGGCTTCCGAGATAATTTATGCTGAGAAATGCTATGGTGAACAACCATTTAGGTACCTTTCAATCCTGACATTCTGTGACTCTTGGAGGCATCAAGCTGCAGAGTACTGGCTTCATTGATCGGGACAGACACTTATGGACTAGTCTAGGTGGGAAAAGAAGCACTGAAGAAAATAAAGCGAACACAGTAGCAGTGGCTAGCTGGCATCAAAGTGGCATGGAAGCTGGATTCTTGAGCTGGGTTTAAAGGGAATATAGGATTAGAACTGGAATGAAATGCTAAAACATGTTATATAATAGCTGGGCCACTGTTCTCATTAAGCAATGACTTTTCCAATTTCATAAATATACTGACAAGGCGATGAGCCTGAGGACGCTCTCATTTTAGGAATGTAATGATTAAGACAAAGACTGCATCACTGTATAAAAAGAACTAGATTAGGATTGAGCATATGTGAATTTTAGTTTTGGTTCACTTTTGGCAAGTTATTAAAATCCTCTGGGTCTAGTAGTCCCATCTTCACAATATGAGGGTATTCTATTAGTGAAAAAAAATTTTTGAGGTACAGCAGTCTATATTTAATTATTAATGAAAGCCACTAGTGTTTAGAGAATAATTTCTGAATTAATTTTTTACCTTTTGCCTCTTCCTAATTACATCAGAATGAATGGTAAAGACAATAAGAAACTGAAAACTACTTTCAATTTGTAAACTTCTAAAAATAAATTAACAAAGGATGCCAGACAGTGATTTGGAAGAAATGTGTTTTTCACTATTATCCTTCTAAAAATAAAGATGCTAAACAGTGACGTTGAAGGAATATATTTTTCACTAGTGTCCATTCCTCAATAGAATTGTCTGCTAAATGTACGATGCAACAAATTATGGGAAAATAGTTTATTTCATGTCTATTTTGATGTTAGTGTTAAGACAGTTTATTTTAAATTTGCTTACTATTGATTCTAAACAAATTCAGAGACTTAGGTGGACACTTTGTTCTAGGAAACCTGCCTTGTTGTCAGACTCTTTCTGCCCCAAATCAGCACTCAAAAGGAAGCACAAAACACCTAGGCTCTAACTAGATGTAACGTGATGAAAATTTTTCATTTTACTATCTGCAGTTTGGGGGACACTAAAGTCTCCTCAATGCTCTTCTAGAGTCTCAGCAATTCATTCTGTGCTTAAAATTAGGACAGAGCTAGATTCAAGAAACAGTTTCCCTAAAAGTGCTCAGGACATTAGAATTTGTTAAAAGTCATTATTTTTATCAATAGATGAATGACTGTTGTATGGATATACATATTTTTGCTGAGTATCTAAAAATAGTATTAATATGCAAACATCATTATTATAGTCAAAGAAACAAATCACCATAGTAAATGTTGATAAAATTTACTAAAAGTCATAACCAAAAAAGGCTTCTACTATACTATTCTGTACTTATTATTTTAGTGAGATTTTTTTGCTCTAGGGTAAGTGCACTTGGCGGAGAGACAGAGAGAGAGATAGAGACACAGAAAGTGAGAAATCATCCTCCCACTGGGTGGGGGGTGATGGTCATACCTCAATCCCTTCTTCTCCATTCTCCTCTCAGGATCTTGGGCACACATGCACGTGTGCCTGGTGTGTTTTAAGCTGTCAGGTCTGAGACTTGAACCTCGGTTAACTATGTGGGAGTCCAGCAATGTAACCATTATACCATCTGCTGGTAGCAACTATTCTGTACTTTTAAGATTTAAATTTGGGACCAGCAGTTAGCATAATGGCTATGTCGCTGGACTCCCATGTAGTCGACCGTGGTTCACGTCCTGGACCTGGTGGCTTAAAACTCACGCCGGGCGCGTGTGCGTGCGTGCCCAAGATCCCGAGAGGAGAATGGAGGAGAAGGGATTGCGACGTGGCCATCCCCCCTGGGGGGTGATTTCTCGCTTTCTGTCTCTCTGTCTGTCTCTGTCTGTCTGGTGAGCGCATGCACCCTATCGCAAAAACCTCTCAAAAAAAAAAAAAAAAAAAAAAAAGATTTAAATTTAAGCTTGCCAAAAAATACCACAGATGACTGTATGCTTTCTGCCAATCAGATAGAAGTATTATCTAAATACATAAAAATTATTTAGTTGGTTACCCTCCAAATATGCTTATGAAGGTCTCATTTAATAAAGTGATTTTGAGTAATTAAGGATTACTTTATTTTATAAAGTTATTCTGTATAATAATCAAAGTTTATTTATTTATTTTTTAGGTGTTTTTTTTTTTTTTTTTTTTTTTTTTTTTTTTTTTTTTTTTTGCCATAGGGTGTGTGTGTTCACTAGAAAGAGGAAGCGACAGAGACAGAAAGAGGAAAAGAGAGAAATCAACCCCCAGGGGCAAATGGCCACACTGCAATCCCATCTCCATTTTCCTCCTGAGATATTGGGCACACATGCACATGTACCCAGCATAATTTTCAAGTCTGGTTTGGGACTCAAACTGCAGTTGGCCATGTGGGAGTACAGTGCCTTAACCACTACGTCACCTGCTGGCCCCTCAAAGTTTATTTTATAAGAATGTTATTTGACTAAACTAAACTAGGATATTAACAGGAGAACTTTTTCATTCTCTCTCTCTCTCTTTCTCTTTTTCTTTATTGAGAGATTTTTGCTTTAGGGTGCATGTGCTCAGTGGAGAGACAGAGACAGAGAAATAAAAAGTGAGAAATAACTCCTCCTCCAGGGGAGATGGTCATGCCACAATCCCTTCTCCTCCATTATCTCCTTAGGATTTTGGGCATATATGCACACATGCCTGATGTGAGTTTTAAGCAACCAGTTCCGGGACTTGAACTGCGGTCAACTACGTGGGAGTCCAGTGACATAACCATTCTGCCATCTGCTGGTCCCCTTTATATTTGTTGAGGAGTTTTGTGAGAGTAGAATCCTACTGTCTAGCCCTCATTGCTAGCTTCTCAATAACTAGGCAGCTCGGGACCAGCAGTTAGCGTAATGGCTATGTCGCTGGACTCCCACGTAGTCGACCGCGGTTCGAGTCCCGGACCCGGCGGCTTAAACTCACGCCGGGCGCGTGTGCGTGCGTGCCCAAGATCCCGAGAGGAGAATGGAGGAGAAGGGATTGCGGCGTGGCCATCCCCCCTGGGGGGTGATTTCTCGCTTTCTATCTCTCTGTCTCTCTCTGTCTGGCGAGCGCACGCGCCCTATAGCAAAAACCTCTCCAAAAAAAGAAAAAAAAAAAAAAAAAATAACTAGGCAGCTCTTTAAGACCATAAAGTGAACAAATGTTAACTTCCTATGGGAGGTTTATGAAATCCTCCCTTGCTGATAACAATCAATTCCTGATTAGCATTAGAATTCTGAAGCTGCTGTAACAGACTAAAGGTACAAGAAGGGAAGTACAAGTGGTGTGGATTTGGGGATGCTGAGGGAAGGGGTATGAAGGAGTGATAAAAGGCAAAAAAGCCATGACCCGGTGAAGCTTTGTTAAACAACTAGTCCAATAGCACTGTGGAAGTGTTTTGGTATTCATGCTTAAACCAAAATGTTTTATAAAAATGACAAAAGAGGTTCCTGTTTAAGGCATGTGTTCCTATTATTGCCCTTGGTTAGGAGGTTGCAGAATTATAAAATACTTGCTTTTCTCTTTGAATATTATGTTTTCTGGTCTCTGGATTAATTTTCTTTTCTGGCGTTGCTTCCTTTTCCATAATGATTACCCCTAAAGTAATCTCTAGCTTGAAGACTGATTACACATGCCAATGAAAGGACTTAGCAAAATCTAAAGAGAAAGAGGGTTATGTTATTTCTAGTAAATATGATACCTTTTTCTTCTTTTGAGTCAACTTCTCAAATTTAAAAATGACTTAAGTATAATAATAAATGTGTGTGTGTGTGTGTGTGTGTATTTTTTTTTCTTTTTCCAGAAGGTGAATGCACTTGCCAGAGAAAGAGAGAGAGAGGGAGTGAGCACACTCCCCAGAGGGACATGGTCATGCCACAGTCCTTCTTCCTCCATTTTTCCATCCCATCTGCATTTTGGGCACATGCGTCAGTTTGTAGGGGCCAGGACTCATACCATGGTTAGCCTCGGGGGATCTGGCTCCTAATGCACAACACTTAATCCGTGCACTATGGTGCTGGTCAAAAGTGCATAAACCGTAAGTGTGCAGCTCAGTGAGCTTTACACAGTGAATGTGCCACTTTAAGCATCACACCCCTGAAGCCTCTCAGTGCCCAGTTCTGGACTTTTCCTTCTTCTCTGCCCCAAATAACCCCTATTCTGACCTCTATTACCATAGACTAAGTTTTCCTGCTTTTAAGCTTTATAAAAATGGAATCATAAAATACACTCTTTCATTTGACTTCTTTGGCTTAGCAGCATCCCTGAGAATCACTCTCATTGTTGTGTGTAGAGTACTTTATTCTCCTTCAAGGATGTCACAGAATTCCACTGTATGACTTTGTCATAATTTCTCCATTCTGCAATTTGACTCTTTTCAGTTTGAGGCTATTATGAATCATGCTACCATGAATATTCCTGAATATATTTCTGGAGAAGATATATGAGTATTTCTGTTGAGTGGAAATTCTGGGTCACAGAGTATGAATATGTTCAGCTATAGTAGAGGTTTTAAAGAGGTTTCCAAAGTGGTTTGTCCAATTTAGATTCCCAAGAGCAGTGTTTGAGGGTTTCATTGGCTTATATTCTCAGCAACACTTGATCTTGACAGCTTTAAAACATTTTTTAAAAGCCATTCTGGTAGGGATATAGTATACTTCCTTCGTTTTTATTTTTGTTTACAGATAAATGAATTACTTTTGGTACTACTTGTCATTGATATTTTTAGGAACATGAGCCAATGGTTTTTATTTTGGAGGAGTATGCATCAGCCTTTTGAATGAAAATTATTGGGCACAAAGACATTTTTTATAATAGTAGCACTGTTCATTAGTTTTCAAGCATGTAACTTGCAGATAAATATGTGTGGAAAACTTTTTATCCTTTAGCCAGTCCACCGAAATTGGAAACTCGAAACAGGAAGAGGCCTGTCAAAAATTGATGCTCTTGGGACCAGCAGTTAGCGTAATGGCTATGTCGCTGGAATCCCACGTAGTCAACCGTGGTTTGACTCCCGGACCCGGTGGCTTAAACTCACGCCGGGCGCGTGTGCGTGCATGCCCAAGATCCCGAGAGGAGAATGGAGGAGAAGGGATTGTGGCGTGGCCATCCCCCCTGGGGGGTGATTTCCTGCTTTCTGTCTCTCTGTCTCTCTGTCTGTCTGGCGAGCGCACGCGCCCTATAGCAAAAACCTCTCCAAAAAAAAAAAAATTGATGCTCTTGGGGGCAATCCACTGGAGGGGAGTTCTTTAAAAAGTTATTGAAGGCTGAATAGAAATATTTGTTATTTTGAACTATGTATATAAAGTCTTCCATATTTTGGGGGACTCATTGAAATACTTAAAGTAGTAAATTCCTAGTGTATTTAAATACCTGCTTTTATTTATAACAGTGGCCTAGATGTGTTCTTTATCATATATTCCTATTACATTAAATAAAATATTCTTGTAAATATGCCCATCTGTTTTGTATTATACAATAAATTCACACTAATGACAACTCATTATAAATAAAGCTGAATTACACTAGTAAAAAGTCTACCTCACAGACTTTCTAAAAAAAGAAGTATAGTTTTATTACTCTTATGTAAAGAACATTAGACTAACTGAAATGTTCAGAGAATGATGCATTCTGGTTACTTTATTTTCTGGGAAATACTTGGTTAACCAGAAAGTGTATACACACACACATGGACAAGCGCACACACACACACAGACACACACACACACACAGACACACACACACAATCTGTAGCAATGAGAACATTAGAATGAATAAACTTGACATAACCAATTATCTTGTGGCTTGTGACACATTGTCTTGTGATTTTTAGCACTGAAAGAATTCTGATTTATCCTGTCTTTGCCTATTTGGGTTATGGTTCATCAAGATGTTCTTTACCTATAAACTCTACAATCAAGACAATATTTTTAAAAAGCTTATTGATTTCTTGAGAGAAAGATAAGCACCCTCAACAGGATCTTATGCTGTGGCCTTTCCCCACCTCCAGGCTTGCCAGCGAGCCAGGACCATGGCCATGTGCCTGGTGTGTACAGGCCGACCGAACCCATGACCCTTCACGTGGATCTAGCTTTACTTGAGTAGCACACGACTGCAGCATAACCGAGCAGGACCTCAGCCAATTTTCTGTTATTCCTTCAGAATTTATTTAATGAAGAGATTAGAAAGACTTAAGTGGCAATGTGTATAGAAACTGTATACATTCTACCGAGTAAAGTGTATAGATGATCATCAGTAAACAGTAGGTAGTTGGAAAAGTCATGACACGTTTTTGCACAGAAAAACAGAAAAATACGTCCTGACTTTTCTGACAACCTAATACTTGTTGGGTGAATGAGTAACTGTAAATAGAAGTTGGAGAATATCTGGGAACAGCGAATCTCTCATTAGACACTAACTCTCATTATTTGAGCATGTCTCAGTGCTCAACCTACATATATTTTATATGCTACTCATCTGGACCATCCAAACAAAAATGACTTGTGGGGTTAAGGAAAACATTCATAAGGTGTTTACAAAATATTGGGTCATTGGGGGAAGTTATGACACATTTTTGCATAGAAAAACATAGAAAAATATGTCATGACTTTCCTGATGACCTAATAGTAAGTTATTAGTAAGTTATTACTTAGTGAAAACAATAAAAAAATTTACTTTATAGTTTGCAATATTTGGACATAGTCATTAAAATATTTTACTAATTATCTGTTAGGTTTCTAGGTACTCTAAATAGTAAAAGAATATTGAAGAGAGAAGATATATAACTTCTTATTCTAAGGAGTTCCATTTCTTGTAGTAACATCTCAGTGCAAGGGAAAATGATATTCATGAACTCACAAAGATGATTCTTATTATAAGAGCTTGTATTTTTGGATGCTGATGTGGAACTAACTCTTTATCTTGGATGGCAATTTACTGTCAATTTATACCCAATTTTTGAGACCAAAAACAATTTCAGGTCAAGACTTAAATATTTTGTCTCTCAAAGGAGCTGAGAACTATACACACTGGTACGTATATATAATAGACATTTCTTCTCATTGTCAGAGGGCATAGTGCTTGCCAGAGACAGACAGAGAAGAAGAGAAAGAAAGCAAACCCCCCCACCCCCGTGGGGTGCAGACAAGCTATAATCCTTTCTCTTCCATTCCTCCATTTGACAGGATTTGGGGCATGCATACACACATGCCCAGTGTGTTTCTCAAGCCACCAGGGCCAGGATTCAAACTGTGTTCAGCTATGTGGGATCTGGCTCCCTTAATCACTAAGCTTCAGGGTTGGCCTGGCATTGTTTTCGCTTTTTCTCCTTTTTTTTAAACCACAATTTATGACAGAGTGTGTCTGTATACACATGAAACTGAGACATGGAGAGAGAGAGAGAGAGAGAGAGAGAGAGAGAGAGAGAGAGAGAGAGAGAAGCATCCCACTTGGTTTAGTCATACCATAATCCCCTTCCTCCAGTCCTTCAGCCTGTGTGTGCCCAGGCTGACCAGGCCAGGAACCCAAATCACAGTTGCCATTGGTATCTGGCCTCCCCTGGGTAGTCTATCACTGCTGTGCCACAGTACCAGACCTGTAATAGGCATTTTCAACTCGGTGAGTTCAAAAGCAAACCCCAAGATTCTACCTCCAAAATCCTCCTCCCTACCTTGGTAAAAGGCGATGGCCACCCCAGTTTTCCAGTGTGCAGGTCACATACCCGAGTTATCCTTGATTCCCCTTTCCCTCAATCCACTGGCAAATCTTTTCAACTGCTGGCAGTATCTGACCATCTCTTGCCATTCCCGTGCCTATCCTTAGTCCCACCACCATTCTCTCAACTGGCCCACTGCGATGGCCTAACCGCTCTCCCCACTTGCCTTCCTGCCAACTTACATCCCCTTCTTTGCACAGCTATCAGAGAATCTTTATAAAATACGTTGTAATTTTCAAGAAAAACATTTTTAAAATACTGGCATGATTAATTTTAAGTCTTAAAAAAGCCTAATTAAACTTGTATTTCTCTGATTATTTCTAGGGATGAAAGCCTTTCCATCATGAAACATGAATTATAACACTTTCCTTCCTTCTGGTCCTCTTCCATTCAACTCAACTATAATCCTTTTCTATACAGACTTCATTAATGCAAAATCTTCATTTCTGATTAACTTTTTAAAAATAACATGAGAATTTAGGTGCTGTGTATTGTTATTAAATCCATGAATTTTAATATTGCCTATCTTGTTGAAAGAATTACTCTTGATAAGTTTTTTTCTAAACTTATCTACCGCAATTACCTGGTCCTGTGTTTCACCACTTCTAATGTTCATTGTAGTGCTTTTATACGATACCATCCCTAGTCTTTATTTTTTTGAGAGGTTTTTGCTATAGGGCACGTGCACCCTCCACAAAGACAGAGAGAGACAGACAGAAAGTGAGAAATCACCCCCCAGGGAGGATGACCATGCAATCCCTTCTCCTTCATTCTCCTCTTGGGATCTTGGGCACACATGCACACGCGCCCAGCATGAGTTTAAGCCACTGGGTCCGAGACTGGAACCGCGGTCGACTACATAGGAGTACAGCGACATAGCCATTACGCTAACTGCTAGTCCCACCATTCCTATTATTAAGAGATTCTAATTCCTCTCTTAATATGCTGGAATATTTATACATGTGCATATAAATGTATGTGCATGCACATGTTTGCATAGATTTTTATTTTATTTCAAAATTATTTTCAAAAAGTATAATCAAGTGACATATATTTGAAGTCTCTGAGTATCTGAATATGTCTATTATCTTTGTTCTTTGGCTTCGTATAAAATTCTTGGATCACATTTCCCCCTCAACATCCTGCAGATGTTGTTCGACTACCTCTGGCATTCTGAGTTCAGGGACAACTAATGTAGGATGATTTTTTTTCTTCTCTGACCATAGTTTATTTCTGCCTGCTTGTATGCTTTTAGGATTTTTAAACAATTTATTTTTGAAATCCTAAAATGAGATAGGGTTCTATGTCTTCATTAATTTTGACTTCTACTCAGTCAAGCGTTTTTGCTCTGTAGACTTAGGCTTCTTTCAGTTCAGTACAGTTTCATTATTACTTTGATTATTGTTTATGCATCCTTTCTGGTGGCCCCCTCTCTGGGAATATTATCTGCTCCCTTGGCATATGTTCACTGAGCACTCACCCTATGCCCAGTTCTGTTCTACTTGCTGGGGTGGCTCAGGGCTCTGTATGTTCACTTTCTACTGTGTTTATATGAGTTGGTTTTCACACTGTTTTACCTCTTTATTACCTCTGTAGTTTGGAGTAATTTTTCAAGTTTTCATTTACATTAGTAGTTATACTTGAGACTGGACTGAGTCTACTCTTTCCATTTTCAGGTAGATTTAAGTTTTGGCACTGCATTTTAAGTTTTTGTATAATCTTTCCTAATTGTATTCAACTCCCTTATTATTTCTGCTTGCTTTTCTTTTTCTTCTTTTCTTTCTTTTTTTTTGGAGAGGTTTTAGCTATAGGGCACTCGCGCTCTCCAGAAAGACAGAGAGAGATGGAGAGACAGAAAATGAGAAATCACCCTCCAGAGGGGATGGCCACACTGCAATCCCCCGCCATCCCCCACACCCCATTCTCCTCTTGGGATCCCGGGCACACATGAACACTCGCCCAGTGTGAGTTTAATCCACCAGGTCCAGGACTCGAACCACGGTTGACTACATGGGAGTCCAGCAACATAGCCATTATGCCAACTGCTGATCACTCTGCTTGCTTCTTAGCCAGATCCTTTTGAAATCTGTACCTTATGTCACCTTTGAATTACGAGAACATAGAGCAGGTTTTCTATTGATAAAAATACTGTTTTCTGAGAGAAAATATTCTAGCCCAGGATCATGTTTATCTTCTATATATTGAATGTTTTTTTTTGTTTGTTTGTTTTTTTGAGAGGTTTTTTTCGCTATAGGGCGCGTGCGCTCGCCAGACAGACACAGACATAGAGACAGAAAGCGAGAAATCACCCCCCAGAGGGGATGGTCACGCTGCAATCCCTTCTCCTCCATTCTCCTCTCGGGATCTTGGGCACGCACGCACACACGCCCGGTGTGAGTTTTAAGCCATCGGGTCCGGGACGCGAACCTCGGTCGACTACGTGGGAGTCCAGCGACATAGCCATTACACTAACTGCTGGTTCCCGATATATTGAATGTTTATTATCAGTGCTGCTTTTTTCATATATCTCATGTTATATATTTTTCTGTCTTTATTCTTTTTTTTTTTTTTTAAGTTTTTGCCATAGGGTAAGTAAACTCACAAGAGACAGAGGGGAGAAAATGAGAAATTAACCCCCAGGGGAATGGCCAAGCAGCAATCCTTTCTCCTCTATTCTCCTCTCATGATTTTGGGCACACATGCTCATGTGCCTGGTATGATTTTCAAGCCACATGGTCTAGGACTCAAAGTAGGGTTGGCCATGTGGGAGTCCAGCACCTTAACCACCATGCCACCTGCTGGCCCCTCTGTGTCTTTATTTGTGAATGATGGGATGGCTATACAAAATGTTCAAGAATGGACTAGATGGATTCTCCTTGGTTTCATTCACTCTTTACTTTGTTACTAACAGAATTCTACTTGAAGGTTTTAACTGGTGTCAGTAGTTGAACAAAATCTACAGTATCAGCTTAAGAACTCAACAGGGAAGGAGTTGGAACTGTGGACAGTTTCAGCATGAGAACTTCATCTCCACATCACTTATTTTGTTTGGAAAAGACATTGCGATGGGGTCAACCTTTGGCATTTGATTTTGTTTGATCTCCTCTTGAAGCCAAGTATTAAGTTGGAGCTGATCTGGCCTCTTTCCTGAGCCTTTTCTCCTTCCAGCTTTCTGTTATAGCCACTGCATGAAACCTAGATCCCTCCACCTCCCCTTTCCCCCACTGCTACCGCCTTCAAATGCTGCTGCTTGGCAGTGACAAAACAAAGGTCAAGGGATTTGCTTCCACCGGCTCCAGAGCTGCCTGAGCTGTCACTTTTCCCCTGCTTCTCCATTCGAGGATGTTAATAAGATTCTGTCAGGTCGCCACTCACTCACAGTCCTTTTTCTCAGGAAGGTTTGGGAGTTGTCTTTGGTAGGGGTTCTATTACACGATATTTAGCAAAAATTCTTCAAAGCTTCTTGCGTGTCACTAGCCCTGATTTCTACTGTCATATGAGTTTTTCATTGTTTCTAGGTTTTTACTATTTTAATCATTTTAACAATCATTTAGCAAAGATGGGGTTAGATGCTCATGCTTGGGTGGCCTGAAGTCAGGGCTAAATTTCTAGGGTGTACTGGGCTGAAGTTTTCCCTCATGGTCACTGACACCGTGTGCTGGGTGATGAGCAGTTCAAGTGCTAGGAGTAACAACCACTTTGTGGCCTTTCTCTGAATTGTTGTTGTCTCTAGATCTAGCTATTTGACCCTTCCTCTTTTTTGCACACTCTTGCTAACATGTCCCCCTTGTCTTGGGCTGCTTCCTATACAGATAACCAAAAATTGCACACGCAGACATCTGTACAGATCTATAACTTTACCTGGTCCTAACCTTGTTCCTGAACTCCACATTCACATTTCAAAAACTTCAACTATTGAGCTTGACCTTTTTTTTTTTTTTTTTGGAGAGGTTTTTGTTACAGGGTGCATATACTAACCAGAAAGACAGAGAGAGACAGAGAGACAGAAAGTGAGAAATCACCCCCCCAGGGGATGGCCACACCACAATCCCTTCTCCTCCATTCTCCTCTCGGGATCTTGGGCACACACGCACCCATGCCCAGCGTGAATTTAAGCCACCGGGTCCGGGACTTGAACTGCGGTCGACTATATGGGAGTCCAGTGACATAGCCATTATGCTAATTGCTGGTCCCCATGCTTGACATTTTTACAGAGGTGTTCCAGTAGTGAGAAACTACACTAACATCCAAAAAACGCTGTCTTTCTTCACAAATGTCTCCTCATGTTCTCTGTTTCTGTCTTCTAGGTTTGAAAACTCTTCAACCCTTTCTCCCCATTAAACCAGTCACTGTCTTCTTGCCCTATCTCCAAACTACTTCTTGAATTTGTTCCATCCTTTCTATTTTCATTTCAATCACCCTGGTTCAGATACCTATCAGTTCTCACCTGAATAACAGATGTAATTTTATCATTTAATTTCTTGGCTTCTACCTCTCTCTTTGAAATTTCTTCTTCTATAGCTATAAAACTTCCCAGAGAAGATATAACCATACCAGTCCCTTTTAAAATGCTTTCATGGCTCCCTGCTGATATGAAACACAGTCAGCCTCCTTAGCATGGTGCTTTTGGGATTCCCATTCATCTTAGTTTTCTCTCCCACTACCCACTGCCTCTAAGTCCATCCCCCAACTTGAACTCATCACTCTCCACTGGCTGCCATTCGCCCAATAGCCTTGTATTTAAGTCTTCGTTCTTTGATTAGCGGTTTCTTTTGTCTAGACCAGAGCTTCACAAACTGGTTTCCGTCTATGAATGCTTGCTACTGGTCCATGATGACATACATAATAGAAATTACTAGAGAGCATTTAGAAACTTGCATCGCAATTTGAAAAAAGCAACTTCACATTTGTTGAATCTAATATTAAAAAATTGGGGCTCATATTTTCATATCATTTTTCTTTTTTAATTGCCAGAGGGGTGTATGCAGGAGGGAGGGAGGGAAGGAGAGAGAAGAGAGAAAAGAGAGAATAGCCAGTGGGGTGTGGTCATGCTGCTGCTTCCATTTCTCCATCCTGTCAGGATTCGGGGAATGCATGTACATGTACCTGGCATATTTCTCAAGTTACTAAAGCTGGGATTCAAACTGCTATCAGCCATGTGGAATCCAGTTCCCTATACTTAACTGTTGTACTACAGGGCTGGCCCTATGTTATTTCTTTATTTTTTAATTTTTTATTTTTAGAGGGATTTTTGCTATAGGGCATATGCACTTGTCAGAGAGACAGAAAGTGAGAAATCACCCCCTGGGGGATGGCCATGACATAATCCTTTCTCCTCTTGGGATTTTGGGTATGCATGCATATAGACCCAGTGTGAGTTTTAAGCCACTGGGTCCAGGACTCAAATTGTGGTCGATTAAATGGAAGTCTAGTGACGTAACCATTATGTCATCTGCTGATCTCCCTGTTATTTTTTCAGTAATTTACTTCTATTTAATTTTATGAAAAAAAAGGTATATTAGTCTATGATGGATTATGACACTGTTTCCCTCCCTGCAGGTTTGAGAAGCACTGGTCACGACTATCCTTCTACTCCTCATTCTTAGAAGAGAATTACCAATCAAAACCATGTGCATTCTTCAGGGTCCAGCTCACAAGACACTTTCTCAGTGAATTCTCCCTTAATTATTCAGCTTTAAAACTAGCTCATACATTGGTCTACATAACTATTTCCCTTTGTTCTAAACCTTCCTGTGGCTAATGTACAATATTATCTTCTATTACAACAATACATGTGTTCTTCTCTAGATTGGTCATTGAAGGAAAGAACCCTTGAACAAAAAAGATTTTCAATAAATGTCTACTGAAACAGTTATTATAGACTAAACAAAAAGAACAGGGAAAAGCTTTTTGTTCTTTACCTAGGAGTGAAGTAGGGGCTCAGAATTAAATCTAAGTTCCTTACTAAGTTCCATCACCTCTCAGCCTCATGTCCTGTCTGCATTTCACAATGGGTAGTGATATTTTGCTTGTATCCACCCTCAGTTCATATCTGAGACCACACCGTGTCATAGCACATATTCTGTGCCCTCTACTGGGGCACTGTGCCTACCCTTGTCTGTCTAGTTAACACTCTGGTTCTTAAAGAGTACTTCAAGACTTAGCTAATGTATCATTTCCTTCATAGCCTATCTTTCAGTCCCTCTCCTCTGGGCTTCCACTCCACTCAGTGCATCCTTCTGTCTAGGTACATATTTGCTTACATGCATGTCTTCCTTGCCCCATGAGACCAGAACCTTCTTATTTATTTTGGAGAGGTTTTTGCTATAGGGCATGTGTGCTCACCAGAAAGAGAGACAGAAAGTGAAAAATCAATGCCCCCCCCCGGGGGGGGGGGGAATGGCCACACGGCAATCCCTTCTCCTCCATTCTCCTCTTGGGATCTTGGGGATGCATGCACATGCACCTGGCATGAGTTTTAAGCCACTGGGTCTGAGACTCAAACTGTGGTTGACTACATGGGAGTCCAGCGACATTGGCATTATGCCAACTGCAGGTCCCGAGACCAAAACCTTCTTCGTATAGGGACCAGTATAATCAACCTTGTGCCCTCAGTGCCAACCACAGTGCATGCCACATAGTCAGTGCTCAAAAACATTATCTGAACAGAAGCTCATTTTAAAGCACTAGAGGGAAAAAAGGATTGTAATTGTTGGTTCGAGGAGATATCATGCTAGCCAAAGCAATCAGAGAAAGGCTAATTTAGTTTAGCTGAAAATGAAATTACTGATTGTAGATTAGAAAAATACTGGAGAGAAGATATGATTAAAATCAGGGTTTTTTTTGTGTGTGGGGATGAATATTTTCTTTTGTTAGAGAATGCTGCAATAAGAGATTGAGATTCTGAACCAAATAACTGAAGTACCTACAGGTTCTACTATTCTAATGAGAAAATTCTTGCTGTCAATTCAGAAAAGGGAAACGGTTCAATAACTAGGACTCTATATTAAATACAGAGTTCATTCAAGAGGCCAAGAAGGTCACTGGTGATAGCTATCTTAATTGAGAGGAATGGTACGTACTGTAACACAGGCACATGTTGAAGCTGATGTTAACATGGGTGGCAACTGCATTTCCTGTCCTGCAAATCTCAGCCCAGCCACTTGGGATCAATGCGTGGGCCTGAAGCTGTGCTTTGGAAAGTCATCTCAAATGATGATTTGTTAGTTCCTGGCCAGACTTTGTACTGGTCACCAAGGAAACACCCATGGTTACTCGGATTACATGCCAACCTCAAAACAGCTGGAAGATATTAGTCCATCAAAGCCACACTGAACTGGCAGAAATGGCAAAAGAGGACCAAATCAAAGACTCCTGCTTTGGTTACAATCTAACATTTCATATTCTACACAAGGCCTTGTCCACTATTGAACAGTAGCTGTGTCTTCAACTAGCAATATCTCCCTAAATTGAGAGCTAGAAGTCCCGCTTGAGAATAATTCTATGAGAATTATAATAAAGATTTAAAAATGAGATCAAAAATAAGAATTTGGGGCCAGCAGGTGGCATTGTGGTTAAAGCACTGGATTCCCACAAGGCTGACGGCGGTTTGAATACTAGACATGATGGCTTGCTTTCTCACTTTCCCTCTCCTCTCTCTCTTTCTTTGTCTCTCTCTAGTGAGTGTTCATGCCCTGTAGAGAATTAAAAAAAATAAAAATAATGATAGATAAAATTAAATAAATAATATTTAAAAAAAAAAGATTCAGGAAGAGAAACACTTGAAAATGCTGTGTGGGCATTTGGATGATAACGTAAAATGTTTATGAGTATATTTAATAATGAATGTTTTGCAGAACTGTAGAACTGGAAGAAGATAACAGAGACTTAACATAATAGGGAACCAAGTCTCAGACCTCTGCTTCACTAGCTATAAAACTCAGCACAAGTCATGCCGTCTTTCTAATCTTTAGTGCCCTCATTTAAAAGTGTGTGTGTGGGGGAAATAATTTATATTTCATAGGATTAGGAGAATTAAGATAACTTATGTGTCTCATAAATGTAAAGTATGTAGCTGGGTAGCAGGCCTGCAGTCCAGGCTGATAAATCTTAGCGAGTACAACGAGGTAATGGTGAAGCTGATCATGCTATAGAGATGTGATACACTAGGATCTGTTAAATGTTAATCATCATAATGCCCTATATGTCATTCCCATTTTATAGAACCCAGGTTGTTTAGTTTCAAAGCTGGAACTGAGCTACTGAAGGATGATGATGATGGAGGTGATCTTGACCATGTTAACAATGTCAGACACCTAGCAGAATCCTGGCACATGGTAAAAGGTCTGCGCTTGCTGTTATTATAAAGCTGATATTATCTGTAAAGATTTCTAGAGATGGAAGTCCTGCATCTATTTTTAACTATTCATTCAAATAGTAAGTTGCGGTTACCTCTTTTCATAAATCTTTATTTCCCTTAAAAAAAATTCATTTCTTGAGGGGTCAGGGGAAAACTCCTGACAGACTTGTCCAACTGCAATCCCTCCCCCACCTTTTAGTCAGCCAGGATCACAAGTACACTCACAGGCACATGTTCAGGTTAACCCAAGATCTGAACCCTGGGTCTTCCCATATGACTCCACCAATGTGCAGTAGTGCCCCTAATGTGCCACCCTGGCTGAGCAGCCTTTAATACATCTTAAAACCCTGTCTTGCTATGATTTAAGCCTGTTTTCTCTTTTTAGATTTCCAGAGAAGAATGGAATAAAACCTTCCCTGAAAGAATCAGTTATTCTCTTTAAGGATATTTAGTAAGTTATTAACCCCAAGTTTTGGAAGGATTTTTTTTATAGGTGTCAATTTCTTGCTGTGTATTCATTAACTCTTATTTATTGCTTTTCTCTAAGTCTTGCATTATTTTCTTTCATTTCTTTTTGAAAGCTGAAAGCAAAACTGGACACTGTTTTCTGATACTGGCATTACCACCATGGTGTTCAGCAGAAGAGTCATTCCTTAATGTTAACCCTAATTCTAACCAAGGCTCTGTTTGTATGCCACTGTGTGATGTCACAACAATGAACATAACTTTGATTCTTCTGGCTGATCTTATAAACATAATATCATTTATAAAAAAGAGTTGATGTGAAGATTAAATATGAAGGTGTTTGTAAAAGTAATTACAGCATGGTGTCCAATAAACACCACTAAGACATTAACTAATAGATGAGAAATCTGATTTCCACAATTAAAAATGTATTTTTGGGGCCAGCCCGTGGCATGGTAAGTTAAAGTCCTGGATCCAACGAGGCTAACTCTGTTGTGCAAGTCCTAGACCCGCTGGCCTGAAAAACATGGGCATGTGTGTGTTCATGCAGAAAATCCAGAGTGAAAAATGGTGAAGAAAGGACTATGGTGTGTGTGGTCACCCCCTTGGGGGGATGATTTCCCACTTTCCCTTTCTCTGTTTCTCTCCATCTCTGGTGAGCACACATGCCCAATGGTAAAGAATCTAAAAACAAAATAAAAAAAAAAAGGAAAATGTATTCTTGAATTCCCTTCTAGTACTGTGCCTCCTCTAGTGGCCTCTGTCCACAGGGAGAAACCCAATGTTGTCATGTTCTCATGGCATCCAGGGTTACTCGTGACTGAGTAACTCCTCTGCCAGCCTCCTCCCTTGCCATTATCTCTCCCAGTGGATGGGCTCTTCCTAGACACACTGAACAGGTCACTCCTTGATCCAGTCTGAACTCACCATGCTCTCCGGTCCCTCTGAACTTGTTCATGCTATTTCCTATGACAGGAATGTCCTGTCTCCCAAATCATCTATGGAATCCCTCAGCACCTTTCAAGAGTGAATGCAAGCATTACGTTCTCTATGAAACCGTCCCTCATTTATCTCACTTATCATGTGTGAACTTGTCTATAAAACTTAGGAACCATCTTGAGTTCCTTCTTTAGGACAGGGGCTATGTTTTATAAAATTTTAGTTTATTTGGCTCTTAGTCAACTGCTGCCTTGCCTGAGGCTCAGAGCCTACCCAGCAGTTGCCCAATTGCCCTCAATGCCCAGAACAGTGAACTCTTGTCAAGCAAGTGATTATGGGAAGAATTCAAACATTCAACGTCATGTTGTTTATATAAAATCACACAGTTTACATAAAAACTTATACTGTCTTATCCTAAATAACTGCACATTGAGTATTGTTGTTTTTTTTTTTTTTTTTTTTTTTTTTTTTTTTTTTTTTTTTTTTTTTTCCCCCTCAAAGCAAATGGCTTAATTCTTCCTTTCCTCAGATTTTTTTTTTTTTTTTTTTTTGGAGAGGTTTTTGCTATAGGGCGCGTGCGCTCACCAGACAGACAGAGACAGAGAGACAGAAAGCGAGAAATCACCCCCAGGAGGGATGGCCAGGCCTCAATCCCTTCTGTTCCATTCTCCTCTTGGGGTCTTGGGCACACACACACACATGTGCCTGGTGTGAGTTTTAAGCCACTGGGTCCGGGACTCGAATTGCAGTTGACTACATGGGAGTCCAGCGACATAGCCATTATGCTAACTGCTGGTCCCCATTCCTCAGATTTTGAAGTAGACATCTAGTTAACCATTATAAAGATCTTTCCTCTTGGATGTGAGGGCATTTTTTATCTCCTGCTGAGATTTAGATTTTTTGAAAACTGAAGTTTTCCCAGTTTTAGATTAAGATGGTAGATTAAAACTGCCTTACAGAACTTCCAACTCCTAATACCTACCAGAAAAACAATAAAACTTCCCTCAAAAGAGCAATTACAAATCAGAGCCAAGGAGGGAAAGGGTACAATCAAGGTAATCAACCTCACACACTTCATAGAAAAGAAACGCAAGATTCCAGGGTTGAGCGGAGAAGCCAAGTGCCAGGGCTTGGCCCCTAACCTGCCCCCTTCTCCCCTGAAATGAGGCTTTGAGTTTTCTTTAGACAAAATAATCTGACTTTATCTATGATTTTAGGAGATACTCAACTCTTTCACAACTACGTGTACAAATCAGAGCATAATTTCAAATATAAAATCTCTAACAGCCTCTGCTTAGGAAATATTGAAGTTCTTAATCAGTATTTTCAGGGACAATAGAAATATCAACTGTCTTCAAGGCACCAAGTTTTGTAAAACTGCATAAAGGCAGGCAGTACAGGGCCAGGGGAGTGCAGGAGTATGAGAAACCCGAGGACGTAGACACTACACACCCTCATGATCCAAAACACTGTTTCTCTAGGGACAATAAAATTGTTTGCAAAGACAATTCTTCCTGTGAATTTCCAGGAGAGGTGAGATGCTCATATATCTCATAGGAGGGGAATCAGGAAGTCGGGTGTCTGCTAGAGTTACTAATAAAATTACTGCTTCCTAGACAGGAGGAAAGGTGAGGTCAAATATTTTGCCTTGGAGAACTGAACTAAGGAAGTCATGGAGTGAGCCCCCAGTTTCATTCAGACATTTTGGCGCCATTTTTTTCGAAGTGGCTGATTAGGAAACAGAAAACTTTTTCCAACAGTTTTGGAATGGGTCCAGCTTTGGGTCCAGATTTTTTTCTTGGTCCATAAATGAAAGATTACCTGTAAATTATCCAGGATGACTCGAAGGGAGTGTACCTGTCGTCGAACAGCACCTGAGAACCTTTCATAAGTTGCGGCATCATATTCACTCATCTGTATCTCCTTTAGCCTGAAACCAGAGGAGTGAAAAACATGTTAAATCATTTACCTGTGGGTTTATTACTTCCCCCCACTGACTTCTAGAACTACGCCAAACTCCTTGGCAACTCAGATTGACTTTGGTAGAAAAAGCGAGAAGTGATGGCTCCAGTTATGTCGCTACATTTCTTTTGCTTCTTCTTCTTTTTTTTTTTTTTTTTTTTTTTTGCCATAGGGAGCATGTCCCTTACTGGAGAGATGATAAAGAGAAAGAGAGAAAAGAGAATGAGAAAGAGAAAGAGAGAGAGAAAGGAGAAATCACCCCCTGGGGTGATGATCATGCCACAGTCCCTTCTCCAACATTCTCCTCTGAGGATCTTGGGCACACACATATATGGGCCCACTGTGATTTCCAAGTTGCTGGGTCCAGGCCCCAGTGCCTTAACCTCCATACCACCTGCTGGCCCTAGAATATGTTTCAGCTACAACTTTTTTTTTTTTTTTTTAAATTTGTTGTAGGGCATGTGCACTTGCCAGAGAGAGAGAGGGAAACTGAAAAATTACCCACAAGGGAGATGGCCACACCACAATCCTTTCTCCTCTATTCTCCTCCCGGGATTTTGGGCACACATGCACACACACCTGGCATGTTTTTCAAGCCACTGGGTCTGGAGCTTGAATTGTGTAGTCAGCCATGTGGAATCCAACACCTTAACCAACATGCCACCTGCTAGTCCCTATGTCTCTAGATTTAAAGGAGAAAAATATACAGTAGTAAAAAAAAAAAATCCTAATTTGTGGTTCTGTAACATTTGCTGATTTCTATGGTGTGTAAATATTAAGTCATCAGAAAAGTCATGATGTATTGGGAACCAGCAGTTAGCGTAATGGCTATGTCGCTGGACTCCCACGTAGTCGACCGCGGTTCGTGTCCCGAACCCGGTGGCTTAAAACTCACGCCAGGCGCGTGTGCGTGCGTGCCCAAGATCCCGAGAGGAGAATGGAGGAGAAGGGATTGCAGCGTGACCATCCCCCCTGGGGGGTGATTTCTCGCTTTCTGTCTCTATGTCTCTCTCTGTCTGTCTGGCAAGCGCACGCGCCCTATAGCGAAAACGTCTAAAAAAAATAAATAAAGAAAAGTCATGATGTATTTTTCTATGCAAAAATGTCATGGTTTTTCCAACGACCCAATAGTTTCATCACAATTAATTTTAAGCTATAAACAGAGAGGTCACTAAACACTGAGTTACAACGTGCATAGCTGACTCTCCTGAGCCAACGTGACTCGGCTCTGTGGCAGCCACTGCCGTACCTCAGAGACACATTTGATGTTGGCAGCCCATCAGTTCACAAGGCAGATCAGATTTCTCGATTTCTAAGCGTATTCTCATGGGCTTCGCCCTGCACCCATCTTTTTTTTTTTTTTTTTTAGGTTTTTGCCATAGGGCACATGGGCTAGCCAGAGAGACAAAGAGAGGAAAAGTAAGAAATCACTCCCACCACAACCCACGTGGGATGGCCATGCCACAGTCCCTTTTCCTTTATTCTCCTCTCAGGATTTGGGGTATTCATGCACACATGCCTGGCATGAGTTTTAAGACACTGGGTCTGGGACTTGAACCACAGTCAACTCTGTGGAGTCTAGCACCTTAACCACCATGCCACTTGCTGGTCCCTCCTGGGCTGCTTTTTCAGATATAGGTAATATATTTGATTGCAGTTTAGATCCAAAGAATGTAATTTAATATGTTGTTATGTGTCCTTACAAGAGTTTTCTAAAATTGCTAATAATGCATTTTGAATGGGATAATCATGTTTTAGTATCACTGTGGCTTTGAACCTTCATCCTCCCAGTCCACTGCTCCTTTCTATCATTTCCCATCATTTGTTTCTATCCTAGTCCCACTAGCCAGTTCCTGCACACACCACGCACCCATGTCTGATTGCCACTGCAGGTGGCCCCTCTCCCTCCAGGAGTGTCCTTTCCCTGCCTCTTTGCCTACTAATTCCCACTTGCCCTTCAAGGCTCATATCGATTTTTGCCCTCTCCAAGGAAGCCTGCTCTGATTTGCAGGTCTGTCTTCTGTGCTTTCATCTCACTGCATTTCTCCCACACTGAGAGCATGTATACCTGTGCTATAACTGCCTGCTGCCCATCTCCCCAACTAGCTCTGCACTCCTCGAGGTAAGGGCTCAGTTTTTCTCATCTTTATATGGATAGTGCCTGCCAGGGTACCTAACGTACAACAGGTATGCAAAGTAAACTAAAACGAGTGACTAAAATAAAGATAAGACTCGGTAGTATTTAAAATGAGACATCTTAAAGTAATCATAAGTAGAAGATTCATTCACTCACTGAGTGACCTCTCTTAAGTTTTACAGTGCTGTATCCATAATACACTGAAGTTTTTGTTTGAGAGAGGTATTTTTGCTATAGTGCACACATGTGCTTGCCAGAGAGATGGAAAGCGACAAATCACCCCCCGCCCCCCAGGAGGATGGCCACACTGCAATCCCTTTTCCTCCATTCTCTTCTCTGGATTTTGAGTATGCATGCTCACATGCCCCATGTGAGTTTCAAGCTGCTGGGTCCGGGATTCAAACTCTGGTCAACCATGTGGGAGTTCAGCACCTTAATCACTATGCCACCTGCTGGCGTAGTGATTAATACACTGATTTAATAATAATAATAATACACTGATTTAATCACACATTCCTATAAATACAAATGGTGCTGAAACTAGGACAGAGAATAATGAATGCATATCTCCAAAGGCTAATCACAACACAATTTTCTAAACTGCTGCATGTGTATGTGTCTGTGCAATGTTGTAGGTGTGGATTTTAGGTTATAGCTGAAATTCTTATTGAGAAAATATTTTTACTACCTTGGGCTGGAACAGACACCTCAGATTCTGAATGGAATGAATGGTCTTTATTTCTCCCTGCCAGACAGAATACTGAGATGAACCCATTTATCACAGGGCAGAGTGTTAGAAGCTTATTAGAATCCCATAATACTAGGCCTAGACTAGCATGGAGCAGATTTGCAATTCCTACCTTAACCTGAGCTGTGCTAGCTAACACCAGCTCAGGTTTCATGATCTCACTCAAAGATACATCCTATGAAGTCTTGCTTGATTAATTGGGTAAAACTAACCATTCTTTTCTTTTCTTTCTTTTTTTTTTTTTTTTGAGAGATTTTCGCTATAGGGTGCGTACGCTCGCCAGACAGACAGAGAGAGACATAGAGACAGAAAGCAAGAAATCACCCCCCAGGGGGGATAGTCACGCTGCAATCCCGTCTCCTCCATTCTCCTCTCAGGATCTTGGGCACGCGCACACACGCGCCCAGTGTGAGTTTTAAGCCACCGGGTTCGGGACGCGAACCGCGGTCGACTACGTGGGAGTCCAGCAACATAGCCATTATGCCAACTGTTGGTTCCCCCATTCTTTTCTCATAAAGCTTATACATATACTATGGAAGCTGTACATTTTATTGTTTTAATAAATATGTCTGTTTCTCTTTATCACAGTGTTTTCCAAACTTGTCTTTTCTAGGAAATCTATCTTACATTCAGATCCAGTCCACACAAATATGCAGGTGTGTGTGTGTGTGTGTGTGTGTGTATAACTGAACCAAAAATGTAATAAAAATGTATTAATTGAATGTGATGAGCTCTGTTGTTTTCTATCTTATTGCTCTGAGAAAAAGGACCATATCTTCCTTCTTTTGTATTTTTAGAAAGATTTTTGCTATAGGGTGTGCGAGCTTGATGGAGAGAAGAGAGAGAGAGAGAGAGAGAGAGAGAGAGAGAGAGAGAGAGAGAGAGAGAGAAATCACTCCCTGGGGAATGGCCACACTACAATACCTTCCCTTCCATTTTCTGCTTGAGATTTTGGGCATGCATGCCAATGACTTGAACTGTGGTTGACCATATGGGAGTCCAGTGCCCCAACTACTATGCTGCCTGTTGGCCTCTTATCTTATTTTTAATTTGGGTCTCCAAAACCTAACATGATCCCTGGAACACAGTGGCACTCAATAAATATTGAATAGCACTTTGAAAACACTATCAAAAGGTAATACAGACCAGGCTACTATAATAGTTGAAAGGTTGTTTCTGAGGTGACACGCCAAGGTGCTCTTCTAAATCTAATTAACTTTCTGTGCTGAAGATCAAAAAGAAGTATTTGTATAGGACTTGACCTCCTAACAATACTGCTTATGTTTAGTTTTGGCAGTCTCTGAAACCTCTTTATAAATTTTCATTAGACTCGGTTACGTCTCAAGTATTGAAGTGACAGAAGTTGGGCACAATGAACACTGCAGGACATGCAGCCTACCTACTTCATGCCTAGGAAGTCTACATATTCTTTCTCAAAGAAAGGAGATCATTGTTGACTAGAAAAAAAATATAGACATGCTTTGTCCTTGGGAGGTGAGTGAAGGTAGAGAGGGAGAAAGGATAGAAGTGGGAATATATACACACACATAGATAGATGGACAGACAGACAGATCTCAAAGAAGGAACCAGGCAGTGGGTAAGTCACCTCAAGCTGGATGGTCTCTGTAGAGATCAGAATTAGCTCCAGTTAAAGGGCTACCTCTGGTGCGATCCTGTTGCATCTAAAAACATACCACATGCTGTTTTAATTATGAAGAAATCTGGAAATCATATTCCAGATTGTGTCAGCTTTCAGAAAGATCACCTACATGGTGTTCAAAGCTGATAACAAATTCTGAGGACCAAAGCAGGGAATAGTGAAAGAAAATAAGACATTTTAGCTTCTGGATCAGACAACCACTAGTAATACTTTCAAGCCTACAAAAGTAGCCCAAATCTTTCTGCTTCTTTCATCCTGATCAAAACTGCAGGACACAGCTGCTTCACATCCCAGTAATCTATGTAGACTAACTGCATTTTGTTGGCACAGTATGTTTTTAAAGGGTATATTTATTGTTACGTAAGAGTCTGGGAATTTTAGTTCTCATTTTACTTTTCCTTATAGGTCAGACTTAAATACTATAATTTTAAATCAATTATGAGGAAAACGAACATAAGCGGAGATCCACTGTGCGAGGCTGATTAGTTTTGCAAATGGTGGTAGATGCATTCCATTGCTGGTGCCCACCCTAGATGCACTTCTAAGTGTGTACAAGTACTACACAGTTCATTTCATTCACTTGCTGCTAGTATAAGGTTTCTGTTCTGCCTTATGCACATCTTATGCTTGTCTCCCTCTGTTACTCTGCCTGAGTTAATCAATTCTTGATATGTAGGAGCTGGTATCTAGCTTAAACCTAGATAAAAAGGGATGCTAATGATAGGCTATGTTGATGATGTCAGATTCCCATCAATGATATTAGGCTCCTCCAGGCAAAACGGTAGGCCTTCTGGTAATGGTGGCTGCCTTGTTTCAGTCAGTCTTTGAATGAAGTCCTAAAGGGTGATAGTATTACAAGTGTGTATTATTCATTCCACAAATATGTATGAGTGTTGGCCACATACCAATACTTGGGGATATGCTAGGGAGTAAAGCAGATACATGGCTGCCCTCTATACTCAGAAGAGAGAATCAATTATTCACACAATTAATAAAATGAGAAAGAGTGATAAAAGCTTTGGAGTGAAGGTACAGGGTGTTATAAAAGCATAAATGGCAAGACCTGACCTTGTTCTAAGTATGTGTAGAGTGGCAAATAGCCTTAAAACTAATTATTTAGTGAATTCTTACTTTAAAAAGATATGATATTGGTATCATTGTTTTTACTTTTTGAGTTTTTATACTATAGAGATATCCCCTGAAATATTTATGACGAGAGGAAGGATACCTTGGATTAGCTTCAAAACAATCGACGGGTAGAGACTGGGAGTGGAGCCAGATTTCTCATCTTGAAGTTAGATCAGCTCCATTGGGCTCATTATATATTTTTCTCTACTTTTGTTTTATGTTAGAAAAATTCTATATAATTAAAAGCAAAGCTTCAACAGTATTAAATGGACTACTCATCAAATGGGATGAAAGTCTCATTTCTACACGGAAGGACAAAGCGAGGGTTTTCCCTTGGGGTTCTCCTGTGCCCTGTTTCCCTCAGGAGCTCCATGTGTTTTTATTTCTTCCTCCCTTTCTTATGCCCTTGCTCACCTTCTGCCTTTTCTTTTCTTTTCTTTTTTTTTTTTTTTTTTTTTTTTTGAGAGATTTTTTTGGTATAGGGCACGTGCACTCGCTGGAGAGACAAGAGAAACAGAAAGCGAGAAATCACTCCCCAGGGGGATAGTCATGCTGCAATCCCTTCTCCTCTAGTCTTTTCTCAGGATTTTGGGCACACACACACGTGTGCCTGGTGTGAGATTTAAGCCACTGGATCTGGGACTCGAACTGTGATCAACTACATGGGAGTCCGGCGACATAACCATTATGCCATCTGCTGGTCCCCCCTCTCTGTCTTAACCATCTTATGGTATTCTATTTTACTTTCACTGAGCTTCTCTGTAGTACTAGGTAGAGGTGTGCAGTTCTCTCACTCCCTTCCCTACTTCTATATCCACTAGATTCAGTTGGCTTATTATTCCAAATACCTATTTCCCCTGTGGGGCCAAAGCCCTTAATAGATCTGGACTCCGTATCCCTGTTATGACCATTGGAGAAGTGGGTGCTTACTTATGTCCGAGCATGACTGTGTGGCCTGTCTGCCTCCTCATGAACTACCTGTGCCAGAGTGCTCCATCTCTGTATCCAACTAGGCAGAAATTCAGGCCGGATGATTGCTTGCAAGGTTTTAAGTGTGGCAACAATGGGAACTCAGGAAGGAGAGGATGTTGCTTATCTAATCGTTTGCATCTTTTCCTAAAAGGATACTTTATTATTCACATGATGTGTACAGCAATATTTTAATTCTAACAAGACTTTTCATTATAGTATTCTTCTCACCTCTTTTTTTTTTTTTTTGAGAAGTTTCAACTTCTTTCATTCCTAACATAGTTATCTGTTCTCATAACCCTCTGGAAGAAAAGGAGAGCCAGTCCTCTATCTTCAGAGGAGTGGTTTGGGGGACAGTGAGGAGAACAAACTGTCTGAGCTCATTAAAGAAGCCAGCAGACAGGCTAAGAGCAACGCCCTTGCTCCAGTGACGAGTGAGTTATTTACCTGTAAGGCCCATGAGGGTCCTGAGTCTTGCAGGCTTTCCTGAGGGTGTGGCTGGCAGGGCCTACATTTTTGTCTCTATTGTTCTGTACTGTTTACTTGCAGGATGTGAAAGCACAGCATGTAATGTAATACCAGATGTTCTACGTGGGAGGAATTTCAAAATTCACATACACTTGAACATGCTTTTTTCCTAACTGCACTCAGTTCTGTTCATTGAGCACAAAAATGTAAATCTTCTCCCCCAGACCACCACCAAGTCCCTCAATCTCAAAGGAGATACTGCTAGTTCTTTGGTATTTCTCACTTTTAGCTGAAGGACACACATGAATGTCAAATGAAAGCATCACATGGATTCTTCCTTTTTTTTTTTTTTTTTTTTAGATTAGTTTAGTCAAAGTGGCCCAGAATGACTGTGGTGGAATGTCTAATAGCCACAGGCTGGTCAGCTTGTATTTGAAGGCCTGCACCTTTTGATAGGGCCTCCCCATCCAACCTCACTGCCCACCACTTCCCAGCTGGTCCCCTTTATCCTGGGTAGGGAAGCTGGCTCTCCACCAGACACTACGCTCATCCTGTCCCCGTGCCTCTGCTCATTTAGTTTTCCCTTCCTAGAATATTCTAATTCTTCTCCTTCTACCTCCAAATCCTGGCTGAGTACAGGCCCTATTTCTTTCTTTTTTTTTTTTTTTTGGAGAGGTTTTTCGCTATAGGGCGCGTGCGCTCACCAGACAGAGAGAGACATAGAGACAGAAAGCGAGAAATCACCCCCCAGGGGGGATGGTCACGCCGCAATCCCTTCTCCTCCATTCTCCTCTCGGGATCTTGGGCACGCACGCACATGCGCCCGGCGTGAGTTGTAAGCCACCGGGTCCGAGACGCGAACCGCGGTCGACTACGTGGGAGTCCAGCGACATAGCCATTACGCTAACTGCTGGTTCCCAGGCCCTATTTCACACTAGACCTTGCCCTTCTCTCACTGCTGGAGGGCCCAGTCTCCACACCACGGGACCTCAGCATTGTATGCGTGTGTGTGTGTGTGTGTGTGTGTGTGTGTGTACTAGTCCTGTCTCCACACTAATCTGCAAGACTCCTGAGGGCAGAAAGGGACCAACATGTCAAGCTGTCCAAATTTCCTCTCGACCTGAAATACAATGTAGACAGAGTAATTTGAGTTTTATCTTAAATTTTCTCTTAAGAGAAACATCTTTGGTTTTACTTTCATGTGCTCAGTTCCTTTTTCTGCATAGCCATATGTGGTCAAAAAATTTAAAAGAGCCTGAATAGAAAGAATGGGGGGTTTTGTCCATGTGGCTATCTCCACTAGACAGCGGAAGAGGTAGCTATGCATGACAGTTTGTGGCCCACGTCGCTGCAGGAGATGGGGCATCACACCAACCTCAGTTCAACCGCAATCCACTATGACACTTCGGCATGGTGGCCGGGCTATTCTAGATGCGACAAAACACTGACCTCTGCTGAAACGCTCTCTGGCCCATCTCTCTTGCAGCTCTTTTGACTTCCTCAGGAATTGCATCTTTCTCAGCCTCAGAAACCTGGTACACTGTGTGGCCTGCATCCAGTCGGTAAGGACCTCCTTTGCCTCCTAGACCGGCAGTGTCCCTTCCCCCTGGAAGAAGAATCCAGATGGTAAGTCCGAGGCTGGCCACAAAACAAAAAGCAGATCATGGCTTTAAGATATCTCTGTGAATTGCCTTAAATGTATGTAACTAGTAAGGAAGCATTCAAATGACCATATTTAGGATGCTTTTTCCTTTTCTTTGTTCATCTAAGCCCTACCCATATTTTAAGGTACAATCCAAATTCTAATATCTTATCTGATGTCTCTACCTCTTAGGGATCAATATTCTTATGTACTATTTGTTATGCTCTAATATATTTTTTCTTACCAACCATATGATGATAGGATCATATTTTCTTTATCTTTGCCCCTCTTCACTTAAAGGAGTTGCTCCAATATCATAGATACTTAGTTTATATTTGCTAATTAAATGACTCTCCGGCTTCCTCACATTACCTTATTTTTCCTTAACATACCAAGAGACAGCTAGGCTATGAACACTGCTTCTTCTGTTTTGTGAAATAGAAAAATGATGTGCAAAGAGGTTAAGCAAACTATCACTGGCTTAGCCAAGATTAGAAGACAATTATTCTGTCAATTTTGACCTTTAGGTTCGAACAATATGAAACAGATAAACATTACCAATGTTAGGATAGCCTTTCAATATAAAACCAAGTTTACATGCTTCTAAACATATATTAGAAAATACTGTAATATAAGTTAAATGCCTATATGGCCAGGTAGGTAATATAATAAGATGTGGTGGAGACATTCACTAATGAGAGATAATTTGCCTTGTTTCAGTATATCCAAATTCAAATTATTTAAAAACACTATACTGACCAAAGAAAATACATCTTATTGGCTAGATCTGGCCTTTGGGCTACTAGTGTGTTACCCCAGCTTTATAATGATTAGAATCCTAATAATTAGATTCTTTTGTTCTTTAACATGTGATTTGGGAACTTAGAAGAGAATCAGTATTTGGAGGAACAGAATAGCATAGTACAGTATATTCATATCTTAGAGTATATTGTATAGCCAGACTGCCTGACTCCGAGTCCTGTCTTACTGACATGTATGTTTGAGGAAATTACTTCACATTTCCATGTCTCTTTGTTTTTTTTTTGAGAGGTTTTTCTTTTTGCTATAGGGTGCGTGCGCTCACCAGACAGACAGAGAGACAGAGAGACAGAAAGCGAGAAATCACCCCCCAGGGGGGATGGCCACGCCGCAATCCCTTCTCCTCCGTTCTCCTCTCAGGATCTTGGGCACGCACGCACACGCACCCGGCGTGAGTTTTAAGCCACTGGGTCCGGGATGCGAACCGCGGTCGACTGTGGGAGTCCAGTGACATAGCCATTACGCTAACTGCTGGTCCCTCCATGACTCTTTGTTTATAAAATGGGGATAATAATATTATTGACTTCATGGGATTGTCGTGAAGCTAAAATGCTTAGAGCAGTGTCTGGCTTAGGGTAAGAGTGATCTAAGTGTCTGATCTTACTATTATTATTTAAACAACTCCTAGTCACAGAATGAGGTCATTTTTAGTTTCGTAAAGAGGAAAATTTAAAAGCTTTTAGATTTTTGGTTAAGGTATACATTTTTCTCTTTCCTTTGGAACTTTAATTAGACTAATAAACCAAACATAAGAACTCAGTATAAACTGCTTCCCTTATGAAAGTGCGGGTAGGTCATTTCCTTTTTGGAAATACTATTAGGACAGCCTATTATTTATGGTATTTTTATCCTTTGATTGAAGCACAAAAATGTGCTTTAAGATGTCATTTTTATTTAGAAATGGGTGGTGGAAAATTCCTTCTTAGATGCATGTGATTCCTGGTTCTCACTCACTGTCAGTCTATAGGTGGAGGAGAACAGTAATTGGACACTGATAATGAGTTATAGCTGGAAAAGCTGTTCTGGGATCTGACTCCCTCCCTATAGGAGGTTATCCTTAGGCCTGGGTGGGTCATGAATTGGAGCTTAAAATTTCTATCAGCACTGAGATGTCATCATTTTGATGAAGGAGGAACAGACCTGTATCTGTCCGAGGCTGGTGTGAATGAGCCAGCGTGAGTCACGGGGCTCCTCCGGAAAGTCATACTGGGGTGGAGCAGGCATGAGAGAGCTTTTCATGCTCTTCATATCCAAGAGTCTTTAATTTATACTACTTATAGAGGTTCTGTGATTACAAGGCATAATCTTAAACCTAAGCTTGGACATCTCAAGCCAATTTGTAAGATGGGGGTTGGATAGGCAGGGGAGGGGATTTAATGATGAAAATGGAATCAAATGATTTGTTGGGTGAAAGCTAAGTTCAATGTAGGATTTTTAAAAAATTTATTTATTTACTTATATTTTTAAATTATTATTATTTTTAAGTTTGTTATAGGGCATGTGTGCTGACCAGAGAGAGAGAGAGAGAGAGGGAGAAAGAGAGGGAGAGAGAGAGGGAGAGAGAGAGGGAGAAAGAGAGGGAGAGAGAGAGGGAGAGGTAGAGGGAGAGAGAGAGGGAAAGAGAAGGAGAGAGAAAGAGAGGAGGTAAGCCACCAAGTCCAGGACTTGAACTGTGGTTAGCCATGTGGGAGTCCAGTGCCTTAACCACCACATCACCTGCTGGTCCCTAGAAAATTTTGAAGATGTACAACAGAGAGCAAAAGACAAGTTAAAGCCAAAGAGTGCAGCTCAGTTGAAAAATAAAAGGCTAGGGGAAGCAAATACAGAGTCTACAGTCTGGATAGACAGTTGAGCTCATGAACACAGCTTGAGTAACAAGCCAGAACTTTCACTCCAGAGTTGTCCACAGCTGGGAAACCCACATCTGGCCAGTTTGCTCCATAACACATTCCATATGGATTAAATCTTGTTGGCTTAACACTAACTTCGAGATCAAAGGGCATTTCTTAAAATAGCCTTACTTTAAAGCTGATGCTTGATGAATAAACAGAGTAGTCAAGAAGTCCACCGGCCTATTTGATAGCACATTGTCTCAGCACAGAAACTCATTTCCTGCCTGGGCTGTCAAGGCCAAGAGGCGCAGACCATCCTAAGGGAAGGTGAAGTGCAGAGCTTGTGCTGGCACTCCTCACGGCAGAGATAAGCTCACACTGTGCACACACAGTCTGGCCTTATTCCTGTGGCCCAGCAGATGTGTCTGCTCCAGCTGCCATGGAGGAAAGAGGAAGACGGCAGTCATGGGAACAATGCTCTAGTCAGGCAGCCAAGAGGAAGGAATGGACCACAGCCATGGGTTCAATCTGCAACCAACTCTCTTATCTTAAAACCCTGCATCCTTCAACATACTCACTTCTGAGATGTGGAAGACAAGAACCATTTCTTTTCAAAGTCAGTTGCTCAAGAAAGAATTCAGTGTAGATTTTTTGGCATGATCCCAAGGGCATGGAATTTGAAGAAGGGATTAACACTTTATTGAATACTTTTTCATGCCAGGCATTGTGCTCAGTGCTTTACAATCATAATCTCATTAAATCCCCACCACCGCCTCATGAGGCAGTTAATATTACTCCCCTTACTGGTGAATTCAGGTCACAGGGCAGCAGAGTCTGTGGGATTTCACATGGCAGGTTCTTTGCCTGTCTTGATGTCACATGGGGGCAGAGAGCAAGAATAAAATCCAACTGGATAATGGGGAGGTGAGAGGAAAGCTGGTTGCTATGCCTTTTCAGAGGCGGTGTGCTGGTGATGGGCTTGTGAAGCCTTGGGAGGCCCCATCCAGAAGAATGTTCACACTACTAACCTGTTCCACCAGCCCAAGTGTTGCCACCCACATGGGGCATGTTGTCTGGGTCTTCCTTCCCATGTTTGGGGGAGCTCACATCTTCGCCACTATCTCTGTTGATGGTTATCTAAAAATGAAGAATTCAGACAGTATTACTATCCTGTGATCACTATCAGAAACAACATGGTAGAAAGAACTCTCATCCTGTAAGTCTTTAAGGTATCTCCTAACTTCAGGCCATAGTTCATGACAGATGGTGTTAGTATCTGGCAAAAGACTTCAGATTTAATACCTAATGAGTTAGAAAGGTGATAAGCTAAGTTTTGAAAAATAATTTAATAACAAAAGGAACTGGGTTGGGTGACAGTTTCAGAATTCGCTTAGTGTAGCATGTACTATGAGCATTTATTTATACAAAGCATGAGACCTATTGAAAGCAGGGAAAAGGGATCTTACCAGAAACATTTTCCCAATGGTTTAAAAGGATTACCACCTAGCTGACAGCTGGGTTCTAGTAAATATACACTTACCCACTGCATTATCAAAGAAATCCCATTACTCTGAGAACTGGCATTTTATGTAAAAAGAAAAACAGAAGGTATATATGTATGTGTGCCTTGGTGATAGATTTATGTTACACATACACACATATTAAAAGCTGCTTATTTATTTTTTGGACCCACTTCAACTTTATTATGGCATTTTGTAGCTTTCCTAATTCGTCTTTATTTTAAGACTAGATTTACTACTCTTGCAGTTCAAAAGGAGTAAGTGGAACTTCAGCTCTCCTCTGTGAGAGTCTATACCCAGTGGTCCCTATTTCGTTCAGTCAAAAGAATTGAAAACCGTGACCAACAGTTAGCGTAATGGCTATGTCGCTGGACTCCCATGTAGTCAACCACGGTTCGAATCGGGGACCCGGTGGCTTAAACTCACGCTGGGTGTGTGTGCATGTGTGCCCAAGATCCTGAGAGGAGAATGGAGGAGAAGGGATTGCGGCATGGCCATCCCCCCTGGGGGGTGATTTCTCGCTTTCTGTTTCTGTCTCTCTGTCTCTTCCTGTCTTTCTGGCGAGTGCACGTGCCCTATAGCAAAAACCTCTCCAAAAAAAAAAAAAAAGAATTGAAACCACACAGGAATTCTAAGCCTAGCAGTCAGTTCAGAAGAGACATTTCTACAATAAAAGCATTCACATTTCATGTACACTATGAGTCTGTTCTCAAATGCAGTGATTTTTCAGTGAAGACAAGATCAATACTAACATTCATCGAATAAGACGTAGGTAACACTGGCATGACCTCATGTGAAGGACCACAGGTTGCACAAACCCACGGAGGATTGGTCCCGGCCCTCAAATAGCTACAGTAGAAAAGGACAGCTTGTAAACAGGGCTGAAGCGTGGTGCCAGATCAGTTTCTAGAGCTACCCGTCCTTCTTGATGTTGAGATGAATGAAGAGAGGTAGGTAATTTGAGGTCTTTGCAAATAAAATGGCTATTAAAAATGAATTCAATATAACCTCTACTATCTTGTGTCCAGGCTAATTCATTTCAAATGTTATGACGCTGTAAAGAGACTTTAATTAACAAGACTTTTGTGTCAATGGCTTTGGCAGCATTAACAAAGGTTTTGCCGTAACTTTGGCACATTCCAAGAAAATTTAGCAACCCAAACATGGCAACTCATACAAATTCCACACACATAATCAAACTCTCAAAATGGGTGAAATAACTTTCTCCTTTATTTTTCTTTTTTGAACTAGGCAGAATTTAAGCTAACAGTATGTACAGAACAAATGAGCATTTACAATATTTTCCCTCAAACTCATCGCCACTTTCCAACTTGCCCATCAATAGTGTAAGAGATAAGCAATAAATGGAAATGTGTACACTGACTGTAAGAACTACAGAAGAGTACTAACCAATACAATTTTCTGTGTCGACAGAAATGTTTTTATCTGCAGTGTCCAACATGGCAGCCACTAGCCATTAGGCCAATGTAAGCACTTAAAAGCAGTGTGTGTGACTCAGGACTTAAATTTTAAATTTTATTTAGTTAACTAAAATTCAGACTTAAATAACCATGTGTGGCTAGCGGCTATATCATCGGAAACCAGCTCTGGGACAAGCTTGCTTCAGACCTAGGACACAGTTCGGAGATCTTCACAGTGTCCTATAGATGTCCTTCAAGAGAAAAGAGAAGAACAAGGAACATTTCTAAATGAGGACAGGATTGTAATTGGTTTCAAACTGAAGGAATCTATATGAAAGGTTTAACTGTAGTCTAACTTTCTAAAACAAATATACCAGAAATTACACATGCAGATATATTTATTATGATCAGAAGTTACGCTTATTTTTTTTTTTTACATATAAAGATAACATTTATTATTATAATGCTGTCAATGCCCAAAACACTTTTGGATTGCTTTTGGAAAATAATCTTCAGAATCCATGGCATATTCTTCTTCTTCTTTTTTTTTTTTTTTTTTTTTGGTTCTTCTTCTAGTTTTTGTTATAGGGTACATCATGTGTCACCAAAGAGGCAGTGAGCAAGAGAGACAGAAACTGAGAAATCACCTGCCAGAGGGGATGGCCACGCCACAATCCCTTGTACTCCAGTCTCCTCTTGGGATTTTGGGTACATATACACACATGCCTGGCATGATTTTCAAACTGCTGGGTTCAGGACTAAAATGGCCAAGTCAGCCATGGGGGATCCAGCTGCCTTAATCACCATGCCACCCATGGTATGTTCTTTTTAAATATCTTTGATGATGGCAATATTTAAAAATAGATTTTATTTTTAATAAATAGCCAAAGGATCCTTAGAGTTGATTTCTGGTGTTAGCTATTTGCTAACTTACTCTCTAACCCTTGGGCAAGTCAATTAGCTTCTGTAGGCCTCAGCTTTCTCATCAGAAATGAAGGGGGTTGAGTTAAATGATTTCTATCTTCCAACCAGCATTGAAAAGCTATGACTGATTCAGTGATTCCAAATCTGGTAAATAAAGTATCAAGGTTTAAGTCAAAACCATGTTTAATTATACGATGATGAGGCTTGTTTGTTTATAAGGGTTAGTTCTAAAAGAGAAGCTTAAAGATGGCCTGAGTGACAACAGCATTATTGGAGGATAATGCTGTTCTGAACACCATTCCTCAGTTTGGGGTGTGTGTGTATGTGTGTATCTGTGTGTATTCTGGCATTTCTTTTTTTAAAGAACTTTTGGAAGAGGTATGAAAAGCAAATTCCTATGTGTATAGGAACTTTGCTTTCATCAATAATTAGTTATCTTTTAAAGGTTTTTTTATTTTTAGAATTATTTATTTAATTTTACTTATTATTTTTTAATTTTTACTATAGGGCATGTTCATTCACCAGAGAGAGAGAGAAAGAGAGAGAGAAAAAGTGAGAAGGCAAGTCGCTATGAGTCCGGGACTCAAACTACAGTTGGCCGTATGGGAATCTAGCATCCCAATTACCATGCAACCTGCTGGTCCCAGTTATCTCTTTTGGACATTTACACAATCCAGTTATTCTTCAACAGCCTTTTAGGGATAAGTATTAAAAATGATGGCATAAGGCAAAAGAAAAAAACCCGCAAAGAGCCTCCCTCAGTTACTTCTCAAACCACACTTTTTGAAGGTACAAAAACATCTATAATGGCCATCAGGGAGGCAGAAAATAGGCTATAAAATTTCTGGGCAGAAAGGAACTGGCATGTTCTTTGCCATCTGTGTGTCTTGCCAGGACATCTGCTAAGATCTAATGTTGATCACATTGCCAATGACAAAGCAGGCCCCCACACCAACCCCAATGGGAGCCTAGATTTGTTTCAAATTAACAAATTCTCAACAGAAACAATCAGCAGTCAAAATCTGATTTATTCCAGAGAAACATATACCATCAAATTCCAAGTATATTTAATTATAAGCAAGATATTTGGGGAGTTCATCTAATTTGTGTCATTTTATAAATGCCATTATACTCCCAGGAATATATTCCTCTAGGTGGATGGGAAGATTACATCCGCCAAGGAGCTTTCAAAGCCATTTATGGACATCTTCTATATGAATTGGCAATAATTCATGAAGGGTGCAAAGCAGGAAATCTTAGACAGTCCGGCCCAGGGCAGAAACCGGAACAGATACCAGAGAAGGCCTGTCTTTTGAAGGCACTTGTTTCCTGGGGACAGACATGTACTATAGAGCCATTGCCATTCAGAAAGCTGATAAACTGCTGTCTGCTCTCATGAATGTGTTGAGAACAGTTGCAGTGCATTTCCTTCGAGAGCTGGTTCATCTAGAAAGAGCTCAATTAAGTCATTCTAGTTATTTAAATAGACATTAGTATTCATTTAAAAGGATACAAAATTTCCCCAAACCACAAAATACTGTGGTCCCTTATGAGTTTTTTATGGAGAGGTTTTTGCTATAGGGCGCATGGGCTTGCCAGAAAGACAAGAGAGACAGAAAGCGAGAAATCACCCCCCTGGGGGGATGGCCATGCCGCAATCCCTTCTCCTCCATTCTCCTCTTGGGGTCTTGGGCACACATGCACATGCGCCCGGCGTGAGTTTAAGCCACTGGGTCTGGGACTTGGACCACAGTCAACTACATGGGAGCCCAGTGACATAGCCATTATGCCAACTGCTGGTCCCCCTTTTAACGTTTGATGTAACTTGATGTACATACTGAGACTCTTGATGTGTTTCTTACAGCCAACACATTCTACTTCCCTTTATGTAAGTGTGCTGTAATTCCAAGAATCATTACCCTCTTACATGTGAATTAAAATAGAAAAAAAAAAAAAAAACCAAACATGGATCTTTTAAATTACAACTCATAAAAATGTTCCAGAGTAAAGTAACTCAAAGGCAGCACAGAGAAGGTACATGACTCACTGAAGCCCTGTAATTCTGGGCAAGGCCCATATATTTTAGGCTCCTCCTTGAGCTCATGATTTTAGAAAACCATGTGAAGTGATATAAATAGAAAGCATATTATCCTGAAAGAAAAGTTAGCTCTTGGAGGTATGAATGGACAAGTCGGCTGATCACCATTTCCCACTGGAGACAAGGTGTGGTGCAGCAGCTATTTCTAGATGCCGACCCCATCTTCATTCCCTCTTCCTTTCCTTTAAACATAAATCAGATGAATTATGGTTGGCTGCAATTAAGCACAGTAATCCCATTCCCTTTTGCCAGTGATAGGCCAGGGGAAAACATGTGACCTGAGAGGAAGCCTGACAGAGGTATTTAGGACAAATTTTCCCAGGGAAAAGAAGAGGGTGTTGTGAGGACAGCGTCTCACTGTCCTGCACGTACAGCTCTCTTCTCCCCTCCTATACACACACACACATACACGCTCACGGTTGAGTGAAGATGTGATGCAGAGATGTGTTCTCCATCTGGTGACCATGTGGCAACAAGAGGTGTAGAATGAGCCTAAGTCCCTGATGACATGGTTCAACCCATGGTGGAGTCAGTTACCTCTGATGTATGTAAGCAAATATAAGTGTCCTTATAGTATGAGTCACTGCCAATTGGGTTTTCCACTACTTAAAAGTCAACTAACAAATACAATACAAACTAATTGATTCATGTAGTAAAGGCTGAATGAGGGGCAGCAGGGAAGAAATGAGTGTTCTGAGCTTTCCAAGTGTGTCCTACTTTCTAACAAGACATACTTTGACTTTTCTGTTTGAAAAATTGCTGTAATAACAACAGCACAGAGATCTTGCTTATTACTGCTATTATTTTGAAAGTTTTATTTTTAAAAAAGAACTAGTTATTTAATTTTATTATTACTATTTTTAATTTGCTATTGGGCACATGCACTCATCAGAAAGAAACAGAGAGAGAGGGTCAGCAAGAAAGTAAGGCCCCAGGTTCGGAACTCAAACTGCTGTTGGCCATGTAGGAGTTCAGTGCCAACTACCATGCCACCTGCTGGCCCCTACTATTTACTATTTTGATTGGCAGGCAACTGAATGTATTTACTCTCTTATACAGATATTCCTGTGTATGTTTACAGGGCATCTACTACTCACTGGGATACAGAGATGCATGAAACAGAAGCTTTGCTTCTAGGAGAAAATCCTACAAGGGAGCAAAGTCACAGGTGACATAGGCCATTAAAAGATACTGGACGCAACTGCCTAAAACATTATTGTCTGGGGTGATTCTTACCTACAGGTTAAAAATTTCACTCGGGACCAGCAGATGGTAAAATGGTTATGTTGCTGGATTCCCACATAGTTGACAGTAGTCCAAGTCCCAGACCTGGAGGTTTAATAGCTTAAAACTCACAAAGCGCATGTGCATGCATACCCAAAATCCCGAGAGGAGAATGGAGGAGAAGAGATTGTGGTGTGGCCCTCCTTCCCGGGGAGGATTTCTTGCTTTTTATCTCTCTCTGTCTCTGTGCTATAGGCACATACCCTATAGCAAAAAATCTCTCTCTTAAAAAAAAAAAATTCACTTGTGGGACCAGCAGTTAGCGTAATGGCTATGTTGCTGGACTCCCACGTAGTCGACTGCGGTTTGAGTCCTGGACCTGGTGGCTTAAAACTCAAGCCGGGCGCGTGTGCCTGCATGCCCAAGATCCCGAGAGGAGAATGGAGGAGAAGGGACTGTGTTGTGGCCATCCCCCCTGGCGGGTGATTTCTCGCTTTCTGTCTCTCTGTCTCTCTCTGTCTGTCTGGTGAGCGCACACGCCCTATAGCAAAAACCTCTCCAAAAAAAAAAAAAATTCACTCGTAAAGATGTGTCTCAGCCATGAGTCATGATGTTTACTCTTCAAGGAAGCTGTCCTGCTCCCAACTGTGCTGGGACCTCTGGGGCTGAGATCAGGTTGAGACACCCTAGTCCTCTCCTGTCAGAGGCTGATACATGTTTCACTTTGGGCCCTTTGCCTCTTCTTGTCACACTTATTGATCCTGAACAAAGCAGCAGCCCTGGAGATGTCCATCCAAAAGTGGCCAGGGCGGGACAGCAGGGCCCAAGCAAGCTGGTCGGTTGTCTCCTTGGTGGCCAGATTCACTGTCCCTAACAGCTGGGGACGCCCTCCTCTCCTTGCCTACTCACTGCCCCTGGGGCATGTGCAAGGTGTCTCCATTTCCCCTGGTCACTGTCCTCTACCACCCTGGAAGACAGAACTTTTCTAGTTCCCTAAACCAGTTTGCCTTTGAATATTTATTATTCACCTGCTTCTCCTTCGAACTTTCCCTTAGTGTAATCCTTGCACAAGGCGGGATTTTTATTGCAGGAGAATTTTCAGGTGTTTGCCAATTAAGGAGAAAAAAAGACCTATGGAAATTCTGTTCCCTGCTTCCAGTCAGGTGGGACAGAATTCCTGCAAGGAGAAAACAGCAAATACTAAGTGGATGTCAGCCATCCTCTTAGAATAAAAGCCAAGAAGCAGAAAGCATTTCTTTTTCTGTGCATGTATGTATTTTAGTTGACTAAAGGAAATTGTCATGCTCCAGACACCCCACTTCTGTGTGTATGCAGCTTGCCTCTACTGAGGAAAATAATTTCACTCACAGATATAAGGAAATTTACATGAACATGTCCCAAAAGAATGATGGGTCTTCATACGAAATCAACTGGAAAACAAAACAAAACAAAACTGACCACCCTTCCCTTCTCATAAATAACCTGTGCCTCCTATAATGATAATGCACGACCAAAATATCTTTGTTCTATAGGTAACTTCTATGTGTTTTGACTTCAATCTCTGGCAAAGTCAGCAAGTATGCAATTTATTTTTAGTTCTTCTCTGGCCTGGAAGTAACATTTATTTTTAAATATAAACTCAATAACCTCTTTCCCTCATTAATCCTTCCCCACCTTTAGAAAGCAGAGAAGGATCTGACTAGTGATCACTAGAAGCTACAGGTTACACTGTAGTTGTATTCACCTCATACTATTTAATCCCAGAAGACATTTATATTTGAAGTCTTTACTACTAATTAAGAAATAAAGTCTTTTCTCCTTGGTTAAAAAGTCTAGGAACTAGCAGGCAGGCCGAGATGGTGGGATGTTGCAGGGAACACGTGAGGCCTACTAAAGACAAATCCCTGGCAGAGTAACTTGTGACGTGACAGGTGAGAAGCAGAATGGATGGTCCCGTCTGTCCATAGGCGCTCTGTCTTCCTGCACAGAAAGGAGTTCTTTCCTTTCTCAGAGGGTTGGCCAAGTCACCCAGCAGCCCCTCCCTCTTGACTCTGGCCTAGTCCCCTTTGGCTACCTCTCCAAGCCAACCCAACCCAATCTTACCTTCCTCCTTCTTTCTGCTTTTCTGGAGGCTTATGCATATTTTGATTTCTAACACAAGTGATGTGCTTGGTGAATATTTAAAAATATTGGAAACTGTAACTTAATTTTTTTCTGTTTTTAGGTTTTTGCCATAAGATGTGTGCATTTTCCAGAGAGAAACTGAAAGAATCAAAGTAAGAAATCATCGTCTCAGGGGGGATGGTCACACAGCAAAATTTCTACTCTTTCCTCCTCTCAGGACTTTGGGCATGCACACACACCTGGTGTGACTTTCAAGTTGCTGGGTTCAAGACTTGAACTGCAGCTGGCCATGTGGGAGTCCAGCGTTTTAACCACCACACCATCTGCTGTCCCCAAAACTGTGACTTTTCCTATTTAGATATTCTGGAACATATCTCTATATGCATCCTATGCGATGTATTTATCTATCTGAGTTTACAAAGTCTCTGACAAAGAACTTCCTCACAGGAATGACCTTACCAAAGAGCTATCGCTCTGCAGTAAAAACACCAACTCCAATTATAATGAGCAAAAACTTTATAGATTTCACAGATTTGGGCTAAAAGGAGGGCAAGATATCAATTTATTAATATTTTATTTCATCTCTTATTATCTGACAGTAGTCAGCACAATGGCTTATACATACAATCTTGTACCTAGTAGAGGCTTACTAAATACATATGAATGAGAGGCTGTTTAGACAGAATTGTGAAAGTTTTAATCTTCAGCATACAATCTTCTCTACAGTAAGCTTCTGAGTGCCTGTAACTCTTTCTGACTTGGCCTGCTAGCCCATAATCTGCACATGATGGGCCACTGGTCAGCAGAGAGTTATCTTCTTTTTTTTTTCTTTAATTATTAATTATTTATTTTGCATTCATTCACTGAACATCATTACAGCATACAAGATGCAGTTTCCCAACCATAATACACTGTATAGTGGCTTAGTCATACATGTTATCATCACAAACTATATATATATATATATATATATATATATATATATATATATCCCATTCTCACCCTCTGCTATACCCTACCTTCCTCCCACTCTATCTCTGGTATCTGCTGTTGCTTTCCATTTCTTTTTTTTTTTTCTCCCACATTTTATTGGTTAATGAAATATCTTAATTGATCTAATTACTTACTAGGACCCAGAATAGAATCAACCCAAGAAGATCTTCTCCAAGACACATTATAGCCAGATTGACCAAAATCACAGACAAAGACAAGGTACTCAGACTGGCAAGAGAAAAATGGCAAGTTATCAACAAAGGATATCCCATCAGGCTAACAGTGGGCCTTTCATCAGAAACAATGCGAGCAAGGAAAGAATGGGAAAATATATTCAAAGTGTTGACTGAAAAACTTTCAACCAAGAATACTATAGCTGGCAAGATTATCCTTCATATGAGAAAAGAAGACAAGAACATTCTCAGATAAACAAAACCTGGAAGAATTTACCAACACCAGACCAGTTCTCCAAGAAGTTCTGAAGGGAGTGTTATATCAGGAAAACTAAAGTCAGACACACAGAAATAAGAGTTAAAAAACATCTAAGAAAATGGCCAGCTTAATGGTAGGGACAAGACCAGAATTGAATATTAACATCCAGAATTTAAATGGAAAGTTTGGACCACAACAGAAGTTAGATTAAGTACATGAGACTAAGCTGATGAAATAGAATTTTATGGCTTTTGACTAAAACAATACTGATCTTTTTCTATGCTTTGTAGTCCAGAGATAAGGATTTTTATTCTTCTCTTGAATTGCTGACAGATACAGGTAACTATTATTTGAACAGAGCTATCTTCTAACAGAGGCAGGAAATCTGTGTCCCAGTCGGCTCTGGGTTGATCTTATATTCTGATACTATATCATTCTCAGCCTGCCTCTGACAACTATCAAGGGCTCAGCTCCATTAGCTTTTGGCCAGAGTCCTTGCTGGGCCCTAGATGGACTTTATATCATGGCTTCTGAGTCTATGGATAATGACTTCTCTACCTCTGGCCCAAACAGAACTACACAAATGGCTGTCCAGACTAAAATTATAAGGTTGCAGAACCCATCCAAAGCAATGCCCCACCTTGCTCAGAGTACTTTCTTTATTCATTCTCTTTCTTCTATTTAAATTCAAATAGAAACAAAAGATAAAGAAGATTTTTGGAAAATTTCAGAATATGGAATGCAGAATGATGTAATCATGAGAATGTTTCCTGGACAAAGATGCCATACTTAAAAACAAATTTTTAAGGGAAACCAAATGTTCTCATTGTGTGTAGGTGAGTGTCTAAAACAGATGTTAGAACCCACAAATAATTGGCACGGCAATAGTTTGCTGGCATGGCAATGCTCCCTTCCTGCTGTCACCTCACAAGAGCACATTTGGTATCCACACATTCACAAAACACAACTACTAATTAAATTCAGAGACAGCAGGGGTGGGGTAAACTGTCAGGTCTTTATAAATTCTACTCTTTCTATTTTGGTCACTTATTTTTAAAAGCTTTCAAAAAGTTAACACTCAACACTAGAGTAAGCTAAAGCTCAGTCATGAGACCTCCATGACCAAGGAAAACGTCAGCAATGCAACCTCAACTATGGCAAATACTGTGTAAACGCTTTGTTTTGTTGCATACAAGGTGGCTCTGCCAAGAGAAATTTAGTGCCATGCACTTGTCTGTTTGTGTGTGTACGTGGTGCTGTTTTAGACAGGATCTCTCTGGGTCATGATCCATTGTTTCAGCCTCCCAAGTACCCAGGACCAGGTCTGGCTCTTTCAGAAAGAGTCCTGCTATGTTGCACACTCAGGCTGCAAGCTCAAGATCCTCTTGCTTGAGCCTCTGGAGTACCTGGGAGGACTCTAGGTGCCTGCTATTATATTAGGGTGGGCAGGGAATCAAACCCAGGCCTCCTATGTGGCCTCAGCCTACTGAGCAGAAGACTTTGGTGAAAAATACAGTGACTGGGCCTAATGCTATGTATTTTTAATCATTAAAGTTAAGCAATCTCCTGGCATTTCTAGACCAGGTGATTTTAGTCTTATGCTAAAATCTTGTGCTTTCTCCAAAATATAAACTAAATTGACAATTTTTTAAAAAGAATTATTCATTTTTATTTACTTATGTATCATGAATTTTTTTTTTTTAAATTTGCTATAGGGCACTTGCACTCAGAGAGAGAGAGAGACAGTGAGAGAGAGCGAGAAAGCAAGCCACCAGATCCAGGACTTAGACTGTGGTAGCCTAGTGGGAGTCCAGCACGTTAATCACCATGCCACCTGCTGCCTCCCTGAATAGACAATTAAAAAAAAATTTATTTATTTATTTATTTGCTATAGGGCACATGCACCTGTCAGAGAGAGAGAGAGAGAGAGAGAGAGAGAGAGAGAGAGAAAGAGAGGGTGGAAAACTGAGAGTGCAAGTTGCCAGGTCTGGGACTTGAACTGTGGTCACCATGTCGGAGCCCCATGCCTTAACCATCATGCCACCTGCTGTCCACTAAATTGACAATTTTAAAAACTATTTAGCTTTCCATGTCAATTGAATTCTCTGAGGTATTAGGGTATTAAGGAAAAAGAAAAGTGGGTAGAAAACCAATTCCTACCAAGACAGTGAGTAAAGGCAAAGAGGGTTTAAATATGACCCAGTTTCCCAGTTTCCCAGTTTCTTTTTCTTATTTGTTGGAGAGGTTTTTTTTTTTGTTTTTTTGTTTTTTTGTTTTTTTGCTATAGGGTGCGTGTGCTTGCCAGAAAGACAGAGAGAGACAGAGAGACAGAAAGTGAGAAACCTCAATCCCTTCTCCTCCATCCTTCTCTCAGGATCTTGAGCATGCACGCACACGTGCCCAGCGGGAGTTTAAGCCACTGGGTCTGGGACTCGAACTGTAGTCGACTACATGAGAGTTCAGTGATATAGCCATCACGCTAACTGCTGGTCCCATGACCCAGTTTCTTAACAGTTTTGGAAGCATCTATCACTATTATGTGCTGAAACTTTTACCATGGGAAATTCTTTTCTGAAAATAGGGATCTAACTGAATCAGGGATGGACAGATTGCGATAGCATAGTCCCCATTAAAAGGTATTTCCAGTACCACCTTGGCAACTGATTTTCCATTTTCCTTGTTTCTGCTAAAATCACATTATGTTGTGAGCCATGATTTCTTCCAGCTTTGATTTATACAATTGTTAGTTCTCAATCTCAGGTTACAATATTTTTTACAAAGCCATTGTCTACTGATGCTTACCTGGAGTTTCTTCAGCCCTTTCCTCAAAGTACGTGGAATTCTTATGAAACCAATGAAATATCTGTGTTGTAATACCCAGCAATAACAATCTTCCCTTGCTTCCAACATGCCCAGCACTGTCACTTACATACTTTTTGACAGTCACAAGTCAAAACTAATAATCAGAATACAAAATAATGGCATAAGAAGGGGCCACAGAGAAACCATCTGCATTGCACACACCTAACTTGGGACAACATGGTACACTGATCATTAACTGAGAGCATTTACGGTTTTGCGCTCTGAGGTTCACTGAGTAAGAGAAGCTCCCGGGTTGCTGCACTAGTTCAGATGGGCTCAGAGTGCAAAATAGTACTTGAAGCATGGGCAGAATTCACATATTAAGTAACTGTAGGGCTGGCCCTGTGGCCTAGAGTTTAAGGGAGCTGGATCCCACATGGCTGACCATGCAGTTCAAATTCCAGCCCTGGGGGCTTGAAACTTAAAAACCATGCTGGGTGTGTACATGAACGCCCCAAATTCCAGCAGGATGACATGGAGAAAAAAGATGGGGGTGTCTCCTCCTTCTCCTCTTTCTCTCTCTCTGGTGAGTGTAAGTGACTTCCAGCAAAACAAAACAAAACAAAAACTATAATGTACATATTTAGCATAGTACATTTATGTATATGTAATTGGTGTGTATATATCCACAAACATACTTTTTTTTTTTAAACTGAGCGAGAATGTTCACCAGAAAGAGAGAGAGAGAGAAAAAGAGATGGAGAGAAAGAAAGCATCCCTTAATGACAGCATGGTCATGCCACAATCCTCTTTTCTCCATTTCTCCATCCCATCAGGATTTGGGGACAAGCATGCACATGCACCAGACATATTTTTCAGCCTGCTGGGGCTGGGATTGGAACCACAGTCAGCCACATGGGGTCCAGTTCCCTATGCACAGCACTTAACTACTGCACTACATGCCTAGCCCCACATTTTTTAAAAAAGAAAATATTTCAGTGATAAATAGCATTGCAATGAATCAATGCTAATTGGGATGTGTAGGAGGAAATGGCCAGATATGTAAACTAGAATTTATCTTATCTGTGAACATCCAGAAGACAGGGACTGGTCTTACTTCATCTTCAGCTCCTATCACAGTCCTGGTGCATCTCAGTAGCTCAGTAAATGTTTGGTGACTAAGTGAAGGACTATATTCCTGGCATTGCCATGGGGGCTACATTAAAGTCAGGAATGCCTGTAGTGGTGTATATGTCAGCAAAAATACATAGAATTCTGATAATTGTTCTTCTGGAACTGAACGAGATAAGTTGGAAAGCAGACATTTGGGAGTAGGAAAAAAATGTTACTGGATCTCACTTTGTGAAATATACTATTAATTTTAGGTTGTAAAGGCTTTCACTATGGGAGCAACAAATTTAGAACACTAAGTACCAATAGATGAAGTTTTCTAATTAAATGTAGGGCAGGGTTACTATGATCCAAAGTTATGTCATGATCACTGATGCTGAGCTACATATAAAAAAATGTAATGGAGGACCAGCAGTTAGCGTAATGGCTATGTCGCTGGACTCCCATGCAGTCGACCATGGTTCGAATCCTGGACCTGGTGGCTTAAACTCACGCCGGGTGCGTGTGTGTGCCCAAGATCTCGAGAAGAGAATGGGGGAGAGGGGATTGCGGCGTGGCCATCCCCCCTGAAGGGTGATTTCTCGCTTTCTGTCTCTATGTCTCTCTGTGTTTCTGGCGAGCGCACTCACCCTATAGCAAAAACCTCTCCAAAAAAAAAAAAAAAAAAAAAAAAAAAAGTAATGGATACAATTGATCAGAGATGTATATAATCAAATATAGGCGAGTTGTTTCCTGTTCTGTGTTATTTTTCTAGTTTAATTGTGTGATCTGTCGGTTTCCTGGTTATACCCTGAAACTTTTACTCCTAAAAAGACCAGAGCCCCTGATGCCATTCCAGAGCTCCCTCTGCCACTGCCTCCTGTGGTCCTCCTCCTTCTCTCTACACCCCATTCCACTCATCTTCCTCAGTGACCTCACTCTGAGAATTCCTTCAGCAGTGCCAGTCTTGGAAGGCCCGGGAAATTGAAAGCTTGAAGAAGTGCAAACTTTGGGACACGAAGTGCCTACGTTTGGCCATGGGCACCATGGTGTGCCACTGTCAATGAAGGGGACAGTGCAGAGGGGAGAGGAGAAAATACGATGTGAAGGAACTCTGAACCCAGGTCATGGGGCTCCACTAGTGTGCGTAGGGTAGCAGCCAGACTTTCCCTTTATCTTCCCAGCACCTATACTGTCTTCAGTTGTGTTATTATAGTTCTTCGTGTTGCTTAGGGATTTTTCCATCTTGTATATCTCTACTGACATCGTTGTACCCCAGGACCTAACACAGCATGATATTATAGTTGTGCAGTAGCTTAACAGAATTCTGGTTTTAGAAAACACAGTTTTATACTCCACTTTTGACATGCTTTAATGTAATTTTTAGGAAAAAGTAAGTTTAATATAGAGAATGGGATTTGGCATCTGTATGGGACAGATTTAAATGAAGGGATGTGCTTGAGGAATCAACAGAGATGGAAAGGATGGGGACATAGAGCAGAGAGAACACTGGTTGGAAGTTGAAACCCGAGTTTTAGCCTAGTGCAGGCCCTAACTTGCTGTGTGTCACTGGGCAGGTCATTAAACCTTTCTGGGCCTTAGTGTTTTTGTCTTCGAAAAGAAATTCAGATTAAAATTCTTTCTAGCTCTAAATTCTTTACTTGGGCTCTATTTTTATTTATTTCAGTTTTAGTTTACAAGTTAAAAAGATCAATTTAAGTAAAACGGAAGTTAAATTTGGGACCAGCAGTTAGCGTAATGGCTATGTCGCTGGACTCCCACGTAGTCGACTGCAGTTCGAGTCCCGGATCCAGTGGCTTAAACTCACGCCAAGCGCATGTGCGTGCGTTTCCAAGATCAAGAGGAGAATGGAGGGAAGAAATTGCGGCATGGCCATCCCCCTTGGGGGGCGATTTCTCGCTTTCTGTCTGTCTGTTTCTGTCTGGCGAGCGCACGCGCCCTATAGCAAAAAAACAGAACTTAAATTTAAAGAATATTTTGACATAATCATCCAAAAGTTTGGCTTTTCTTCAAAATGGCTCACTAAGATTTCTTATTCATCTTTACTTGTGTATATCTCTGGCACACAACATTTAAAAATAATGAATTAATTAATATTATTTTAATTTGCTACAGGGCACATGTGCTCATCAGAGAGAGATAGAGGGAGATGGAAAGTGAGAAAGCAAGCCACCAGATCTGGGACTCAAACCACGGTTAGTCATGTGGGAGTCCAGTGCTGTAATGCCACACCACCTGCTGGTCCCCACAACATGGTTTTTCAAAGTGTCTATGTGGTATGTGGAAAAAAGCAATCAAGATACTACCATATACATCATTTCCAATGAAGAACTTTACATTCTTGTGTCTGTTAAATATTTCTTCCCTGAGCCCCTCCCAGCCACCCTGTACTATCCATACCTCCCCAGTCCCCATACAGTCTCTGGTATTTACACTTATATCTTTGGATCTTTCAGTTTCTTTCATGGAGTGCAGACATTTGGAATGTGTTAAGCAGGGATATTCAGTGTTTATCTTTCTTAGTCTGGCTTACTTCACTTTGCATTAATTCTTCTATATTCATCTACTTTATATTTAATGGCAGGGTCTCATTGTTTCTTATGATGAGTAATATTCCATAATGTATGTGGCTTCACTAAGATTTAAAAATGAAAAAAAAATTTTCTTTTGACAGGCAGCTTGATCTGATGGGAAAACATTTTCCTAGGATTTAGAAGATTGGTTTTTGATCTTGGTTCTGGTTCTAACTGGAAAAGTGGGTTTTGACTAAAGTTACTCATCTTCTCTTAGCTTTCTTCACCTAGAAAATGAGGGAAATGGCTGGCAGAGATATAATTCAATTATAGTACATGGCTGTGCAGATACATTTTACATAGTTATAATATGAAACCCAAACACTGAAATTTCACATAAATGTACTTGCCTCTGAGCTATTTTTCTTATCAAGTCTTATAAATTTAGTTTTAAAAACTAAATAAATATATATAACTTAGGCAAACCTTCAGGTGCCTCATTTCTTCTTGCCTGCCAGACTGCTCACCTGCCTATAGTAGTTTATTTAATAGGCCAGCTCCAAGTCAGGCATTTTGGTACATGTTAGGGATACAAAGCCAAATGAGACCTAGTTCTGTACTTCGTGGAGTTTCTAGCTAGGGATGGGAGAGGAGTCTGTACTTGATAATCAGGGAAGAGAATGGATGGAGGGCCAAGTGGGGAGTCGGTACAATTGTTAGTGGAGCGAACTAGAAGGGCTCCTAACCTAGGCAGGGGTCAGGACAAGAGTCAGGGAAAGCTTCCTGGAAGAGGTAATGCCCAAGAGGAGTTTTGAAGGATGAGTAAGAATTAGTGCAGGAGGCTGGAGATTTTGGGCAGAAAGAACAGCAGGGGGATGCCAAGTTGAAAATAAGGCGATGAAGTAATAGCGTACACTGAGAGCCTTTTGTCTGTGTTCATGCGGCCTTGCTGTAGCATCCAGGACGATCTGAGTGCATAATACATTTTCGTTGAGGTTAATGATAGTGGATAGTGAAATGCCTCATTCTAAACCCCACCCATTCTGCCATGTTGATGTAGACTAAGCTTAACAAAGGTTTATGTGAAAATCCCAGTACTCAAAGAAGTTAGGGCACATCACAGTCAAATTTATTCTCCCCTACCCAAGAACATTAGGGTAAAATGCATTTATCATCATGGTATTGGTTAACCAATACAAGTATATACATTTATGAAAGAAATAATCCGACTCTGTCATTAAGTATGGGTAAACACTTGGAATTTTTATTATTAATATATGAGACTCCTTCTCCCTACCTTCTTTCCCTCACATTCATGCCTTCCTCTATTAGCACACATTACAGTTATTGTGTTTGCCTTTTTTAAAAAAACGTAGTTTCAGTTTATAACTTAATTGCAGCAATCCTAAAATCTCAGAGAAGCAGTATAGTTCACGCTAATAGCCTAGAAACAAGGTGACCTGAGTTGGAGTTTTAGTTCTGCTAGTGACAAGCCATGAAACCTTGTGCATGACTCGAATTCTCAGAAACCTGCTTTTTCTCAGCTCCTAAATAGTGATAAATACATATGTCCTCACGGAGAGGTTTCAAGATTCAAATAAGTCACGAAAAAGTTGCGTGACTCTAGGGAAACACCTAATCCTTTGGAGTTGAGTTTCTGCATCTGTAAGAATGAGTAAAGTTACTCTCAGATATGACTTCTTATATCATTTCTAGCTTAAAACCAGTTTATATCCATGTAATGATGGTTTGAGGAATATGCAAAGTACCACTGAAATAGACGATATAGTCAAGACATATTACTATTTTAAAAAAAGAGAAAAACTCGTTCTATTTTTTTAACTATGATTTTTATAAATTTCTTCCACTTCTATGAGTATTTTACCTGTTAGCATACTTTACAACCACCAACCACCTGAAACCATGGAAATGAATGAAGCTGCCTAAATTTGTTTTTCAGGGCAGTGACTCAAGAGAAAACCGCATCAGCAAAGGAGACTGAGAGGTAACAGACAAGAGAGGCAGGGAAAGTTGGGGGAAGGTTGTGATGATTGTACAAGTCAAGGCAAGACTGGGCTTCAATAAGGGGAAGGGAATGCAGCGGCCAGTGCAACTCAGGGCCAAATAAGATGGTGAATCGAAAGGGCTTTCTGAATTTAGCAACAAGAAGGCTACTTGTGACTTTGGCAAGAGCGGTTCTGTAGATGGGGAGGAGAAGGAAGTCATAGAACAAGAGTTGAGTGAATGAAGGTCTGGCAGTCAGGTCAGAACATGTAGAAAATGCTGAGGCTTTGCTGTGAAAAGAATTTGAGTTACATGAATTATAGAGCAATAGGAGGCTGGATCTGTGGGGTTCAGAAAAATACTAGAGCGGGAACCAGCAGTTAGCGTAATGGCTATGTTGCTGGACTCCCACGTAGTCGATCGCGGTTCGCGTCCTGGACCCGGTGGCTTGAAACTCACGCCAGGCACGTGTGCGTGCGTGCCCAAGATCCTGAGAGGAGAATGGAGGAGAAGGGATTGCGGCGTGACCATCCCCCCTGGGGGGGTGATTTCTCGCTTTCTGTCTCTCTGTCTTCTCTGTCTGTCTGGTGAGCGCACGCACCCTATAGCGAAAACCTCTCCAAAAAAAAAAAAAAAGAAAGAAAAATACTAGAGCATGTTTAAATGCTGATCCAGAAAGGAGAGGGAAGGGGGACCAGCAGATGGCGTAATGGTTGCTGACTCCCATGTAGTCGACCACGGTTCTAGTCTTGGACTCTGTGGCTTGAGACTCATGCCAGGCACTTTGCGTGCATCCCAAAGATCCCAAGAGGAGAATGGAGGATAAGGAACTGTGGTGTAGCCACCCTCCTGGCGGGGAGGGGGCAATTTCTCGCTTTCTTGTGTCTCTGTCTTTCCCTGTCTTTCCAGTGAGTGCATGTGCCCTACAGCAAAAATCTCTAAGGAAAAAAAAGGAGAACAAAGGAAGATATCTGAGAAAAATGGGTCAAACCATGGAGCAAAGTACCAGAGGAGGTGCGAGGAGAATGGGACTTTGAAAGGAGAGGAGGGGAGGCTGGTGCAGCTGCAGATGGGCTTGTAGATCGGAGCCTGGGAAGCTGAAGGAGCTCCCCACGGCAGCTGATTTTCTTTGGGAAGTACGAGACTAGAATATTGTCTAAGAATTTGAAGGACAGTGATTTGGGGACTGAAGAACATGAAGACTATCTGGAAGTTATTTGGAGATTATACTTAGATGACTTATTAATCGCAGAAGGATTTTTAAATGTCCAAACATGTTCCTTTAAATGGAAGTTTTATGGAGTATAACCATCTATTTGGAGATGATTAAAGTAGATAGATGTGCTGTGTGCAAAAGTGATAAAGAGGCTAGATCAGTGAAATCTAGAGCCACATTCTAGATAAATTGCAAGTAGATATCCGGACACAAGGATGGCCATTTGCAAATGATATCTCCTAGAAGCTGTCCCCGAATTCCTCAAACAAAAGATGCTTTCATCCCTTGGGCTCTCACAGCACCCTGTCCTGCACACTGTCCTTTGTGCCACGATAGTCTCACCAAGTCACACTCGCCCTATCCATCTGCTCACATCCAGGTACCTCAAAGGTTGCTTTCTTTACCCCCCCCCCTCCACCCCATCTCTCTCTGGTAAATTCAAAAAATAATGATAATAATAAATAACATTAAATAAATAATTCTTTCAAAATAAAAACAAAACAAAATCATAGACCATAGCTGGATTGCACAGCATGTCTTTCAATAAAATGTAACCTTTGAAATAGTTATATAAAATCAAAGAGGAAGTGTTATCTGATTTATGCAAACTGGCTTTATACACATTGAGGAAGACTTGTGGCAAAAAAGCGAGGTATCTTTATAAGAATAAAGAGTTTCCAGAAACAGCTACACAACAAATGGGTGGGCCATGCCTAGAAGCAACATGCTGTCCACACTGAGCTCTCCTATACAATTTCCAGAGAGCCCCATATAACCTGCAGAGGAAATTCAAGGAAATGAAACCATCCCCTCCCCCTGCTCCTATTCTTCTTGGATACAAAAGACAGATAATTATCTAAAGTATTTCTCAATATGAACAAAATGAAAAAGTGAGCTTTGAGTCTGTGTCAGAGTCTATTCACGTCAATGTTTTTTTTTTGCAGAAGCAGAGCAGTGTCCAGGCTTAGGGAATGCTCACAGGAGCCAACTTTTGCTCTCCCTCATGTTACACAGGCCATAAATAAAGAGAAATAGTTTCACAGGCAGCCAGACCTGAATAGCTCACAGTCACCCCTGGGGAGTGATGGAGCTCTCCTGCTGGTGGACTTGTATAAACCAAGAGGCAATGAAGTTTTTAGGATACTCCCTCTGCTCAATAAACCTTAATGTTTTAAACCTGAAAGATAGCTAGACCAAGAAGGAAAAGAAATCAATCTGGTAAGAAAAGGCAGTCGTTCAGAGTGTTGGTAGATTAATTGAAACATGCAGGAGATCACATTCAGTGATTTAAAAAATCATATGTTTTCTAGGTAAATATCCTGAGTTCTAGCTTTTTACCCATTTTAAAATTCACTGGAAGAGTTTTAGCCAGCGATTTACTACTTCACGTTAAAATTGGAACTTGTGTCCAATCTCTGAGTTATTTATTTTCAAAATGGAAGATACAATAAATATCGAAGTCTGAAGCTTTTCAGACTTATCTATTGTTTGATGGCAATTTTAAAAGATACTTTATCAAATTATGAGTCAACCCAGTTAATCATCCTGATGATGATGAGGAAACCTTAAGGGCCTTTTTAGAAAGGGGTATTTCTAGTTTATTGAAGGAAAGTATACACATATTTAATTGTTTCACTCTATTTGAAAAGAAAAGCACAACAACGAAGAGGATGAGACAGATAAAACTAGGTAGGAAGGAGGCAGACTTGGGCATCAGTCTGAGAAGTTCTCCTCATGGTCCTAATCTCTTTCTTTTTATTTTTAAAGGTTTTTATCATAGGTGTATGCTTGCCAGACAAAGACAGAGACAATGAGAGGGAAAGTGAGAAATACCCCCCTGGCGGGGATGGCCATGCTGCAATCCCTTCTCTTCCACTCTCCCTCTGGGATTCTGGACAAGCATTCACATGTGCCTAGCGTGATTTTCAAGCTTCCAGGATCAGGATTCGAACTGCAGTTGGCCACGTGAGAGTCCAGCATGTTAACCACCATGCCACCCGCTGGCTCCAGATCTCTTATAATCACTGGGCTTATGAGTTGCTAATGCAGAACAGAGCACACTTTCTGTTCTCACTAACTTGTTTTGATCCCTCAAGATGTATATGTCTGCTTTTAGTATTTTTGACAACTGACTTAGACCAGCAGATGGTGTAATGGTTATGTCCCTGGACCCTCACATAGTCAACTGTGGTTTGAGTCCCAGACCTGGTGGTTTAAAACTCATGTTGGGTATTTGTGCCCAAAAATCTCAAGAGGAAAATAGAAGAGAGGAGAATGGAAGAATGGAGGAAAAGGGATTGTGGTGTTGCCATCTTCCTTGGGGAGTGAATTCTCATTTCTGTCTCTCTGTCTCTCCAGCAAGTGCATGTACCTTATAGCAAAAAAAAAAAAAAAAAAAAAAAAGAATAGGGGCCAGCAGGTGGCATAGTAGTCAAAGGCCCTGGACTTCCACATGGTTGACCACGGTTCTAGTCCCAGACTTGGTGGCTTGCTTTCTCACTTTCCCTCTCTTTCTTTTTCTGTCTCTCTCTGGTCAAATAAAAATAATAATAATAATAATAATGATAAATGAAGTTAAATAAAATAATTTTTAAAAAAGAATGTACTAGAGTGTATACCTGGAGTAAGCACTTTAGTTTTTCTGGCAAATATTTATGGAATGTTAAATATTTATAAAATAAATTAAACTAAAATATTTATTATGTGAAGAATAATTAGTTTATAAGCATTTAGTCACTTTTTTTTTTGAGGGGGTGGGTAGAGGTTTTTGCCTTAGGGTGTGTGTGCGTGCCAGAGAGAGAGAGAGAGAGAGACAGTGAGAGGAAAAGTGATAAATCACCCCTCCAGGGGGTATGGCCACACTGCAACCCCTTCTCCTACACTCTCCAGAAATCTTGGCATGCATGTATGCACATACAGTATAAGTTTCAAGTCACCAGGTCCGGTACTCGAACTGTGCTTGGTCATGTGGGAGTCCAGCAACATAACCTCTATACCATTTGGTGGCCCTTAGTTACTGTTTTTTAAGAAAATGATAATGCTACTTCTAGTCAGGTAGATTATTTCACTTTAAAATCTCTTCGGAAATTTAATATTTAGGGTACCTGCTTAGAATTTTAACTCTCCTGTATATAGGCTAAGCTTGTTTGCACAGAGTAATTATCATCGCTACTGGTGAGGGGCCAGTACTGCTGTGGTGTTAATTGTTAGTTTTAAGATGGTTGCTCTGCTCTTCTCATTTACTAAAAGAAAGCAACTTCCACCAATTTTGGGAGATTCTGACCATGGGAAAGAGATCTCCTAGGTAGCAAACTAACCAGGCTAATCTTAATTCGCACTGTGTTCTAGATTGCATTATAGGTTTATAATGCAAAGAAAACGTCTATTAAAAAATACATGGAGTGGGACCAGCAGTTAGCATAATGGCTATGTCACTGGACTCCCATGTAGTCGACCACAGTTCGAGTCCCGAACCCGGTGGCTTAAACTCACACCGGGCGCGTGTGTGTGCATGCCCAAGATCCCGAGAGGAGAATGAAGGAGAAGGGATTGTGGCGTGGCCATCCCCCCTGGGGGGTGATTTCTCGCTTTCTGTCTCTCTCTCTCTCTCTCTGTCTTTCTGGCTAGTGCACGTGCCCTATGGAAAAAACCTTTCAAAAAAAAAAAAAAATACATGGAGGAAATGGGGAAACCTTCTCTCAGTATATACATCATATATAATTAAACATTCTGGACCTATATTTCCAAAATGTCAGAGTTCTACAAAACTACCTACTAAATGAAATAGAACAAACAGAAATTGAATGACTAATAAAAACAGCGATCATATGTCCTGCTGTATCTGGGACAGTCCCAGTTAATGCCTACTGTCCCAGTGTAATAAATTCTTAAATTTTTCCCTATAGGGTGCCTGCATTTGCTGGAAAGAGACACGAGAAAGAGAGAAGGAGAGAGAGAGAGAAAGTGGAGATACCAACCCCCCGGGGGGATAGTGACACTGCAGTCTCTTCTCTTCCACTCTCCTCTCAGGATTTTTGGGCATGCATGTACATGGGCCTGGCATAATTTTCAAATCACCAGGTCAGGGATTCAAACTGTACAGCTGACCATGTGAGATTAGCTGCCTTAACCTCCACACAATCTGCTGGCTCCCAGTGTAATTATTAAAATTACTTTTTTTAAGAAAGATTTTTGCTATAAGGTGTGTACACAAGACAGAGAGAGACAGAGAGACAGAAAGCAAGAAATCACTCCCCAGGGGGGGATGGTCATATCATAATCGCTTCCTCATTCTCCTCTCTGGATGTTGGGCACATACTCACACGCACCCAGCATGAGTTTCAAGCTTCTGGGTCTGGGACTCGAACTGTGGTTGACTATGTGGGAGTCCTGCGATGTAACCACTATGCTATCTGGTGGTCCCTATTCTAAGACAATATTATAAGCCAATATTAACAGCAATTTTTGAATATAAAATTTTAAAATAAAAAATTTGTTATTTTGAATTTTTTTTTCAGAATTCACAGATAAATTTTCTAGACTCTTTTCTACCTAAAAAAAAGTGAATATTAAAAGCTACACTTAACAGACAATTTCCAGCTTTCTAAGATGTTTCTCTAGACTCTAGGCTAAGGTGGTGCTGGCAGCTGTAGCCACCTAGCCCCAAATTCTGCATAGCCTCACAGGAATGCTGCCCACGGTCCCTCTCTCTTCTTGTACTCTTTTTGTCTAAACTGACCTGCCTTATCTCTTGGGAAAAGTTCCCCCAACCTTACATTCCCCTTTGAGTGGGAATCCCAATGTGGCTCCTGATTGCATGGATCTATGCTTTGGTTCTCTGTCCTATCCTTTCTCTGGACTTTTAGAAACCCCTTTGCCTGATCCTGAAACTTTCCGACCTGAACTCCCAGCCACTATCAGCCTTCACACTCCTGACGGTTTTGTTTGTGTTCTTGACAGCAGGAACAGACATTAAGGACTTTTCACCTCTGGAGAGCTGGCACCTACTAAAACACCTGTTGCATAGTGGATCCTCAACAAAGAGTTGTGGAATTAACGAATAATGAATAAGCAGTGAAGCTTCCTTCTCACTGACTGGAGGTGGTTTCCATGGTAGCACCACCTCGGCCAGGCTCCTTCCACTGTTAACAGGGCTTAGGGAGGTAATGTTCATGTACATCGGCCTTGTTTGAGTTCACACAGAGCTCAAAGAACATCAAAATGGCTGGTGTTGCCCCTAATGGGGCAGATGCCTAGGGTTATACGCGGTGGGTCTCTGCCGAGGTGGTGTGGGTGAGGCTGAAACTCACACAACGCTCATGTCACCAATGCCAGGCTCTGGGGAGGGCAGCCTAGAGAAAGTAGCACTTTTTTTTTTTTTCTTTTTCCTAACCAATTGGCCCAGAGAAGGCTCTTTTTTACAATCTATCCTCCCAGTGAGAAGGCCTTTATCTACTTTCACACAGTGGTTCACGTATGCTAGAAGAAACCTATCACTCCCACAAGCGCACACTAAGTAATTTTTTTTGGCAAATGTGACTTTTAAGGAATAGCACCTGTGAAGAAGTGAATCTACTCTCTCCTTTCTCACTTCTTGTTACAGGTAAATCCAGTATCTATTTCCTGTAAGTTCAGACAGGCATCATGAGAATTTAAAGGCAGGAATTTTAGCATGGTAGCTCACTAACTCAGATTTGAAAAAAAAAAAAAAATTTTTTTTTAAAAAGATTTTTGCCATAGGGCACATGTGCTCACCAGAGAGAGACAGAGAGAGAGAGAGAGAGAGAGAGAGAGAGAGAGAAAGAAAGATAGTCAGAGGGAAAGTGAAAAATCACCCCCCAGGAGTGACTGCCATGCCACAATCCCTTCTCTATTCTCCTCCTGGAATTTTGGGCATGCACACACATGAGCGGGCGTGAATTTCAAGCTGTCAGTTTCAGGATTTGAACCATGGTTGGCCATGTGGAGGTCCAGTTCCTTAACCACTATGCTACTTGCTGGCCCCCAGATGTTATTTTTATCATGCCACTGTAAAGTATTCTTTTCCGACGGAAGTGAAGTGAATGCTTTTAGCCTTGGAAGAACCTTTGGAAGGTTCTTTCAGAGGATTTCCTTATAAGAACGTTTAATGTGCGTGTGAAACCTAGACATAATGCACTGAAGAAAAAAGAGTATATATAGAGTGTTTGCTTTGCCCATAAGTCTGTCTCCAGGATGATCAAATATATATTTTATCCATTCTTTTTCTTCTTGTTTCTTTTTTTGCCATAGGGCGCATATGCTTGCTAGAGAGTGTCAGATAGGGAAAATGAGAAATCACTTCCCCTGATCCCCCGGGGGATGGCCACATCACAACCCCTTCTCCTCTATTTTCCTCTCATGGGCATGTACGCACACAAGCTTGGGATGATTTTGAAGTCACTGGGTCCAGGACTTAAACTGTGGTTGGCCATGTGGGAGACCAGCGCCTTAACCATGCCACCTGCTTACCCCTATTTTGGCCATTCTTAACAGTACATGTTTTACTGCTAATTAAAAATGTCCCCTAACATGGTTAAGAGCACAGACATTGGAACCAGTTTGCTTGGATCCAAATCCCAGCCCTTGACACTTATTAGCTGGGAGTTAAAACAGGTGAGTACACAAAATTACTCAGAATAGTGCTTGGCCATAAGAAGTCTTACATGTGTCAGCTATTTTTACTATTATTTTATTTTCAGAAAGTAAAAAAAGATACTGCTTAGTATAAAACATTCGTTTTCCGGTAGAGATGCGCCAGGTATGTATCATGTTAATATTAGCATTGGGAAAAAAATAACTAATGATTTTTATCAAGGATGTTTTCTGAAATTTGTGCTGTATGAGAATTCTATACTCTGTCCAATTCTTACAACACTCATGATCTGCTGTTTACTCATGACCTTGCTCAGGAAGTTCAGCGTGGCTGCAAATATTACAAATACCAAATTGATGTTTCCTAACTCAGTCAGAGCTCTGCCCAGATTGTAGTAGGCCCCTTTATGGCTCTGGCAGCTGGAATGATTCTGAACTCCTGAAAACATGTTTGCTCCTGGCCACAAAAAATGTGGCAGAAAGGGGACTCAAAACATTTCCAGCCACATGACTACTCCAAGCATTTGAGAGAAATGGATATTTAAGAAAAATGAGGATAAAATATGCTGACATGTCAAGGAAGCAGTTCTTTGTCTACAAGTTCCATGTTAGAATTTGCACTTGAATTCCATTTGCTAGTCAAATAAAAACTATTTTAAAAAATCAGATAATATCAAGGGGTCAGCAGATGACATGGTGGTTAGGGCACTGGATTCCCATATGGCCAACTGCAGTTCATGTCCTGGATCTGGAGGCTTGGAAATCACACTCACGTGTGTGCGTGAGTACCCAAAATCCCTAGAGAAGAATGGAGGAGAAGGTATTGCGGTATGGCCATCCCTCTGGAGAGCGATTTCTCACTTTCCTTTTCTCTGTCTCTCTCCTGTGAGCATACATGCCCTATGGCAAAAACCTAAATAAAAAAGAAAAAAATGAGTTCTTCATTAACTTATTTGTTTTTGAGTGCATGTAAAAGAAGGTATCTCCAATAATGCAAAACAGAATGAGTGCCATTCTTCCTCTTACTAAAACTTTTGATTTTCCTGATGTCTATACATGTAATTGAACGATGAAACCTAATCCGCTGCTGAGAATTATTCACACACGCACTCACTTGCTCACTCACCCATCCATGTGTTCAATGAGTAGTATTGATAAGCTTTGTTCATCATAGCCCTTCCAGTGGGACAAGATGTGGAGGTAGAAGACAGTGATAATAATTTAGACCTGTGGGTCTGTATCTTAGTTTTTGACCAAAAAAAGAAGAGTTAAAAAAATTTAAAAAGACCTTATTGAAGAAGGATATAAAGAAAGAAAAGACTTTTGAATGTGTCTCTGTACAATGTGTTTTTTTTTTTTTTTTTTTTTTGAGAGATTTTTGCTATAGGGAGCGTGTGCTCACCAGAAAGACAGAGAGAGACAGAGAGAGAGAAAGCGAGAAATCACCCCCCAGGGGGGATGGCCATGCTGCAATCCCTTCTCCTCCATTCTCCTCTTGGGATCTTGGACATGCATGAACATGCTCCTGGCATGAGTTTAAGCCACTGGGTCTGGGACTTGAACCACAGTTGACTACATGGGAGTCCAGTGACATAGCCATTACGCCAACTGCTGGCCCCCAATGTGTTGTGTTTTAAGCTTAAGAGTTTCATTATAAGGGTCAAAAAGTTTTAAAAACGTTTAAAAGTTTATAAAGCAAAAAAAGCTACTATCAGTTAAAGTTAATTATTGAAGAAAAAATTTTTTAATAAATGTAGCATTGCCAAAGTGAACAATGTTTATAAACCATACAGCGGTGTACAGTAATGTCCTAGGCCTTCACATTCACTCATCACTCACTTGCTGATTTTTATAGGGCAACTAGCAGTCCTGCAAGCTTCATTCAGGTGTATCATTTTTTAAATATTTTATTCTGTATTTTTATTTTTTTGGACATGTTTAGATACACAAATACAAACCACTGTGTGACAACTGCCTATAGTATTTCATACAATAATATACTAAACAGGTGTGTAGCCTAGGAGCAATAGGCTATGCCTTCTAGCCTAGGTACGTGTAGGCTATACCATCTAGGTTTAGGTAAGTACACCTATGTGTTCACACAGTGATGAAAGTGCTTACCAATGCATTTCTCAGAATATATTCCCATTGTTAAGCAATGCATGACTGCATATATACTACATTTATGGACTGCAATATACATCACGCATACAACACTGGAACAAAGAACTAGCGTATCTTTCAAAAGGTCAGTAAAATACAGTATTTGCATATGGTCTGAACTAGCTTTAAACAAGCTAGTCTTGAATATGAACTTCAGGCTCAATATCTGCCCTGGTGGCTCAAATTTGATAATGCCACCTATTGGCCATAGGACATTGGGCATGTTATATATATCTCTTTGATATTCTGTTTCTTTATCTGTAAAATGGGATTACCATCATTACCATATGGGAGCTATAAGAGTAAATGGAGGAAAGGATGTAGATTGGTTAACAGTAATGAGCAGTCTCTTACATTTTTCTTACATGACACACCTTCTTTTCCTAACAATGTTAGTAAAGCACTTCTCTGTTGAGCATTTACAAAGAAAAAATAATTCTGGGGCCAGCAGCTGGTGTGGTGGTTAAAGGTGCTGGATTCCCACTAGGTCTACTGTTTTGATTCTTGGACTTGGTGGCTGGCTTTCTCTCTTTTCCTTTCTCTTTCTCTGTCTCTCTCTGGTCGAAGAAGAAGGAGGAGGAGGAGGAGGAGGGGGAAGAAGAAGAAGAAGAAGAAGAAGGGGAGGAGGAAGAAGAAAGAAGAAAGAAAGAAAGAAAGAAAGAAAGAAAGAAAGAAAGAAAGAAAGAAAGAAAGAGAGAGAGAGAGAGAGAGAGAGAAAGAAAGAAAGAAGAAAGAAGAAGAAGGAAGAAGAAGGAAGAAGAAGAAGAAGGAAGAAGAAGAAGGAAGAAGGAGAAGAAGAAGGAGAAGAAGAAGGAGGAGGAGGAGGAGGAGTTAAATAAATAACTAATTCTTTTTAAAAAACAGAAAAAAGAATTCCAATGGAAATATCTAAGAGCATCAAGATCATCTCCTTTGATGCCTTACTAGTGGTTAAAACCTAGGACATAAACAAGGATTAGAAGCTTTTAGGATTTTTCTGGATGACTCAAGTTCAGGGTGACGGAGGAAGGGTTTGAAGAGATTATCCCTAAACCACGAGTAATCTCCCACTTACACAAACTAGGTAAGGATATATAAACATTCATACTAACACACAGAGTGTATCTACTGACAAGATTTTCTTAAAACAAACACACTACAATGTGTGTGTGCATTTAACACACTGATATTTGGAAAAAAAAAATGAAAAAGACTGTTACTTAAAACTGTCACCCTGAATATATGTGTATTTCTTTCATTCATGCATTCAACAAATGTTTGCTCTGTGTTCCGTAAGTTCAAGGTACTGTGCTAATACTGGACATATGGTGAAGAACAAAGTATTCTTCCCTTAAACATCAGTTTTGAAGCCACGCATAGAGTCAGTGACATTATTTAGATACATAAAGCTCACTGAAAGAATTCAGATCTGACTGACCAGAGCCTATCCTCATCAGAAAACTAGTCCTGGATCCTACCAACTTGGAGAAAATGTTGAAGTATGCACACCATAGAAGACCTACAGTTAGCAGAAGAGCTTTCCTAACACGATAGAAAAATGCTTTTGGACTATGTCTATAGTCCCCCAAGTGAAGCGTCTCCCACTTCCTGTGCCTGACCACTGTTAATTATGATAATAGTAAAAAAAAAAAAAAAAAAAAAAAATCCCCTTTTTTTCTTTGGAAAAAATCCTATCCAAATACATTTGGAAACTTGAGATTACATTATTCATTTGGTTCAGGTTTTAAAAATATTTCCGATTTTTTTCTGCCAAAAACCAAGTCCTCTTTCCTCTTGAAGACAAACCTTGATTTCTGAAACAGTTCTTCCGTTGACATTACTTGGGAGGTGGGCATTATTTCCCCAGAAAAGTAAACAAGGGAATAAAAACAAGGTGACTCAAAGGATGAGGAAGTATGTTTTTGTAGAGAACAAAAGATCCTTTCACAGCATGTCAAAGACTTTACTGTGAACTTTCCTGAATGTAAACACTGTTCAAATGGCAAAAGGAATTTCATCTATGTCTATAAAAGGTCCTGCACAATAGTTCTTGCTTGAAGCAACGTAAAATAATCTTTTTTCAAATACTTTGCATATAGTACCACAACAACTTTTTTTATTGTCTCAGAAGATAAACAGTTATAATTACCTTCATAACAGTAATGATAACGTGCAGATCAGCGTACTGCTAAGGACAATGAATGTCCTAAGTTTTAAGTAGTATCATTTACGCTTAGAATCTTCAGGAATAAGGAAATGCTTTGATATAATTTAAAACATTTGGCTGATGCTTTCCATTTATCATTACAGAAAACCTTAATGGCAGGCAGTGGATTTCTTTAAACAGATTTTGTTATGATCACAGAAGAGGAATATTAATATATTAAAGTAAAAGGAATGATAAGATATCGGTTAGCTAAAGTAAATCACTTTTGCTATTTTTATGATTTAGTCTTTTTCTTTTTTTTGGAGAGGTTTTTCGCTATAGGGCGTGTACGCTCGCCAGACAGACAGAGAGAGACATAGAGACAGAAAGCGAGAAATCACCCCCCAGGGGGGATGGTCACGCCGCAATCCCTTCTCCTCCATTCTCCTCTTGGGATCTTGGGCACGCACGCACGCACACGCGCCCAGCGTGAGTTTAAGCCACCGGGTCCGGGAAGCGAACCGTGGTCAACTACGTGGGAGTCCAGTGACATAGCCATTACGCCAACTGCTGGTTCCCGATTTAGTCTTTTTGTTAGTTGCTAGAATATGTGTGTGTATGTGTGAGTGTGAGAGAGAGAGAGAGAGAGGACATCCCCTCAATGGCGCATGGTCATCCCAAGATCCCTTTTCTTACATTTCTCCATCCTGTTTGGATTTTGGACACACATATACACATTACCCTCATACCAAATCAATTATCCTGATAACAAAATTTTTAAAAAGACATTAATAGTAATTTTGAATATTGATGCAAAATCTTCAAAAAAATAATAGCAAATAGAAACCAGCAATACATAAAAAGGGTTATACATTATAATCAACTGGGCTCTGGGCTTTAATTTAAAAATGCATGGCTTAACATATGAAAATCAAATAATGTAATATGCAACTTTAGTAGAATGATAGGAAAATAAAAACACTTGATGTATGTATAAAAAGCATTTGACAAAATTCAGTATTTCTTCATGATAAAAATGCTCAACAAACTAGGAATAAAAGGAAATTTCATCAACCTGATAAAAGGCATCTATGAAAAACCCCTAGCTAACATCACACCTAATGGTGAAAGACTAAAAGGCTTTCTCCATTTTGATGAAGAAAAAGACAAAGATGTTCATGCAGCACTGATTCAATGTTTTACTGGAGGATCTAGCCAAGGCATTTGGGCAAGGAAGTGAAATAAAAGATACCAAGATTGGAAAGAGAGAAGTAAAACCATCTCTCTTTGCAGATAACATAATCTTTTTTTTTTTTTTTTTTTTTTTTTTTTGGAGAGATTTTTGCTATAGGGCGCATGTGTTTGCCAGAAAGACAGAGAGAGACAGAAAGCAAGAAATCACCTCCCAGGGGTTATGGCCATGCTGCAATCTCTTCTCCTACATTCTCCTCTTGGGCTCTTGGGCATGCGTGCACACACGCCTGGCGTGAGTTTAAGCCCTGGGTTCGGGACTTGAACCGCGGTCAACTACATGGGAGTTCAGTGACATAGCATTAGGCTAACTGCTGGTCCTCAGATAACAAAATCTTGATTGAAAATTCTAAGGAATTCACTAAAAACAGACAAATTGAGTAAAGCAAATAAGATTTATAATAAAAATAAATTCTATTTCTATATATTTGCAATGAACGACCTGAAAATGAAATTAAGAAAACAATTACATTTACAATAATATCAAAAAGAATCAATAGGGACCAGCAGGTGGCGTGGTGGTTAAGCTGCTGGACACTCCCACATGGCCAACCACGGTTCAAGTCCCAGACCTGGTGGCTTGCTTTCTCACTTTCTCTCTCTCTCTCTCTGCTTCTCTCTGGTCAAATTTAAATAAATAAATAAATAAATAAAATTATCTAAAAAAAAAAGAATAAATAAAGTATAGAATCTGGACTCTGAAAACTACAAAACATTCTTGAAAGAAATTAAAGAATATTTAAATAAGTAGATGGACATTTGTGTTCATAAGTGGACTTAATGTTTTGTAGAGGGCAATACTGAAACATTCTTCTTTTTTATTTTGGAGAGGTTTTTGCTATAGGGCGTGTGCGCTCGTTAGAAAGACAAAGAGAGACAGAGAGATAGAAAGCGAGAAATCACCTCCCGGGGGGATGGCCATGCCACAATCCCTTCTCCTCCATTTTCCTCTTGATCTTGGAAACGCACGCACATGCGCCCGGCATGAGTTTAAGCCACTGGGTCCAGGACTCAAACCACAGTTGGCTACATGGGAGTTCAGCGACATAGCCATTATGCTAACTGCTGGTCCCTGAAACATTCTTGATCTGCAAGATCAAGATTGATCTACAGAGGTAATATAACCCTTATTAATATCCCAACTGGTTTCTTTACAGAAGTTGAAAAGTTTATTCTAAAATTGCCAGGGAAATGCAGAAATCTAGGAGTGTAAACAATGTTAAAAAAAAAAAAAGCTGGAGGACTCAAACGTTCTGGTTTCAAAACTTAAACACAGCTATAGTAATCAAGATAGTGTGGTGCTGATGTAAGAATAGATGTAAATATCTATCTATTTACATCAATGGAATAGACTTGAGAGTCTAGAAGTAGCTCCTCAAATTCACAGTCAACTGATTTTTATTGGGGCTGCTGAAATAATTCAATATATAAAAATAGTCTTTTTAGCAAAGGATGCTGAGACAATAGGATATTCATATACAAATAATGAAATTGAAATCTTGTCTCATACCATATGGAAAAATTAACTCAAAATGGATCAAAGCCCTAAATCTCAGAGCTAAAACTATATAGCTCTTGGAAGAAACACAGAGGTAAATATTTATGATCTTAAATTAAGCAATGATTTCTTAGATATGATCGCAAAGGTAACCAAAGACAAGACAGACAAAATTAACATTAGCAAAATAAAACTTTTGTGCTTTCAAGGACACCATTAAGAAGGTGAAAAATACAACCCCAAAACAGGGAGAAAATATTTGTATACCATACACTTGATAAGAAACTTGTATCTAGACTATATTAAGGATCCTTACAGATGGCATGGTGGTTAAAGCAGCTGGCCTCCCACATGGCTGACCACGGTTCGAGTCCCAGACCTGGCAATAACAATGAATAAAGTTAAATAAAATAATTCTAAAAATAAAAATAAAAAAAAATAAAGGACCCTCACCATAACAGTAAAGGCACCTCAAATGAAAAATGGACAAAGGACTTGACAGACATTTCTCCAAAGAAGATACACAAATGGCCAATAAGCACATGAAAAGATGCTCACCATCATTAGCTATCAGAGAAATGCAAATTAAAACAACATTAAGATTCCACTTCACACATACTTAGATGACTCTAATAAAAGGATAGACAATAATGAGTGTTAGTAAAAATGTGAAGAAATTGGAATCCTCTTACACTGCTGGTGGAAAGATAAAATTGTGTGTGCAGCCATATTGGAAAACAGTCTGGAAGTTCCTCAAAGGTTAAACATAAAGTTGCTCGAGCCATTCCATACCCAAGTTATATAATCAAGAGAACTGGGGACTGCAGATGGCAGAATGGTTATGTTGCCTGACTTCCACTTGACCATGGTTTGAGTCTCAGACCTTAAAACTCACACCAGATGCATGTGCGTGTATGCCCAAAGTCCTGAGAGGAGAATGGAGAAGGGATTATAGCATGACCATCTCCCCTGGGGAGTGATTTCTCATATAGTCTCTGTCTCTCCAGTGAACGCGCATGCCTTATTACAAAAATCTTTCTCTCTCTCTCTCAAAGAAAAAAAAGAGAACTGAAAACATTATATCCGTACTTAAATTTGTATGCAACTCTTCATTACTACATTATTTATAACAGTCAAAAGTGAAAACAATCCATTTGTCCATGAGCAGATAAATAAATAAAATGTTGTATATCTATACAATAGGATATTATTTAGCAATAAAAGAATTGGAAGAATTGATATATGCTATAACATGGATAAACCTTGAAAATATTATACTAAGAAAAGCCTGCTCAATGGCTCCTGAGATGTAGACATGCTGGGAGAAATGAAGATGTCCCACTCCTAACTGGGCCTCCATCATACAAAACCCACGTGAACAGCCCTTCTTCAAGAGAAAGCCTGCTCAATGGTTCCTGAGATGTAGACATGCTGGGAGAAATGAAGATGTCCCACTCCTAACTGGGCCTCCATCATACAAAACCCACGTGAACAGCCCTTCTTCAAGAGAAAGCCTGCTCAATGGCTCCTGAGATGTAGACATGCTGGGAGAAATGAAGATGTCCCACTCCTAACTGGGCCTCCATCATACAAAACCCACGTGGTAGGAAAACCCCTTTCATATCTCCTGTCTCTGAATCAATCTTTGTCTCTCTCTACCTCTTACTCTCTCTCTCTGTCTGTCTGTCTGTCTGTCTGTCTTTTTTTTTAATTTTTGCTTTTAAGAATTTTTTAAGATGAGGCTTCTTACAGGGCCCTTTGGCCCTTCCCTCCTAGGCCTTTGTTTTGTTAATAATCCCCTCTGCTCCTCCCAGAACAGCCCTTCTTCAAGAGAAAGCCTGCTCAATGGCTCCTGAGATGTAGACATGCTGGGAGAAATGAAGATGTCCCACTCCTAACTGGGCCTCCATCATACAAAACCCACGTGGTAGGAAAACCCCTTTCATATCTCCTGTCTCTGAATCAATCTTTGTCTCTCTCTACCTCTTACTCTCTCTCTCTCTCTCTGTCTGTCTGTCTGTCTGTCTTTTTTTTTAATTTTTGCTTTTTAGAATTTTTTAAGATGAGGCTTCTTACAGGGCCCTTTGGCCCCTCCCTCCTAGGCCTTTGTTTTGTTAATAATCCCCTCTGCTCCTCCCAGAACAGCCCTTCTTCAAGAGAAAGTCTGCTCAATGGCTCCTGAGATGTAGCGCGCCGCGCGGTTTTCTAATTTTTGATTTTTATTGAAATTTTTTTAATATTAATTTTTCTTTTTTAGATTTATTCCAAAGCTTTTCTCTTTTTTTTTTCTCTGTTTCTTGTCTGTTTTTTTTTTTTGTTGTTGTTGGTATTGTTTCCCTCTCTCTGCTTCCTTTTCTGCACACTTCCCAACCCTCATATTAAACTTCAAAAGTTTGGGAAGAAACCAACCATCCACCAGATGACTAGAAATCGCTGCAGGACCACAAGAAATATGGAGAAGCAGGAAAATGCCCCTCCTCCAATTGAAACGGATAGCTCCTCTTCATCCACACACAGTTCAAAGGAATTCATGGAAATGTCTGATAAACAATTCAGATCATTCATAATGGCAAAGCTAACAGAGATCGAAGAGAAGAGAGACAAGGAACTGCTGAAGGGGAAGGAGAAAGGAGTTGAAGAGTTCTAGGAGGTGAGGAAATTCATGCAAGATCTAAAAGAGGAGTTTCACACTTTACAAAAGAATCAGATGGAGCTGTTAGAGATGAAGGCTATAATACAAGAAGTCAAAATCTCCCTTGAAAGTATTAAAAGCAGACTAGATCATTCAGAAAATGGAATCTCTAATGTAGAAGAGAAAATGGCTGGCCTAGAAAGGTCCACCATAAAGACTGAGAAAATGGCCCAAAACTTTGAGAATAATATGCAAGAAGTACTAGATACAATTAAACGTCCAGGGGCGGCAGGCGGGGGCTCCGCTCCGCGGGCCGGCGCGCGGGGGTGGGGAGGCGGGCGCGGGGGCTCCAATCCACGTGCTGGGGTGCGGGGTCAGGGTGCGGGGGCTCCGCTCCACGTGCCCTGTCTGGAGGTCCGGCCTGACGGGCTCTGCCCCGCGTGCTGTGGCCAGGGCTCTGTCCCGTGTGCCGTGGCCGGGGTCTGCCCCGCGTGCCCTGGCCGGGGTCTGCCCCACGTGCCTTGGCCGGGGTCTGTCCCGCGTGCCGTGGCCGGGGCTCTGCCCCGTGTACCGTGGCCGGGGCTCTGACCCCGCGTGCCTTGGCCGGGGCCTGTCCCGCGTGCCGTGGCCGGGACTCTGCCCCGCGTGCCGTGGCCGAGGTCTGCCCCGCGTGCCGTGGCCGGGACACTGCCCCCGCGTGCCGTGGCCGGGTTCTGCCCCCACGTGCCGTGGCCGGGACTCTGCCCCGCGTGCCGTGGCCGGGACTCTGCCCCGCGTGCCGTAGCCGGGGTCTGCCCCCGCGTGCCGTGGCCGGGGTCTGCCCCGTGTGCCGTGGCCGGGTTCTGCCCCCGCGTGCCGTGGCCGGGGCCCTGTCCCGCGTGCCGTGGCCGGGGTCTGCCCCCGCGTGCCGTGGCCGGGACTCTGCCCCGCGTGCCGTGGCCGGGTTCTGCCCCGCGTGCCGTGGCCGGGACTCTGCCCCGCGTGCCGTGGCCGGGGCCTGCCCCCACGTGCCGTGGCCGGGGCCCTGTCCCGCGTGCCGTGGCCGGGGTCTGCCCCCGCGTGCCGTGGCCGGGGTCTGCCCCCCCGCGTGCCGTGGCCGGGACTCTGCCCCGCGTGCCGTGGCCGGGGCCTGCCCCGCGTGCCGTGGCCGGGGCCCTGTCCCACGTGCCGTGCCCGGGGTCTGCCCCGCGTGCCGTGGCCGGGGTCTGCCCCCGTGTGCCGTGGCCGGGTTCTGCCCCGCGTGCCCCAACCGCTGATGGCCGTCTCTGCTTTCCTGAGCCGCGTTCCTGAAACTGTGTTCCATGGAGATTCACCTACATTTGCGGGGCTGCACGAGACCCACCCTTGGTCCAGCCCTGAGTGCAGTCTACGTTTCCTATTGTTGGGAACTTTATGATCTGATAATTGGAAAAAAAATCATGTTTATCATAAAAAATAATTAGAATAATAATAATAATGATTGGGGGAAACATAGGAAAGATATTGAATGTTGAAGCGGGGAGATTAATGTCTCTGTACTGACTGACATGCATGACATTCCCTTTTGAAAAAGCAATGTAATACACTGTAAAGTTATATGTAATTCAATGTAATAAAAAAATAGATAATAAAAAATAAATAAATAAATAAAAATTAAAAACAAAAAAACAAAACAAAAAAAAAAGAAAATATTATACTAAGTGAAAAAAAAAAAAGCACCAGCCATAAAGAACCACATATTGTACATTCCATTTTTTTTCTTTTTTTTTGTTTTTGAGAGAGATTTTTGCTATAGAGTGGGTGCAGTTGCTGGAGACAGAGAGAGAGAGAGAGAGAGAGAGAGAGAGAGAGAGAGAGAGAGAAAGAAAGTGAGAAATCACATCCCCCAGGGGAGATGGCCATGCCACAGTTCCTTTTCCCTCTGGGATTTTGGGCATGCACACACGGCACCTATCACGAGTTTCAAGCCACTGGTACTCAAACTGCAGTTGACCATGTGGGAGTCTAGTGCCTTAACCACTATACAATACCTGCTGGCCCCTACACATTCTATTTCTATGAAATGTCCAGAATAGGCAAGCCATGGAGACAGAGTAGACTAGTGATTGCCTAAGGCTGGGGAAGAGGGGTAGGGTGAATGGTGAGATACTGTTAATGGGTACAGAGTTTATTTATTTATTTATTTTTTTTTGAGTGATAAAATGTTCTAGAATTACACAGTTGTGATGGTTGCATAATTCTACGAATACAATAATAAAACCATTGAATTATAGGTTTGAAATGGATAAATTACATTTCAATAAAAGTGCTTATTAAGAAGAATTATCTCAGCTTTAACCCCTAATAGCAAACATTACTGGACATTAAGTGCTTCAATTTTACTTATTTATTTTTTTTTTAGAGAGATTTTTGCTATAGGGCACATGCTCTTACAGGAGAGACAGAGAGACAGAAAGCAAGAAATCACCTCTCAGGGAGATGACCATGCTGCAATCCCTTCTCCTCTATTCTCCTCTCGGAATTTTGGGCATATATGCACACGCACCTGACATGAGTTTCAAGTCTCTAGGTCTGGGACCTGAACCATGGTATAGTAACAAGGCTTTTTATCAAGGCACAGAATTTCAGATCTGGAAGAAAATATACCAAATGCTTTATGCCCATACTGAACGTCACATCTTAGAAAAACTACGTGCCACCACCAGAAGTAGCTTGCACAAGGTAGATACAAGTTAGAATGAATACTGCAGTAAGTGTAGTGCTTTTTTTTTTTTTGGAAAGGTTTTTGCTATAGGGCGCTTGCGCTAGCCAGACAGACAGAGAGAGACAGAGAGACAGAAAGCAAGAAATCACCCCCCCCAGGGGGGATGGCCACGCCGCAATCCCTTCTCCTCCATTCTCCTCTCTGGATCTTGGGCACGCACGCACATGTGCCCGGCGTGAGTTTAAGCCACCGGGTCCGGGACTCGAACCATGGTTGACTACGTGGGAGTCCAGCGACATAGCCATTACGCTAACTGCTGGTCCCAAGTGTAGTGCTTTTATAAAACTGGTTTGGACAGGAAAGAATCTGATTCATGGACTGTTCATTCAAATCTATGAAAGTTATGAATAAAATTTAGCATCCCTCCAAGAAAGGTTATCACATTTACTAAACATATTTTCTAAAATTTTAAAATGTAATTCAATAGTTCTTTAAAAATTTTAAAATTACCTCCCCCATACTTCAGCTCCTATTTGTTGTACAGATTTAATATAAATAGCAGTGCACATTTGTATACTACTTCATAGCTCACAAGCACTGAAATGTATGTATATTATTTCATTTGGTTTTTTACTGTGAGGTAGCTAAATGGATTGGCTACATTTTACAGATGAGGCAAAGAGCTTCAGAGAGGTTAAATGACTTACCTAAGGTCATCAGATAGAACCAGGAATCAAACTTGATTTGGTAACCTGGCTCAGAGGTGTTGATTTGACAGCCATAAACTAACAAATGTAGAAAAACAAAAGAGGGTTGGGAGACTGATCACTATTCACTTTTTTGTCAACTTAGTAGTCAGCTAATGAACAGTGAATTCATTGAAACAAAGATTCAGCCTTCTAGAAAATACTAAAGAATTTTCCAGTTTTTATTATCTCTCTGGAAGATCTCATAAAAACTCTAAATAACCAAATAGCCTATACTTTCATTCATTGATTGAGCTTGGGACCAGCAGTTAGCGTAATGGCTATGTCACTGGACTCCCACGTAGTCGACTGCGGTTCAAGTCCCAGACCCGGTGGCTTAAACTCACGCCGGGCGCGTGTGCGTGTGTGCCCAAGATCTCTAGAGGAGAATGGAGGAGAAGGGATTGCGGTGTGGCCATCCCCCCGGGGGGTGATTTCTCGCTTTCTGTCTCTCTGTCTCTCTCTGTCTGTCTGGCCAGCACACGCACCCTGTAGCAAAAACCGCTCCAAAAAAAAAGAATTTATTGAGCTCTGAGCAGGTTTCAGACTCCCAGGCATTTGCTAGGGGCACTAGCCTAAGTGGGTCATAAATTCTTGGGAAGCTTGCTGTCTTGAGGCATATTAAGGTAAAAGATCACAGTGTCATCAGAGCACTGGACTCAGGGAGGGAAGAACATGTTCTGCTGGGTTGGGATGGACAGTCTGGAGCCAAGGAGGGCTTAGGGAGACATCAAGACTCAACCTTGAAGGATGAGACGAGGAAGTGAATACAGGCATTCCAGACCAAGAACAATCAGAGAAAAGGCACGGGAGCTGAAAATGCATGTGTAAGGGCTGTGTGGACAGTGTTCCAGCTTCTTTCTTTTCATTTTTTTTTTTTGGAGAGGTTTTTCGCTATAGGGCGCGCGCGCTCGCCAGACAGACAGAGAGAGACATAGAGACAGAAAGCGAGAAATCACGCCCCAGGGGGGATGGCCACGCCGCAATCCCTTCTCCTCCATTCTCCTCTCGGGATCTTGGGCACGCATGCACACGCGCCCGGCGTGAGTTTTAAGCCACCGGGTCCGGGATGTGAACCGCGGTCGACTACGTGGGAGTCCAGCGACATAGCCATTACGCTAACTGCTGGTTCCCTTTCTTTTCATTCTTCTTACCACTGGAGAATTTTGTCGTGTCACACAAAATGCATAAAAAAAATAAAAATGTTCTAGATAGGATTCCCCCCCCAGCAATTAGTATGGTCATGTTGTTTATTAGTGTGACTTAACTAGCACATGAATATATGTATTCTATATAACTTTGGGAAAAGAAACATCGTTTTATCTCTTCATAGCTGGATAATAATTTGAGATTTATATTTATTTCTCTCTATTTCCCCCCTTTCCTTTCTTTGATTTAAACAGATTCCATTAAAAAAATGGTATCTCAGAGGAGGTATATAGTACGGTAGAAAGCAGAGGGCATATGTTAACTTTCTATTCTAAAGCAGGGGCTGGCAAACTTTTTCTGTACAGAACCAGGTAGTAAATACCTGGCTCTCTGGGCCATATGAACTTTGTTGGAATTTCTCAGTTCTGCCCTTATGGTATGAAAGTGGCCACAGACAATATTTACATAAATACATGAGTAGGGTTGTTTTCCAATAAAACTTTATTAGTGGACAATGAAATATGAATTTTAAATAATTTTCATGTGTCATGAAAATTAATGTTTTTCATCTGCTGAAAATTAAAGACAAAAATTCTTTGTTTGTGGTCCCTAGCAAGCAGTTGGCATCCCTGTTTTAAAGGCTTAACATCTTTAGGAGAAGCTAGGAACATTTGAGAGCAAGGAAGTGAATCTGGCAATAGAGGCAAGTTGCTTGAAAAAGTTGGAAGAAAATAGGACCTTATTTCTTGACCCTGCTTTCACCCTGGTGAGAGGAAAGAAGGATGTACAGGTTCTAGAAAGTTTAGCCATTCCCTCCAGCCTGAAAAATTCTGAACTTGCTGCCAAAATTTTAAATGAATAGGATTGCACTTAAATATCTGAATTTTGGTTTTGTTATTTTTAAAACAATGTTTGGAAAAGGCCAAATTGGGCCCACATTCCTACAGGGCAACAGCTAAATAGAGACTCCCCCCAGAGGAAGGGCGAGTCTTTCTGTCCCCCTGAGAGTCTCCTGGCCTTTGTCCCTTATACACATACCTACCTGGAAGTTGTAGGCATTTGGTCTGAACTCTACTGGACAGAGAATTATCTGTTTTCTTCTCTAGAGGTATATCTCCATTAAAGCTAGTCTTTCGGCTCCACAGAAGCCAGGTGGTGAAAAAGAATTAAAAACATGGGCTTCTGGGGTCAGCAGAGGGCGTAGCAGTTACATCACTGGACTCTCACATGGCTAACCTTGGTTTGAGTCCTAGACCTGATGGCTTGAAACTCATGCTGGGTTCGTGTGTGTGCATGCCCAAGATCCCAGGGGGGAGAATGGAGGAGAACAAATTGTGGTGTGGACATCTCCCCCACCCCCTTGGTGATTTCTCATTTTCCCTGTCACTGTCTCCATCCTCACCTCCCCTCCCAAGGCAAAAACTTCTGCAAAAACCAACAGACAAAACAAGCAAAAAAACATGGGCTTCTGAGTTAGAGACACCCAGCATGAAATCTCCCTTTGATCTTTGCTAGAAGAGTGACCCTGGGCACTTAGCCCCAACCTCAACATGGAACAGTGATGCATATACCTGAATGGAGGCTGCAATGCTCCTATGAGAGAATGTACCAGATGCAGTGAGTACATACCACATAGTCGATTAAAACAGAAAGATCACTAGGCTAGGAGTTTATATATCTATATCTATATCTGTAACTATCTATCTATCTATCATCTATCTATATCTATCTTTTCATTTTAAACCTTATGTTCATTGTGGCTTTCAGTAGCAGGTACTGAAGGATCAGTTTGCAACTTATCTTTTATAAAAAAAGAAGAAGAAGAAGAAGAAGAAAAATAAAAAGAAATTAAGACCCAGAGAGGTGAAGTGACCACTAAAACCAAATATTAGTGGAGGAACAAGGAAGAGGATCTGGATCTCTCAATTCTTGGTTTAAGGAAATTTCTCTGTGCCACACTATCTTACTATAAGTTCTGAATTCTTTTAATGAAAGCTTTATAGACAAAAGATCTCCTAAGGGGAAAAAACACTGCTTCAAGACTCCTGCTTCTTACTCTGCTTCTTAGATGCAACGTACAAATATGAGTATAGTGAAATGACAAGAATTCATCTAGTTGTTATCTGAAATACTCTGAACTTAGCTCACTGACACCCTCCTGTGGTTAGGAGAAATAATAGCTCCAGTCAAATGAATAAGAAAAATCAGGAGCTAGTTAGTTAATGATTAAATGTAGTATGATCGGTAAGTATCAAATAACATAATAATAAAGTCTCTATTATTACATTATTCTCCAATGGCTAGAGGGAAAATTGCTTGTCTATTGACATTGTGTGTCCTTTAATAGGCACGTTGCGAAGAACACAGCATTGCTATGATATTCTAGCCAAAGGTGTTTACATGTAGCTAAAATGAGAAAACATTAGATGAACTCAAACAGAGGGGTGCTCTATAAAATAATTGGACTATACTCTTCAAAAATGTCAAAGTCAGGAAAGAAAAGATAAGGAACTGTTCAGATTGAAACACACCAGAGACACATGTTAAGAAAATATAACATGCGACCTTCAGTTGTTTCCATTTGCGATAAAAGACATTTGAAATCTAAATAAAGTCTGTAGATTACATGTTGATGCTGTACAAATATTATTTTCTTTATTTTGAAGTCTATATTGAAGTTATGTAGGACAGTGCTATTCTTTTGAGCAAATAGTCACTAAAGTATTTAGAAGTGATGGGGCATCGTGTCTACAATTTACTTTTAAGTGGTTCCTGAAAAAAAGTGTATATTTCTTGTATGGGGAGAAAGAGAATAAAAAAAAAGTGTAATTAGATTTTGTAAAGGAAAAGAAAGTTAAATTACCTGCCTATACCCGAGGACAGAAATTACCACTAGTTTGAATTTAAGGCTCTGAGGATGGAATGTTTTAAAATTATTTTTATCAGCAGGTATCCTTGGTGAAAATATGTTCCTTTTTAAACTTAACAAAGATTAGAAGTTAGAGTGATAACTCAGAGGTTGAAGAAGAAAGACCTAAGGAAATTCTGTAACATCTTTAGAAAAGTCATATATACTAAATATTCTCAAACATATTTGTCTACCATCTCTCTCTCCCCCTTGAGAGGGGCCTGGGTAAGGAGAGCTATTTGAAGTCTGTTCCTGTTTTATCTTGAGAACAGTCAGAGACATATGCCTATGTCCAAATCAAAGACATGAGAGAGATGTGCAGCTGATTTTTAAACTTCTAAATAATTATGGGCTATAAAGGAGGAAAAGATAATGTGTTTGAAGTTTAAGAGAGTAGTAGATATAACAATAGTTACTATTTATTACTCTCAAATGGTCCTAAATATAGTCCAGAGTTCTCTGTGTTAACTCAAACCAGATTAGAACACATTAATTTGTTTCTGATACTGTGGCAGGTTTTTCTTCTCTCTGGGTAGTGACTTATATGTAAATACAAAGGCAGAGTGGTTGATGTAATGACTCATAGTCAAACGTAGCACTTTCCCCTTTGACTTACATAAAACCCACTTAAAGTTTCAGATTTTCCTATGAGGGCTCTACAGATGTTGTTCTTTATGGAATGGTTTATTAAATCCATACCAGCAATGTGAAATGTAAGACCTTTAACAGTGTTGTATTTACCTCTTAAACATCTAAAAGACAAAAAAAAAAAAAAAAAAAAAAAAAAAGAAAGAAAAAAAAGGAAATTATGTAATAGTAGTAAGCCACTTTAAAAAATAAGTTTAGCTGAGGTACAATTGAAGACAGCAATTCCATTTACAATAGCCACACAAAAAAGTAAGATACCTAGCCATAAACCTAACCAAAAATGTCAAAGACCTCTACAAGGAAAACCATGAAAAACTGAAGAAAGAAATTAAAAAGGATATACATAAATGGAAAAGACATCCCATGTTCCTGGATTGGAAGAATTAATATAGTCAAATGTCTCTTTTACCCAAATTAATTTACTGATTCAATGCAATTTCAATCAAATTACCAGAAAGATTCTTCATAGAAAAAAAAATATCTGGAATTATTCAAGGCCCTGTATTGCCAAAACAGTATTGTGCAAAAAGGATAAAGTAGGAGGCATCTCACTTTCTGACATCGAAGTATAATACAGAGCTGCAAATCAAAACAGCATGGGACTGGCACAAAGGCAGGCCTGCAAACCAGTGGAACAGAATAGAGAACCCAGAAACAAACCCCAAAACACACAGCCATCTGATCTCGACAAAGGGCACACAATCCAGAGGGAAAAGGAAAACCTCGTCAGCAGCTTGTGCTGGAAAAGCTGGATATCCATCTGCAGAAACATGAAACTGGACCCTGATCTCTCACACAAACAAAAATCAACTCAAAATGGATCAAAGATTTAAACATAAAATCTCTAACTATAAAACTACTGGTGGAAAATACAGGGGAAACTTGTATCAATGCGGCATGGAAATGTGGGTTATTTTCCCATTTCTCTGGTCAGATGCACATAAGAAGGTGGCTATTGGTAAGCAGGATAAGATACCTTTAAAGGCAGATCGCTTCATTACAAAGGAAGGTGTTTAACTTCTCTACACACTGGTATCTGTGCCTCAGTTTCCTGATCTGTAATTGGGGTAACAATAGTCCTTCTCTTATAGGGTTGCTACTAAATGATTACTAAATGAGTTAAAATATATAAACTTTTAGAACAGTGTTGGTATCTGCTAAACACATGCACCTATTAGCTATTACTATTATCAGGATTATTCTTCCTTCTTTTAAAACGAGTAGTAAGGGGCTAGAAGGTGATGGTGGTGAATGCACTGGGTCCCACATGGTTGACCCTATGGTTCAAGTCCCAGACCTGGTGGCTTCTACAAGTATATTAAGGCACTAGGTGAGTATGTGAGCTCACCCCAAATTCAGAGAGAATGGAGAAGGGATTGTAGTATGGCCATTCCCCCTGGGGGATCTTTCTCTTTCACTTTCCATCTTTCTCTGTCTCTCTCTGGTGAGCACATGCACCCTATGGCAAAGATTAAAAAAAAAAAACAAAACACAACAACAACAAACTAATATTAAAATGGTATTAGTTAAACTAATGCATGACTAGAGTTACTCCCAGGGTCCTAGACCTTATTTACCTATTCCTAGGGCCTGTGCCCCTAGGTCTGTTCAAATAGAATATTTTACTGACACGGTTATTCAGCTGTTAAACTAAGTTCTGATCTCAACATAAATACAGAAACAATTTAGTAGGTTGTCACAAAAATAATGACAAAGCTTTTTGTTAGAATTCAGAATGGGGGCTGGCAGGTGGTGTGGTGGTTAATGTGCTGAACTCCTCCTACATGGCTGACTACAGTTTGAGTCCCGGGACCTGGCGGTTTGCTTTCTCACTTTGCTTCTCTCTATCTGCCTCTCTCTGGTGAATGCATATGTACTACAGCAAACAAAATAATAATAATACTTAATACAATTAAATAAATAATAATTTAAAAAAAGAATTCAGAAACATGTTAAAACTGGTGAGTTCTGCAAGTACTGTAATGCATCAGGAACCTTTAATGTCTGATAGATACATGGACAACATACTGAATCAATGCAGTTCTGAAAGCTGATGAATAATCTTGCTTAAGCAAGGTACTAGTATATGAAGTGACTACAGATTTAACATAACCTAGCCATCAAAAAGAAATGATTTCCTCTGTGCAACATTGATCTTTACTCTTTTTGATGTTCTTTTGCCTTATCATTCATAAACATTTTTAAATAATTATCTATTTATTATTATTTAAAACAAATTTTACTATAGGGCCTGCATGCTCAGCGAGAGATAGAGAGAAAGAGAGAGAGAGAGAGGAAAAGTGAGAAAGCAAGCCACCAGGTCCAGAACTTGAATTGTGGTTGGCCGTGTAGAACAGCAGCCTTAAACACCATGCCACCTGCTGGCCCCCTTTAGGATTTTTTAAAAGAGGTTTTTGCCTTAGGTCAAATGCTCTCACCAGAGAAAGAAAGAGACAGAGACAGTGAGAGTGAAAGTGAGAAATCACCCACCAGGGGGAATGGCCATGCTGCAATCCCCTCTCCTCCATTCTCTTCCTGGGATCTTGGGCACACATGTACATGTGCCTGGTGTGAGTTTTAAGCCACCAGGTCCAGAACTCGAACTGCGGTTGGCCATGTGGGAGTCCAGTGACATAACTGCTATGCCATCTGCTGATCTCCTCATAAACATTTTTTAAAAATGATATAAAGATTAAGAAAAAATTTGGGGTCCAGCCTTCTCACAATTACATTGCTATGTGGTACTCATGATCGCCCTCCTTAAATCCAAGAAGCATCCATTTTTCTTTGCATACTCCATAGTGATTCAGCTATATTCTTGAAGAAATGTCCCCAGAGAGGTTCTTTCTTTCTTTCTTTTAAAGAATTATTTATTTAATTTTGTTTATTATTATTATTTTTAATTTTTTAAATTTTTATTTTTTTGCTATAGGACCCACACACTCACCAAAGGAAGAGAGAGCCAGAGAAAAAGTGAGAGCAAGCTGCCAGGTCTGAGACCCAAATTGTGGTAGGCCATGTGACTTTGCCACCTGCTGGCCACGAGGTTCTATCTTATAATGTTCTATTTCTTAAATAGGGATTAAGGACTCTGGAGATTTAACTATTAGTTCTAGAAAAAGAACATTTGATGAGTTTATCACTACACAATCTTAAAGTTTCAGGGTGATACTAGGATACCTAATCAATTCATTGAGTCACCCTGCTGCAATTATGCTTGTTATTAACCCTTCCTTGTCAGCAAGTTCACTATTCTGGAAACCAAGTTCAGATCCTGATGCTCTACTTACTTGGACAGCATAAAAATTATGCAATACTTTTACTTATTTTACTTATGTAGCAAAGGAAAGAGTCAGAGATTTAAGAAATGGCATGAGTATCAATGAGAATTCTGTTTTCTTGCATTAATGTTACAGGCAGCAAAAGCACTGATAGTACTGCCTGCACCAGAGCTGTGCAATGTTACCTGGCAGCATTGCTTTCGTGGGAACCAGCATGACCTGACGTGGCCATACAGAGACAAGTGCCTCGTTTCTGAACTCTGCTGGCATGTTCAGGTTTTGGCAGGCAGTGGGATTCTGAACACTCTGGGCACCTGACTGAGTGGTGAGAGGTGATGATGCTGCCTGGGCTATAGAGCACGGTGGGTAAGGAGCACGTGCAGTGTAACCACTGTCTGCTACTTACTGGCCTTATTCTTTCTTTCCTTCTTTCTTTCTTTCCTTCCTTCCTTCCTTCCTTCCTTCCTTCCTTCCTTCCTTCCTTCCTTCCTTCTTTCTTTCTTTCCCTTCCTTCCTTCCTTCCTTCCTTCCTTCCTTCCTTCCTTCCTTCCTTCCTTCCTTCCTTCCTTCCTTCCTTAGGAGTTTTGGGAACCAGCAGTTAGTGTAATGGCTATGTGGCTGGACTCCCACATAGTCGACCGCGGTTCGCATCCTGGACCGGGTGGCTTAAAACTCACACCGGGCGTGTGTGCGTGCGTGCCCAGGATCCTGAGAGGAGAATGGAGGAGAAGGGATTGCAGCGTGACCATCCCCCCTGGAGGGTGATTTCTCGCTTTCTGTCTCTATGTCTCTGTCTGTCTGGCGAGTGCACGTGCCCTATAGTGAAAAACCTCTCCAAAAAAGAAAAAAAAAATCTTAGGAGTTTTAATGTATTAGTTTAAAATAATTTTTGATTAGCTTCATATTCTCTACATAACAGCAACAATGAATGACAAATGACATGACAGACACCATTTCTTGTGCTCTACTAGTATTATTCCTGAGATGTAATTTTATGTATTTTAAAATTAATTTTGATTTTTTAAGTTAATAGATTTTTTTGTTTTATTTTGTATTTGATGTTCAATTGTTCAAGCTTTATTTGTTGACTATCTTTTCTTCATTAAATTGCTTTGGCTTCTGTCTTAAAAATTAATAGGCAATATGTCTGAGTCAATTTCTGGACATTCTTTTCTGTTCCATTGATTTGTTTATCCTTTGCTAACATTATTTTGTCTTGATTATTTAGTTTCATAGTAAATATTAAATTTGGGCAGTGTGATTCCTTCAAATTTACTCTTTATTTGAAAACTTGTTTTGGGTATTTTAATTTCTTTACCTTCCAGGTATGCTTTAGTAACTGCTTGTCTACAGCTATAAAAAAATCCTATTGAGATTTTGGTTGGAATTGTATTAAATCTATAAATCGATTTGGAGAGAAATGACATCTTTATTTGCTGAGTACTGCAATCCATGAACTCGGTATATTGGGTTATCAGAAAAGTCATGACTTTTTTTAGACATTCATTCATTCATTCACTCATTGTGATTTTCAAGCTGCTGGGTTCAGACTCCAACCATGGTCAGCCATGTGGGAATCCAGCGCTGTTAACCAACATGCCACCTGCTGGCCCCTTTCTACGTTTTTCTTATGGAGAAATGCATCACGATTTTTTTTGAAAACCCAGTGTATTTCCATTTATTTAGGTCTTCGACTTTTTTCATTAGTGTTTTATTATACTCAGTATACATATCCTGTAAAAGTCTTGTTAGATTTATACCTAAGTATTTTATTTTTAGGTGAAGCTGTTTGTAAATGGGGTGTGTGTGTGTGTGTGTGTGTGTGTGCGTGCATATGATGATGTTAAAGATGATGGCCATGATGGTGGACCAGTCTCATCAATTTGTGGGGGGAAAAAAAAAGTAAAAACCTTATTTGTGCCCTAGCTGAAGGGGACTGGCAATTAACAGTAGAGTTTCCAGAGAAGATATTTCTTTAAAAATTATTTTTAGAAGTTGAAGAGACAGGCAGAGGAAGAGACAGAGATACAGTACCTCCGATGGAAACTTGATGCGGTGGTTCAATCCCAGCTTCAGCCAGTCCCAGACCACAGGCACATACATGCCCAGCGTTCTCAGGGAGCTCTTCAAGTATGACCTGGACCCCTTCCTATGTATGCCTGCTTCGTGGAGTAAACTGTTACTGCTGTGATACTGTCTCGCCTAGAATTTTTTTTAATCTCCTGCCCAAGGAGTCAGCTTCTTTGGACCCAAGCAAGAAAAGGCTTTTACTTCTTCATCTTCTTATTGTTGTAAGGCCTCACTCCTGTCCTAAGCTGTGCAAGCCCGTATTAGATCTCCTGTCTTTTGTAAGGGAAGGGGACAACCAGCTGCTGAGGAATGTAAGATGGAGGAGAAAATCTGGGTGTTTAAACTGCCTCTATAAAGACTTGCAACTAACCTTCCAAATTTCAGTGCCACCTCCCACTCCAACTGTCAGAGCAACATGGTATCGTTAAGTCTTGATGCTAAAGAAAACTAAAAAACCAAAAACCAAAAAACAACCTACAAAAGAAAAGCTAAGAAAGACAGCTCCAATTCTGACTTGTTCTTTACTGTTCTCAGGACTGAGGTGAAATGATATATATTTTGCTGCATGTTTTTTGGTCCTGTTCTAATTTGTCTTTTGAATAAGGCTAAACACTATAATCCTCTGCTGACAATTGTCCTATCACTGATTTCCTGCTTTTCTTCAAGCTGACAGGTTTAGGCAAAGACCATTTTTTTCAATTCCTTTTTTGGGCCTGACAAAACTTTTTCCAAACAGGGTTATAAACAAAGCTTACATTTTAACATTAAGATAGATGATGAATTATGTAACTCATTGGGTCATAATTTAATATCTGGAATCTGGGTAACACTGTTTCATCTTAATTTGGCTTTGTCTCCATATAAGTATTAAAGAATTCTGTAGCCTAATATTACCTAAAGTCTAAGGTTTTAATCTTTATTGTTTTCTGAGTACTTATTCTGTGCCACGCATTAAAGTATTTCATTCTAACAACTACTTTGTAAGGTGTGATAATATTATCTTTATATTATGTAAAGAAAGTGAGGCTTTGAAAGAATAAGGAATTGGCCAAAGATCACAGACAGCGTGGAATAGGGAATTGAACCCAGTTAGGCCACTCCAAATTTCATGCTCTTAATAACCTGTGGTATAAAATGGTTTGAAATACTATAATTTTCTCTGTAAATATAACAACAAGAAGGTTTTCTTTTGAGAGCCATTGTTATCTGTTTATTATACACAAATAAAAGAAAAAAATAATTATTCACAAGTATTTCTAATGAGCGTAGAACCATAAACACTTTAGAGCCATTGACTGTCAACCTACTCACTGCATTTGTCATCCCAATTTATAATCAGTATGTTGCTGAATTATTTTGTTTGCCTTATACTTAAAAAAAAGTTGATTTACTCTATAAATAAAAGAGACAGAGAGAGGCAGACAGACATATGGCACTCTAGACAGAGTTCGAACACCCTGATACACCCCCAGCTTCAGTCAGCTCCAGATCATGGGCACCCATGTGCCCAGTCTACCGAGGGAGGTCTCTGGACATGAACAGGTAACCTCCTCATGTGCGTCTGTCTTGCAGAGCATAACGTATTACTATTGTAAAACCATCTGGCACATTTTATTTATAGTTTTAACAAATATTGCTAAGATTATTTCTTTACATGCTGATTATATGGCTAAACAATAAGCACTGGAGATATGGTAAAATAAAATAATGGTCATAAAATCTGTCATGAGAAGGGAGTTGAAATACTCCTGCTGATGATTTGAAAAGTAATTTATTTTTTTGGTATGCAACAGGGCATGAAACACCCTATCCTAGGGTTAAAATGCAAGCTTTGTTTATAATCACATGCAAGAGAGCTAGAGAGACAAAGGAGAGAGAGAGAAAGATAGCACATCCCAACAGGGCCAGTTTTTCTTTTTCTTCCAATTTTCTGTCCCATCAGAATCCTGGGCATTTGTGTGGTGTGTTTTTAAAGCCAGTGGGGCAGGGACTCAAACCTGGTTGGCCATGTGGCATTTGGCATCCTCTGCACAGTGCCTAATCACAGAGTTATGGGGCTGGCCCAGGAATTTTTAAGGGTAGGCCATGTCCAAAATGTAAAAGCAAGATTTATTTATTTATTTATTTTTGAATGAGAGAGAGGAGAAAGAGGAGGAGGGCAAAAGAGAAAGGAGGAGGTAGAAGAGAGAAAAGGAGGGGAGAGGAAGAAAGAGAATAATTTTTGACAGTGTCTTGTGTTGTGACTCTGCCTCAGCTTCTGTTAGCTAGGATCACAGGCCCACCACCACTCCTGGCCTATTCAGGTGGGTCTGGGATCCGAACCTAGGCCTCTCACGTGGTATCAGCTTTCTATGGTGCTACCCTCTGATTGGCTACTATGGTTGTATTTAATATTTCTATGTTTAATATTAGTTTAAAATTCTCTAATAACCACAATTTTTATAGTTTATAGGAGTATAATTCTTACTGGCTATTTTTTTGGTTAATGAAATCTCATAGGCTCGTTAAAATCATAAACTTGCTGAATGTTTATGGAGGTGGTTGCTGATTTAATTTCAGTTTGTATTTTGTAATTACTGATAATGTAGTGATCCAATAGAAGCACTACTTCTGGTGGAATGTAAAAAATCAATGGGCAAGTCTCCTCTGAAATAAGTGTGTATAAGAAAGAAGTCCCCTCTGCATGAACCCACAAGAGTCAGCCTACTTGAGGGCAGACTTTTCTACAGTTCTTTATAAAACAAATTCCCAGTTCAAGAACACTGCCAGTCTCTAAATGACAATTGCAGGTGTCCACATGATACCATCCTATCTATATTTTCAGTATCTCTTTTCCCTTTTATTTTACCTTTCTCTCTCTGTTCTCATTCCCACTGATGTATTTTCAAAAGAGCCCTTGATCTCAGGTAACTGTCATGATTCTCCTTGGGGGCGTTAGTAGATAAAGACTTAATTAAGCCAGTGCCATGCAGGAGCCAAATCAGAACAGCTTGTGAGAGATAATTGCTAAATATTCAGGAATTTTGTGAGCAGATTATTAACTTTTGGTAGCTTGAAATCAGTTATGGAAGGAATATGTACACCATGGAAACAAGCAAACATCATTAACACCTCCCAAGTTTCCACAAGAGCTGGTTTATCAGCACACCAAGGACGTTATACTCCCTAGGAAATCTTGCATTTTCATTAGGTATTCCTGAAAAGCTTCAAAATTCAAAATGAATTTCCATGGCTAGGATTTTCTTTTTTTCCTTCTTTCCTCTCTTCTCTCTCTCTCTCCTCTCCTCTCCTCTCCTCTCCTCTCCTCTCCTCTCCTCTCTTCTTTCCTTTCCTTTCCTTTCCTTTCCTTTCCTTTCCTTTTTTTTTTTTTTTTTTTTTTTTTTGCTATAGGGTATGTATGCTTGCCAGAGACAGAGACACCAAGAGAGAGGGAAAGTGATAAAGCCCTGGGGGTTGGGGTGGCCATACCCCAATTCCTTTTCCTCCATTCTCCTCTCATGATTTTGGGTTGTACACACATTCTGGCCCCTTTTTAAAGTCTCCAGGTCCGGGACTCTGTTGCAGTTGGCCATGTAGGATCCAGCTGCCTTAACCTCCATGCCATCTGCTGGATGCCATGACTGGGATTTTCTCAGATGAATAAACAATAGGAAAATCACCAGAGGTAATGCCCAAATGCTACCACATCATCAAACAGCTAGACTATCTTGCTGAAAGCCAGCTTTGCTGGCATATCGCTAGGAGATATGGTGAGAAATTATAAATGTCAAAAAAAGGCACTATCTTCTGGGCCAAGAAAGATTCCCAAAGGCATATGTATATATAACAATCCTGCAAAATATGGATCGTTCTATAACAATGAATCATTGAATCAGACTAAGTATTTTCAGAGTTACTGACTAAAGCAAAGAATAATATAGAAGAGTGAGCCATGCTCCTTTAAAAAAACACGAAATTGCAGGAACCAGCAGTTAGCATAATGGCTATGTTGCTGGACTCCCACGTAGTCGACCACGGTTCGCGTCCTGGACCCGGTGGCTTAAAACTCACGCCGGGCGCGTGTGTGTGCATGCCCAAGATCCCGAGAGGAGAATGGAGGAGAAGGGATTGCGGCGTGGCCATCCCCCCTGAGGGGTGATTTCTCGCTTTCTGTCTCTATGTCTCTCTCTGTCTGCCTGGCGAGCGCACACGCCCTACAGCGAAAAACCTTTCAAAAAAAAAAAAAAAAAAAAAAAAAAAACACGAAATTGCATATCTCCACAGAGAAGACAACTTAGTGTGTGCACTGAAAGACTAAATTTACTGAAGCCAATTAAATAATTTAGAGATTTACAAACTGGCCGTAGGTCTTAATATCTTACTAAGATCTTAAAAAATCAAAATGGCTAGATTAGCCATTATAGAAAAGGCCAAGCTTATTTACCTAAGTAGATTAAACTATTTATTCATAATCCTAGAGTATTTTCTTTAATAGGAAGAATGAATTAATGATGTTTAATGTAAATTAGTTATCTTTTCCATGTATTTCTTTCTATGCCTCTCTATTTTCAAATATTGACTGTGGGCCTACTGTGTGCTCGGCACTTTCTTACCTACAAGGATGAAGGAGTTCCTCCACACTGTGTCTCAGAAATCTTTCCATTTTTAAAGCACATTGTTAAGAAAGTACTATTTGAAGGTTTCCAAGAGATTCTACCAGTAATACATGGAGAATATACACTTAGATTTATTTACTGTAATTAGAAAATAACTCTTGAAAGTTATAACCTTTTAGCCTTTTTGCTCCCACAAAAACAGTCAACAAGAGCCTTCTAGAGAAGATGATTTGATTTCTGAGTAAAACTATGGCAGAGCTTTAACAGTCATCGAAATTGTAACTCAATAGAAATATGAAAAATATACTTTACAGGCAACACCATGCAACATAGCTGGAATAAATTATAATTAATGTACACTTCTGAAAAGATGGAATCTAAAAGTAATAAGTATGGGTTTTTACAAATGGGTGCTTAGCACTAGTTACTGTACTATTTTGAGTTTGTTGCTATAGTTGTTTACTATAAGAAAAACACATGGCCTTGTCAAAGCCTGTAAAACTAATGAAGGCATTTATATACAAAGCTCAAAAAATATTTTCTTACAAGCTGTACTCATTAAGAAAAATACCAGTGAATTCATTAGACAAAAACTAAATTCAAATCAACAATGCCTTCAAGGCTATTCACTCTCAACTGAAAGGCAGCAAGGACCTAAAGGGTGGTGATTGAGCATGTAAGGACACTGCTTATCCAAGTATGGACCGTTCTTTTGCTACTGGGCAGAGGATCAAGGAAAGATGAGGGATCAGCACATGGTGGATGGTGTGGTAGGTTGTTTGTTCAGCCTTCACCGCTGACCTAATGGAAGATCTTCTGCCCAAAAAGAACCACACAAGACAGTAAACCTCCAGGCTGGCAAGCTGGGGCTGAGTCAAACTACTGGAGTGCCTGCTTGAATACTGATGTTGGGAAGTAACCCATTTGGCCACTAGATGGAGATCAGGTTACTCTGCCAGTGACAGGGGAGGCTGCTTGTAGCTGGCAAGGGATAAGTTAGGGGACAGAGAATATACATTTTTTCCCTTAAGATTTTTATGAAAAGTATTTTTCAAGCTGCAAAATCAGGAGCAGACCGATGCTGAATAAAGAATCCATAAATGAAGAATAGCTTGAAGGAAAGAACAGGAAGGGATTCCTATGTAGCTTTGGTTATGCAAACTACTTGTAAGTAATAACATCAGTTACTCTAAATAAAAGCAATGAGATACACTGCCTCATTATTTACCAAGCAGTGAGAATGAGAAAGAAGAGCGATCTGTTTAAACATAAACATGCATACCCACAGTTTGTTTCTCAGTTTGAGTATGTATGTAAGTATGCAGTTTTTTTTTTTTTTTTTTTTTTTTTTTTGAGAGGTTTTTGCTATAGGGCGCATGCACTTGCCAGACAGACAGATAGGGACAGAGAGACAGAAAGCGAGAAATCACCCCCCAGGGGGATGGCCATGCCACAATCCCTTCTCCTTCATTCTCCTCTCGGGATCTTGGGCACACATGCACACGCACCCGGCATGAGTTTAAGCCACTGGGTCTGGGACTCGAATCGCGGTCGACTACTTGGGAGTCCAACGACATAACCATTACGCTAACTGCTGGTTCCAGTATGCAGTTTTTTTATCAATCAAAACAGATCGAGATATCTTAGAAAAAGGAGAATGTTAGATATCTATCATCTATTCTATCACCTATTCTAATTTTCCAAATGAAACTATCATTCAGTAAAGAATTATATAACTTTATTACTAAACAAGTCTTATTTTTGTTATAGCTGAACCTTGAACTAGAGACATTAAAGTTAGAATTTCCAAGAAAAATTCTTGTTATAGGGAACTTTAGATATAGCACTATATAATGAAGCTGAATATTTTGATTATATTTTAAGTTTATTTACTCATTTCCTTCATATGAGAGAGAGGCAGACAGGAAAAGACAAAGAAAGAGACACTCACAACAGTGTCTTCATGCCAGGATCTTGCCCCCAGCAGGGTCTAAGCTCAGGTAGGGCTGGAACACGCACCCAGGGCCTTCCCATATAGTTTCCAGTATGTGGCAGTAGCTCCCCTGCTGTCGTGCCACCATGGTTGAACCTATTTTAATTACTCTTAAAATGTCAAGTACAGGGACCAGCAGATGGCATATGTTGCTGGACTCCCACGTGTCAACCATGGTTCAAGTCCCAGACCCAGCGACTTAAACTCATACCAGGCACCATGAATGTTTGTGCATGCTCAAGGAGAATGGAGGAGAGGGGACTGCAGTGTGGCCATCTCCCCTGGGGGGGGGCGGTGATTTCTCACTTTCTGTCTCTCTGGCAAGCTCAGGCGCTCTATAGCAAAAGTCTCTCAAAAAAAAAAAATAATAATAAGGTCAGGTACAATAATTCTATCATTTCCAATTTGGTAATCATATATTCATTCAATAAATACTGATTTGGGTACATAACAACAAACAGATAATTTATGATAGTTTAAAAAAGAATTCTATTTGTTATCACATAGCTTCAATTACAGTGTAATTTGGTTGTCTGTGGTTGTGAGCATTAACAAGACAATTACTACGCTAGGAGCTAGAAATACAAGGCTGTGCAGCAGTCAGTGAAGTCCCTAGGAAGAGCTACAAGGTTAAAGAGCAAATAGGGATTAATTTTTGCAGCAGTTAAAAAGTGTTATCAAAATCATAGGTAAAATCCTTTTTAAAGTATTGGTGAGGGAAAAAATAATAAACTGGGCAAGTCCTCAAATGGGTGGCTGTGGTTCCAATTCCAGCTTTTGTGTTTTGAAAAACATGTTAGGCTTATGTGTACGTGTGTACCCCAAATTCTGATGGGATGGAGAAAGGGAGGAAAGAGGACTGTGGTGTGACCATACCTCCATTGAGGGGTGGCCTTCTCTCTTTCTCTTTCTTACTCTTTCTCTGACAAGGACACACACCCTCTGGCAGTTAATTTTTTTAATTTTTAAATAAATTTAGACCACAAATATTTTATTTTTAATTATTTATTTGATTTTATTATTATTATTTTAAAATTTTCTATAGGGCATGTGCACTCATCAGAGACAGAGAGAGAGAAAGTGAGAAAGCAAACCACTAAGTCCAGGACTTGAACCAAAGTCAGCTGTGTGGGAGTCCAGTGCCTTAACCACCATGCCACCTGCTGGCCCCATAGACCACAAATGTTGAACACAGAAAAAAAATATGATCTTTGATCTCTTTAACATATGAGAAATTCAAATAAGGTATAGGAAATTAGAACACAGTCTTACTACTAGCCACCAATGACTAGACAATGGAAATAGGAGCTTAATTCAAAGAGAGAAGAAACTAATGTTTGGAATAATAAAAGAGAATCATAAGTAATTTGTTTTCTAAATGTTGTTATGGATAGCAACCAACACTCAGTCTGCTGCTGTAATAGATCTACTGCACTTAATGGCATGTTTATTTTAGAGCAATACATTTGCTTTTACTCAATTAAATAAATATATTTATATCTCTTCAAAAGAATTTTAATTTCCTTGCTTACATTGTTTGGAGATTTTCAAAATGTCTCTATAAGCTTTTAAAGATCTAAGAGAAATATGTATTATTCATTCTCAACTATATTTCTCTCTCTTTTTAGGAAAATCAACAAAAAAATTATGTAAAATAATAATTATTAGTGGGGACTCAATGGAATCATTTGTAGAAATTTCTGATTTTGCTAACTGGCTCTTTGCAGAGCAACATGGCAGGCAGACACCTCTCTTTCTATTTGCTGGATAAGAATGAAAAGTAAACAAAGATATTTTGTTCTAAAGAATAAATAAATACATTGCAATAAATCCACTGGGTATACACTTTAGTATACATTGGCATATGTCCTTCCTCATTCTTTAAATTAGTTCCAGACAGCAACTAGACTAGGTCAATGACTGAGTCATTTCTGGGGCCATTGGGTTTCCTTTTGGTTTGACAGTCTTTTCCATATTTCTCCCCAGTGCAGAGCTGGGTCCACTTATTATGACTGCTAAACTTGCATTATCTGGAAATAAGAAAGTTGGTAAAAATATGCTATTGAATACATAATTTTGCATATCTTCTCTAGTCTAGAGTTTGGGCCCTATAATAATTTGCAGGACCTTTGATCTTCAATGTTTGGTTTCCTAAGCGGGATGTAGAGATGTCGACAGCAATGGTAGTAAATGTGAGAACAGATGCAAAGGTGGTGCTGGAAACCGGTTAACGCTTAAGGTTAAAAAATAAAAGTTGATGACTGTATTTGCATGTTGTGATGTCAGTGACTTGTACATTTAAGCACGGGCAGAAAAAAGGCCCCTCCCCCCTTTTAAAGGTTTTTGCCCTAGATGCACTGATTTGTCTTTTTTTATTATGAGTCCAAAAATTATTTTAGCTACTTAAGCCACTCCATTGAATCATTAGGCCAGAAGTTTTTTCCAATGTTGGCATTTGGAACTAAATTTATATCTGAATTCATACCCTTAAGAGGTAAGGTCAGCGCAAGTGGTACCTGCATATGCCTGTCACCTTCTTGTCCAATCATGTTTCTCCATTCCATGAGTGATCGTTGTAGACGTTCAAGCCCAGTTTCCCAAAGCCTGATGCAACCTCCCATATCAACAGTAACAACACCGCTTTTGTCCCACTCAGCTAGTAGTGCATCCGTGTCGGAAATAGTAGACATCCACGTGGTATATGGTGAGAGGGATTCTGTTCTGAAAAGGAAATCCAAAGTGAAAATAAGATACCATATAATAAAGCAGGATGAATGTTCTTTACAGTTTAATAAATATGCTTACAACAGTATTTATTCCATTCTACCTGCTCTTACCTATCTCATAGCATAGAAAGGTTATAGGAATATGTGTTATACACAAAAGTGAGACATAAAAACATACTAGAACTTGAAAACATGAGACAGGACAATAATAAATATTAAAAGCAAGCTTTTTTTGAGAGAGAGATTTTTTTTTTTTGCTATAGGGCATGTACACTTGCCGGAGAGACAGAGAAAAACAGAGAGACAGAAAGCGAGAAATCACTCCCTAGGGGGGAGGGCCATGCAGGAATCCCTTTTCCTCTATTCTCTTCTAGAGATTTCGGGTGCGCATGTGCCTGGCATGAGTTTTAAGGTGCTGGGTCTGGGACTTGAACTGTGGTCAACCACATGGAAGTCCAGTGATATAACCATGATAACATCTGCTGGCTCCAAAAGCAAGCTATTTTAAGAAAAATGTTTTTTATAACTAATCACGGCATGGTAACTTATTGGTAGTTTAGATAATGAAGCTAGTTTAAATTGATTTAGGTTCACTAAATTTGCTATAAAGAATTTGAACCGAATGTTTATGTCCTTCCAAATATATATATTAAAAGAGCTAACACTCAATATAAGGGTATTGGCAGGTTGGGCCTTTGGTAGGTAATTAGGTTTAGATGAGGTCAGGAGGATAGAGTCCCCACGATGGGATTAGTATCCTATAAGAAAAGAGCAGAGAGCTTGTACACATTCTCTCTCTCTCTCTCTCTCTCTCTCTCTCTCCCTCTCTCTTTCTCTCTCTCTCTTTTTCTTTGACCCAATTTTGTTATGTTAGGATACAGCAAGAAGATAGTAATCTATAAGAGAGCCCTCATTAGGAAGAAAACTAGCTGAGAACTTGATCTTATTCTCCCAGTCTCTAGACTGTGAAAGATAAATGAGTCTTTAAGCCATACATTTGGTACAGCATTGGTATTATGTTATAGCAGCCTGGACGGACTAACACAGAATTCTAATAGTATGTACCTGGAACGATTTTAGATTCCAACAGATCCGTCTTTAAGGAATAAAAGTACACAAATGTTTATTATTTATATGTTCTTGTATTTGTGAACCCTACATGACATTAGTTTTCACTGTTAGGAACAAAGAAACTCCATAGTGACTCAGACTTCACATACCTGCAGTGGTGGATTTACTCCTTAGGGGTCTAATGTCCACACTGAAAATAATGTCTTGTTTATGCATTTCAACTGCATTGGATACGTTAAATATATGTATGTATATCTATCTATCTATCTATCTATACACACACACACATATATATATATACACACACACGCACACACACTCACTCACACACATATATATAAACACACACACATGTATATATAATACTATATATACATACGCACACACATACACACATATACTTCCAGGAATGCAACTTTTGTCTATAAAAGTTAATTACATACTTCCTATATCTTCATATAGCTCCCACTATACAAAAGTGACACACATTATTATTTTCAATTACTAGTGTTGGCTTTCTAAATGCATCGATATTTTCTGTATGAAATAAATAGTTTCAATGGAAGTATGATCAGATAAAAATATAACAAACTACCTATGTAGATTTCAAAAAAAAAATCACAAATCCACTATGCATTAAGTAAATTCTTATACTAAAGAATAACTCAAGACTATGTTGACTTTTTCCAGTCAGCCTTTCTCTATACTAAGTACAGAATGGCAAGGGCAGTTACTCTCAGGCTCAGAAATCTTAGAAAATGTGTATATAAAAAGAGAACAGTAGGAGGGGACCATGTGTTTTAGGACTTTCAGAAGACTCAAAGGAATGTAACATTTGCTACAATACATAATTTGCTTCATAGTACACTTTCAAAAATATTTGCTTTAGGGACCAGCAGTTAGCGTAATGGCTATGTTGCTGGACTCCCAAGTAGTCAACCGCGGTTCGAGTCCCGGACCCAGTGGCTTAAACTCACGTAGGGCACGTGTGCATGCATGCCCAAGATCCCGAGAGGAGAATGGAGGAGAAGGGATTGCAGTGTGGCCATCCCCCCGGTGGGGTGATTTCTCGCTTTCTGTCTCTCTGTCTCTCTGTCTATAGCGCATGCGCCCTATAGCAAAATCCTCTCCAAAAAAAGAAAAAAAAAATCAGTAACTACAGATAGTGAAGTAAAGACCCATTTAAAATAATAAACTTTATCTATAACCTATTATGTTTGAAATTCTGCCAAGAACACTCAGGTTGTATGACTATTGAACACTGTATCTACTAGCTGCCCTTATGTAACTCCTCACTGCAAACTTTATATTTATAGGGGCAATTTCTTTAATAGGTCAAAAAAGAAAAAAATATTAGTACTAGATAAATTACATATTTACTACGATTTTCTCACTAGTTCTAGAATCTGATATTTTTTAAAAATGCATGTTCTTCTTATAATAATAATAAAGTTTAAAATGAACACATAGTTTTAGTAGGGTGAAGCCTAGATCTATATATAGCCACATATGAGAGCTAGGGAGTACTGCTTTACAAATAAAAATGATGCAAAAAATTAAGGGAAAAAAGTGCAAGGGCAAAAGTGATGTATTCATTTTGGCCCTGTAGTTACATAGAGTTTTATTGTATTTTCTATTAATTGAAGTTAGACATCAAATGGAAAATTCCTAATATCTTGCAGAATGCTAAATTTAAGCTGCTAGCAAAAAACATGAAATCCAGATGGGCTGTTCCCTTGGATTATATATGAGTGCCAAAAATAGCAATAACTAATCTCAAGAGAAACTCAGGATATACTGACAATGAAACCGACTTTAAATCACATGACACTTGAAATGTAACAAGTCCAACTTGAGAGGTGCTGTCCAAGTAAAAGACATACTGGACTTCAAAGACTTAGAAGAAAAAAAGGAATACAACAGAGATCATTAAAGTTTTCATACTAAATACATATCAATAATATTTTGGATACACTGGGTTAAATAAAAATATACTAGTAAAATTAATTTCACCTGTTTCTTTTCACTTCTTTAATGTGGCTACTAAGAAATATAAAATTACATAGATGGCTCGCAGTATATTTTCATTGGCTATCGCTGTTCTAAATGATTGAATTATGGTGAGCAGCTGGCTGGCTACACACAAAGCCACTCTTCCAAATGTTCTTTCCATGGCAAGTAAAACGTGGTTTAGACAGAAAGTTAAAAAAGAAAAACATTGAAATAAAACTTAATGAGGGAGAAATTAAGAGAAATATTGGAAAAAATTCCCAATGCATTAGGAACGTTAGAAAAAGATGTATTTTGCTTTTGTTACTTAAAGTGTAGTATATATATATTTTTTTTTTCTTTTTTTGGAGAGGTTTTTGCTATAGGGCGCGTGCGCTCGCCAGACAGACAGAGAGAGACTGAGAGACAGAAAGCAGGAAATCACTCCCCAGGGAGAATGGCCACGCCGCAATCCCTTCTCCTCCTCGGGATCTTGGGCACGCACGCACACGTGCCCGGCGTGAGTTTTAAGCCACCGGGTCCAGGACGCGAACTGCGGTCGACTACGTGGGAGTCCAGCGACATAGCCATTACGCCAACTGCTGGTCCCAAGTGTAGTATATTTTAATGAGCATACAATTAAGATGAAATAAGGAATTTCTTCAAATGACTGAAGACATTTTCCAGTAAACTAACACATTAAAATGTTCTAAGAAATCATACTTATATGTATATTGGAGTAAGTACAGTCATTTCTTTGAAAGATGATTTCATTTTTTCATATTTTTTGAATCTGATTAAAGGGTCCTAAGGAAAGAAACTATGTTTCTAAGTTATTTTGTATTGTTGTGCTGAGCTATTTTCTGCTGTGGGTTGAATGACACAGAAAAAAGAAGATCTGATGACATTTTGGGTGACCAACAGGTTCTGGTGTCCCTGGACTACTTCTGACACTGAAAGGCTCTCCAGGCTCCTAGGCTTGAAATTTCAGGTAAGGCTTTAACCACTGTGTTATGAGGGTTCAGTCATACGTAAGGGAGTGGTGAGTGGAGGGGACGCAATCTCAATCTAGATCAAAGTGGAAAGATTAGAGGAAGGAGGCTTTGGCCTAGAACAGGGGGTGGGACCTAGGCTAAGTAGAACAAAGCAGGTGCAAGCTTAAGTTGCAAGAAGCAGATAAGGCATGGATCCATCCAGAAAGGGATGGACTACAGGTGAGGACACCTGTGTTTCCTCAGGGGTAGAGGAACTGCTTTTGTATCCCGACTCCAGCTAGTTTAATTTGCTTTATTTCCATTGCTGAGCAGTGAACACTAAAGCATTTCATCGAAATCTCTGGACTCCTCTGGCTATAGCCTTCAGCACTGAATGCACAGTAAGATATTTTAAAATAATATTAAACAAAAATGTTATTTAATTCTTTTGACATTTTGGTCATATTTTACTACAGAAAACCAACATATAAAGTTAATAAATATTGAACTTTCAGCAATACGAAAAGTACTATTTTAGATACAGAAAAACTTACCATTAGAACAGTTCAAACAAAAGAGAAGTAAGGCTTAAAGACTTACGCTATGTAACATTTGAATATGCCTCTAAAATAAAGATAAAAATTATAGTAATAATACTAAATACATATCAAAATAATAATATTTTGGATACACTGGGTTAAATAAAAATATATTAGTAAAATTAATTTCACCTGTTTCTTTATACTTTTTAATGTGGCTACTAAGAAATATAAAATACAAAATATAAAATATAAAATACATAAACTCACATAAAAATATTAAAAACATATGTATAATATAAAATTACATAAAATTACATAAGGCATGCGGAATGACAGCAAGATATGGGGGGAGGTGCAGCAGAGTGGTGGGGGAGCTTGCAATAAAGGGAAACCAGAAGCACACATATATTTACAATTTATTTATTTATTTGGTTAGAATCCATTTTTTTTTTTTTAAATGACACACCAAGCTAAAGACAAAGGTAAAATAGATTACCTGGGAATAGGGATATATCGGAGTTTCTTTGATTGAAGATCAGTGACTTCTAAATAACCAGCTGTTTGTGGAGGGGTAACATCTGCAAACAAGTCATGACATGAGCCAATTGCTAAATTATTGCATGATACCAAGACAGGGCAAGAAGAATGCTAGACTACTACCAAAAGTGAAATGATGTTATCGGTATCCTATATTAGAACCTTGGGCCCACTGGACCAGGCACTGCCTTAAGTTTAGTCTTCCTCACTAGATAGACTGAGAATTAAAGACACAAAGATTGCCAAATAGAAACATACTGGGCTGTGATCTTCATTTTTTTTTTTTTTTTTTTTTTTTTTTTAGATTTTGCTATAAGGCATGTGCACTTGCTAGAGAGAAAGAGAAAGTGAGAAATTACCCCTTGGGGGGATGACCATGCCACAATCCCTTCTCCTCCAGTCTCCCCTCAGGATTTTGGGCATGTACACACATGCGCCTGGCATGATTTTCAAGCTACTGGATCTGAGACTCAAACCACTCGGCCATATAGGATCCAGTGCCTTAACCTCTGTGCCACCTGCTGGCCCTGGGTTGTGATTCTTTATTGTCAGAAAATAACCTGAGTTCTTTTCATTGTCTTTGATAGGTGAGTCAATGTTTTAGCATTTATAATTTATTTGAAAATATTTCATCATCTGAATTCTGGTTTTCCTTTATTTTATTTTCCTTTATTTTATTTTATTTTATTTTATTTTATTTTATTTTTTAAGAGAGATTTTTGCTCTAGGGTGTGTGTGCTTGCCAAAGAGACAGAGAGAGACAGAAAATGAGAAATCACCTCCAGGGAGGATGGCTCCATGCCACAATCCCTTCTCCATTCTCCTCTTGGGATTTTGGGCATGCATGCATATGTGCCCAGCATGTTTTAAGCTGCCAGGTTTGGAGCTCAAACCGAAGTGGACTATGTTGGAGTCCAGCAACATAACTGCTACATCATCTGCTGGTCCCTGTTTTTTGTTCTTAGGAAGTCATAACAACACTTAGTGGAAGACAGTGCAGAATCGTCACTCACTTTGCAATCATTTTGACCTGGTGTGAAGTTCTGGCTCTGGTATGTCTTAGCTGTGTTAGGTTGGTCAAGTTATTTACCACTTAGAAGTCTACTTTCCTGGTTTATAAAACGGAGATAACAACAGCAACTGAGCACCATAATCATTAGTTTGAGGATTAGATGAAGTTAGTTCATGCGAAGTACCTAATTAGAGTTGTTCAACATACAGTGTCTGTCATAATTAGGGCCCTGACACAGGAGAAGGTGAGGTGAGGATTGGGCAGCTGGGTGAAGACTCTGGATCATGAATATGAAAAAATGAGAAAAGAGAAGAGAGATGAGAAGATAAAGAGTTATGGGGGCCAGAGTACCCAACTCCAATTCTAGATTTCATTTCCCAGCAATTCTAGGGCTTTCCTGCCTTCTATTCCAGAGGCCTGCACCCCACCATCACCTTAAAAACCCCACTAGCTGCTACTATTGCATGTTAGAAACTTACTTATCTTATAAATAGTGTTTTTATTACTAAAAAAAAAGTGTATGTACTTCATGAAAGTGAGAGATGGAGAGAAGGAGATATGGCACCTCCTAGAGGATCTTGACACTATGATCCACCCGTGGTTTCAGCCAGTCCTAAATTGTGGACAAAAGTATGTCTGGCATACTCAGAGCTGAACCAGGAACCGTCTCATGTGGGATCACCTCACAGAGTGTCACACTGCGTCAATATTCGGCCCCAATACTGACAACAAAGACTTGAGATTCTTGCTTGGGAGACAAGGAAATTTATGGAGGTAATGTACTAAGGCGCTTGTGCTCTGCCTACTCCACCTGGTCTGATCTTAGGGCAACAGTTACTTGTAAAATAGTCCCGTTTCACAAAATTTTAGTTACTAAGTCCTTAACACAAAACAGAACAAAACAAAAAAAACCCCAAAACTCTCTTACATAGAACCCATGTTTTTGAAGATTTTTCTGCCTACCGACCTATGAATTTATTTTTTCTTAAAACTTCTGATTAGACTGAGACACCTACCTACCTGTCTATCTTTATTATAGCTTTTGATTAGAATGTTCAGAATATGAGGGGGTAGAAAAGAGAATTACTATAGTAATCTGATCACCCACCTGGATTGTCTGTCCCCAGGTGGCATTTGCATCAAATGTACATGTCTATTATAAGGCACACACTTTTTGCATTGGAAATGCTGCCTGGGTCTGTCTTGGATAAATTTTTGGGTTATATAAAATTTATATTACTTGATACCTAACTTAAGTACATTGAATTACTTGTGGATCCAGGTTCTTTGCCAATGACCAGTTATTGAAACTGTTGGCAAGACTAGAACAGCCTAGCTAACCAACTTAGTCACATTATGAGCTGCCACTTAGAGGTGCTTTTAAAAATAGTATTAATTTGAGCTACCTCCAACAGCCTTTTAGATTGCCTCTGAGTGCAAAGTAAGGCTACTTACTTTAAAATATCTTTTTTTTTAATATTCCTTTTCTTTCATTGTGCAAATTAATTCCAAAGTATAAAGATGGTAAGAAAATGCAATAATGTCTATATTTACTATTTCAAAATGGAAAAAGCAAGAATTTTATTCCTGGTATTAAAAGATATTTTGGGGGCCAGCAGGTGGCATGGTGGTTAAGGTGCTGGATTCCCATATGATTTGAGTCCTGGACCTGGTGGCTATGCGTGGGTATGCGTGCATGTTCCCAAGAGCAGAATGAAGGAGAAGAGACTGTGGTGTGGCCTTCACTCCTTGGGGGTGATACCTCACTTTCCCTTTTTCTATCTCTGTCTATCTCTCTCTGGCAAGCACATGTGCCCCATGGCAAAAACCTTAAAAAAGAAAAAAAAATCATGTTTCAGAAACATTAATACTGCTGGTAGTGGCAAGTACTTTAAAAAAAAATAGTCAAAATTGATGTTTAGTGATTTTAAAATAATTAAGCTTATAAGACAAGCATTTTATGGCTACTTTGAACAGAACACATGATTGAATTAAGGAAATGAAAACCATGGCCAGGTTTCCCTCCGAATTTAGCCATGTCCTCACCCATCCACAGTAAATGTTTCAACACTGTAAAAAGGATAGAGGCTCAGTAAATTTCCATTGCATGTATAATCCAGGTAGATTTAAAAGATAGGTATAAATTATATTTAGGGATTAGTTCACTAGCTATTAAAGGGAAGTCACTGCTGCAGTGTTTATTGCAGAGTTCCCATGACCAGTAGGGACAGTTTACATGTACAATGCCAAGGTTAGGAGGAGGTATAAAAGCTGTCAGGCAAAATGATCAAAAGTGTTTTCAGAGGGAAGGTGAAATTATATTTAAAAATTCACTCTTTCTGGAAATGTAATTTGATGGACACCTGGTAATCACTAGGTTTAATGAATATCTATTTTTGTTCAGAGATTAAACCAGTGATGTGTGCCCTGAAACTGTGCCAAGACTAAATCTTTGGTTGTATCCAAAGTTCAAAAAGCAATGTACTGCTTTCAATCAAGAATCATTATTTTCTATTTAAAGAGCTGAGACCTGTGATTTAAAAAAAAATGCTAACATTTAACTAGGAGAAAAACAATCAAAAGAAAACAATAACTTTCTTTTTATCTACATTAAATAAAAGTTACCCCATCTCTTTAAAAAAAAAAAAAGGCCAATATGTATTACTTTCTAACTAAGAAGGTCATTGGATAAGTTTTACTTAAAAAATAAATTCAGCTTGAGTTTTCACTAGAGATGTACATGCTCATAAACTCAAGTGTCAAATAGGTTTAAAGAAAAAAACAGTGAATCCCTGCTTTTCCTCCTTACACCTTCATCCTGATGGTGCTATCTTCATATTTTAGTTTCAAGCATTATTTCTTGACATCCAACAATGCAAGATGAGGGTTTTACTCTTTTTATTTTTTTAAACTTGCCATAGGGCATGTGTGCTCACCAGAGACAGAAAGAGGGAAAGTGAGAAAGCATCCCGCCTCCACCAAGGGGGATGGTCATGTTGTAATCCCTTCTCTGCCATCTTCCCCTTGGGATTGTGGGTACACATACACATGTGCCCAACATGTTTTTCAAGCTGCCTAATCCAGGACTTGAATTATACAGTCAGCCATGTGGGTTCCATTGCCCCAACCACCATATCACTAGTTGGCTCAGTTTAACTCTTTTTCTTTTTTATGTCTTCTTCCTCCCACTCCCCATTTTCCCATTACAGTTATATGATGATTTTGATAAGATTAACATCTCGTCCTTACATTTTATTATGATTCTCTAAGTGCTATTCACAGCTGAACTATGTCTTAGGATTTTTTTTCTTCCCTACACAACTTCTTGCTTTTCTTGGAGTTAATATTCATATTTTATTTGTTCCGTTTTACTTAGCACAAATACATCCCCAAAAGTCCCTAACTGTCAAACTCTTTAAATATATTAACATATTGGGTCAGAAAAGTCATAACACATTTTTGCGTAGAAAAACAGAAAAGCATGTCATGACTTTACTGACAATCCAATATATTAGGCTTATCAATTTCACTTTCTTGGAGACACCTCTCTTGAAATCTCACCTGTTCTAATCTGGACTGGTTGATCCTTAGGCCTGGGTGCAGCCGGCATCCTGGGATATCTTATCATTTTGCTCCTAGGGAGGGCTGGCTGGCTGGCCGACTGGATATGTGTATGTGTATACATATATTTTTTTACATGCCACGTTTATTTACTGATTTACTTTAAAAAATTAAAATTGTGTTCACTAGAGAGAGATGGAGATAGAAAGAGAGGGAGAAAGCATCCCCCTCACCCAATGGGGCATGGTCATGATACAATCTATTCCCCTTTTCTCTAAATTGCTGAGATTTGGGGCATGCATGTGTATTCACCCAGGGTGTTTTTCAAGACACTGAGATCAGCATTCAAATCAGGGTTGGCTATGTGAGATGGAGTCCCCTTAGCCAATAGGCTATAGGATAGCCCACATCCCACATGTATAAATTTTTTCCTATATATCAGACACTGTCCTAAGCACTTTGAATACATTTGGTGTATTTTGAGAACATTACTTAAACAAATGAAGGGAATTCATATGGAATCACAAAAAACCCTGGATAGTAAGACCCCATCCTTACCACAAAGAATGAAGCAAGGAGGCATTACACTACAAAATATTGAAATATTTTGTAAAGCTATGGTAACCAAAACAGCATAGTTCTGGCTAAACAAAACAAAACAAAACAAAACCAAAAACAAACAAAAAAACACAACAGACCAATGGGAACAAAATAGAGAACCAATAAATAAATCTATCTATGTCTGTATCTATGTCTCTCTACATCAAACTCCAATTTATTTTTGACAAAACTGTTAAGAATATTCATTGGGGAAAGGAGAGAGTCTCCAATATATGGTGCTGGAAAAACTGGACATCCATATAAAGAATGATGCTAGATCTCTATCTCTACCATATATAAAAATTCAACTAAAAGATGGGTTGAATACTTAAACATAAGACCTGAAACCATAAAACTACCAGAAACCAGAAATCATGGGGAAATATTAGACACTGGTTCAGACAGAGAATTTTCAAACAAAACTTCAAAAGCATAGGCAATAAAAGCAAAAACAGACAAAGTGGGATTATGTCAAATTTTAAAATTTCTGTGCAGCAAAGAAAAGAAGAGAATGAAGAGTCAACCTACAGAATGGGAGAACATATTTGCAGACAATACCTAACAAAGGATTAATAACACAAACAAGATATATTTGAGATGAAGAATATGCTAATCACTCTGATTTGATCATTACCTACTGTATTCTTGTACTGAAAATAACAACCACTGGATCCCATGAATATATAAAATTGTTACATGTCAATAATAACAATAATTTAAAATAACATAAGTATACTGGAGAAAAACTAATAAAGGGAATAAAACTCCTAGCAACTACAAGAGAAATGGCTAAAGATATAAACAGGCAATTCACAGAACAGTAAGTCATTGTTAAGTCACATATAGATACTTAAATATACTAGAAGTCGGGACCAGCAGTTAGCGTAATGGCTATGTCGCTGGACTCCCATGTAGTCGATCACGGTTTGAGTCCCGGACCCAGCGGTTTAAACTCACGCTGGGCGCGTGTGTATGCGTGCCCAGGATCCTGAGAGGAGAATGGAGAAGGGACTGCAGCGTGGCCATCCCCCGTGGGGGGTAATTTCTCGCTTTCTGTCTCTCTGTCTCTCTCTGTCTTTCTGGCGAGCATACGCGCCCTATAGCAAAAACCTATCCAAAAAAAAGAAAAAAATAAAATAAATATACTAGAAGTCAGGGAAAGGTAAAATGAAACCACATAAAAGATCTGACCTCTAGAAGAATGAATAAGGATGGAGAGCAACAGGTCCACCTATGCTACTGGAATAACAACTTTAGTAATTCCATTCCCAGTTATACCCCCTATAGACTCTCAATATACACACAGATAAACAGGTACAAGAACATTCATAGCAACATTATTTGTAATAAAAATGAAAAAGGTCCTAAATGCACATCGACAAAGAACAGATGAATAAATAATGGTATGTAAAACTGTGAAATTAAAAGTTGGGCTATCTACATGGGTGATGACAAAGATTCATCTCCTTGACCAAACTCTAGTCAGGCTCTTTTGAATCTTTTTCTCAAGCAGGTCCCCACTCTTGGTCTTCTGTATTTACCTCTACATTGTCAAATTTTAGAAGAATCCTGCTAAATCATTTTAAGCAGAATCCCTCAATTCTCAATATCTGATTGGGTCCCTCATCCTGTACCAGGTGATATCTACATCCTGGCCTGGCCTCATCAAGAATCCTGTTAGATCTGTTTGGCCAGAATTCACCATTATTCCTTATGTTTCCTCCTAGTAATTTTCTAGTAACTGACTATTCATCTCCTAAACCTTTGCTATAAATTTCCATCTTTTTTGCATTCAAATTGAGCTCAGTCTTTATCTTTTACTGCAAAACTTCACAGCAATAGTCCCTACTTCTATTGAGAGGGTCCTGAATAAATAATTTGTTTTACCGTTCTTCAGCAAGTGTCATGAATAATTTTTTCTTTAACAATGAATCTCATAAACATCATGTTCAACAGTGAAAAAGACCAATTTATGGAATAATACATATAGTATGATACCATTTATATAAATATGTAAAAAATAATAGTATGTATTATTTTGTGAATACTAAATATCAAACCTATATTCAAGACAGAGATTACTTGTAGTTTGTCGAAAGTGAAGGGGAGGAGAACATAAGCTCTTTAAACACATGGTAATGATTTACCAATATGGGTGGTGGGTAAAATGATGTTCATATAATTTTATATTTTATTTTATACTCTGTCATAGCGCTCTAAATAGAAAGCGTTATGAGAGAGTATCACAGGGGCACCTAATTTAAATTAGGACAAGACCTTCTAAGGAAGTGATATTTAAACAGAGATCAAAGGATTAGGATTTTTTGTGAGATAGTGAGTGGTGATATAAAGTAATCAAGAGCATGTGGTTTTAGTAAAGGGATAGGCACAGAGATCACAGAACACAATAAAGTATTTAGAAATAGATTCATTCATATGTGAGCAGTTTGTTTTCAGCAGAGATCCAAAGGCAATTCAACAGAGACAGGATGGATAGTCTTTTCAGGCAAATGTACTAGAACAATAGGATATCTTCAAGCCAAAAAAAAAAAAAAAAAAAAAAAAAAAAACCCAAAATACCACAATCCATACCTTGCGCCGTGTAAAAAAGTAACTCAAGATGGATCATGAGTCTAAATGTAAAATTGAAAACTATATATCTTCTAGTGGCCAGGTGTTGGCACAGAGGTAACACAACTGGAGCTACATGGGAAAGTCCTAGGTCCCCATGGTCCAGACTAGCTTGAACTGAGACTGGGGGTGGATCGTGGCATGAAGACCCTTTTGGGGATGCCTGTCTCTGTCTTTCTCTGTCTCATGGAAGAAATTCACACTTTAAAAAAACTATAAAACTTCTGGAAGAGAACATAGGAGATTTGCTCGTCATCAAAATAGGAGGAAATATTTGAAAAGTATACATCTGACACTGGACTTGTATCTAGAACATATAAAGAATACTTAAGACTAACAAGAAAACAATACAATTTAAAAGTAGGTAAATGAGGGCCAGGCCATGTGTGGTGGCTAAGGCAAGTGGATCCCACATTGCTGATCAAGGAGTTCAAGTCCTAGAACCAACGGCTTGAAAAACATGGCCCAAAATCCCAAAAGGAGGGAGAAATGGAGAAAAAGGGATCGTGGAATGACCTCCCCAAGGTGGTGCTTTTCTGCTTTCCCTCCCTCTTCCCCCACAGTGAGCACACATGTCTTCTGGCAAAAAGAAAAAAAAAAGGAGGCAAAAGATCTGAAGAGATATTTCACTAAAGAATATACACATGAAAAAATATTCAATATCCTTAAGCACTAGGGAAAATGCAAATTAAAATCAGAATGAGATATCATTATGTACCTATTTCAATTTGTAATGGCAAGGATGCAGAGCAACTACAACTCTCATTCACTGCTGTTAAGAACATAAAATGGGGGTCCAGGGGACCAGCAGTTAGCATAATGGCTATGTTGCTGGACTCCCATGTAGTCGACTGCGGTTTGCGTCCCGGACCCAGTAGCTTAAAACTCACGCCGGGCGCGTGTGCGTGCGTGCCCAAGATCCCGAGAGGAGAACAGAGAAGAAGGGATTGCGGCGTGGCCATCCCCCCTGGGGGGTAATTTCTTGCTTTCTGTCTCTCTTTCTCTCTCTGTCTGGCGAGCGCACGCACCCTATAGTGAAAAAAACCTCTCAAAAAAAAAAAATGGGGGGCCAGGAAGTGACATCATGGATAAAGTATAGGACCTCCACATGGTGGACAACAGTTCGATTCCTGGATGCAGTGGCATGTTTAGACGTGTGCCCCAAATCCCAAGAAGATAATGGAGGAAAAGGGATTGTGGCATGGCCAATCCCCTTGGGGGGTGACTTCTCACTTTCCTCCTCTGTCTCTCTGATAAGCACATGTGCCGTATGGCAAAAACCTAAAGAAAAAAAAAAAAGAACACAAAATGGTTTTGTTACTTTGAAAAGTAGCTTGGCAGTTTATTATCATATGATGCAAAAATGCCATTCCTAGATATTCACCCAAGTGAAGCACAAACCTATATTCAATTCTAAACCAGTACACAAATATTCACAGTGAACTTATTCATAATTACCAAAAACTTAGAAACAATCCAAATGTCTATCAAGTTCTGAATGGATAAGCAAACTGTGGTACATCCATACAATGGTCTACAACTTGGCAATAAAAAGAAATAAGTTGTTGGTATATACAATATAAATATGATTCTCAACTATGTTATAGTAAATTAAAAAAAAAAAACAGACTCAAAGGACCATAAGTTGTATGATTTCATTTACATGATATTATGTAAAGGCAAATCTATAAGGAGATCAGTGGAGATTTGGAGATAGGTGAATGGATTAATCACAAAGTGGCATGGGAGATTTTTTTCTTTTTTTTGGAGAGGTTGTCACTATAGGGCACGTGCGCTCGCCAGACAGACAGAGAGAGACAGAGAGACAGAAAGGAAGAAATCACCCCCCGGGGGGATGGTCACGCCACAATCCCTTCTCCTCCATTCTCCTCTCGGGATCTTGGGCACACACGCACACGCACCCAGCATGAGTTTTAAGCCACCGGGTCCGAGACGCGAACTGCAGTCGACTATGTGGGAGTCCAGCGACATAGTCATTACGCTAACTGCTGGTTCCCAATGGGAGATGTTTTTATGGTTAATAAATTCTTTTATATCAATTATGGTAGTCATTCCCAAACTGATTATGTTTGTTAAACTCACAGAATTAACTATACTAAGAAGAATGAATTTTACTATATACAAACTGGATCTTTTTTATTATTTTTGGAGAGGTTTTCGCTATAGGGCGCATGCACTCGCCAGACAGACAGAGAGAGACAGAGAGACAGAAAGCAAGAAATCATCCCCCAGGGGGGATGGCCACGCCACAATCCCTTCTCCTCCATTCTCCTTTCGGGATCTTGGGCACGCACGCACATGCGCCCGGCATGAGTTTTAAGCTACTGGGTCCAGGACGTGAACCGCGGTCGACTACATGGGAGTCCAGTGACATAGCCATTACGCTAACTGCTTGTCCCCAAACTGGATCTTAATAAAAACAAATGTACACTTTAAAAATCACTCTGGGGACCAGAAGGGGGTATACTGATTAAGGCACTGGATTTCCATATGTCCAAGTGCAGTTTGAGTCCCAGATCTGGTGGCTTGCTTTCTCACTTTTCCTCTCTCCTTCTCTGTCTCTCTCTCGTAAAATTAAAAAATAGCAATAATAAATAAAATTAAATGAGTAATTCTTAAAACAAAATCACTCTATTTATGTGTGGAAAGCAGGTAGGAGGGGAAGAATTAATACTGCCAGGAGGCTATGGCAGTATTCCAGTACAAGAAGGTGGTGCACTGGATGGGATGTTGGTGACAGAAGTGGAGATAAGTAAGTGGATGCAAAACATATTAGTGAGGTTGTATCAAAAAAGACTTAGTGATGGATGATGAATTAAATAATGTGGTAGATGAGGGAGAAGAGGTTATTAAAGTGACCCCCAGGTTTCTGAATGGATGAAGATGCACTAAACTTTGATTCAGAACTTGTTTTATGTCGTCGTTGTTTTTAGTTCATTTACTTATTTCTTCCATGAAACGAGGGAGAGGGGTGGAGAGAGGGAGGAGGAGGTCACAGGCCCAACAAGGTCTTCATGCCACAACCTAGCCCCAGCCTCAACCAGCCTGGATGATGAGCACATGGGAGCCCAGCATTACAGAGCGCTGTATTAACGCTATGCCATCCGGGTACAGTACTTTGTACGATTCCTCAATGCGCTACCCCACTCCTATACCTTTCACAAGATCCCTTTTCCTGAGATATTATTTGACTAACTCTCATTCATCTTTCAAAAGTCAACTCATAATCACCAGCCTGGGTTGTAAGTGTCTCCTTTGCATTTAATGTATCTTTTTTGTAAATATTCCTATCACAGTTTAATACACTGTACTCATCTGCTTCTTCCACCATAAAAAAACACTTTAACTTTTTTTTTTTTTTTTTGCCATAGGGAGAGTATGCTTGCCAGAGAGAGAGACAGAGAAAAGGAAGTGAGAGGTCACCCCCACCCCCAGGGGGATGGCCACACCACAGTCCCTTCTCCGCCATTCTTCTCTCAGGATTTTGGGCACACGTGCATATGTGTCTGCTGTGATTTTCAAACCACCAGGCAGGTCTGGGACATGAACCGTTGTTGGCATATAGGAGTCCAGTGCCTTAACCACCTACTGGCCCCCATAAAAATTTTTTTTGAGGAAATGGTCATTTTTTTTCTTTTTTTTTTTTTTGGAGAGGTTTTTGCTATAGGGCGCGTGCACTCGCCACAAAGACAGAGAGAGACAGAGAGACAGAAAGTGAGAAGTCACCCCCCGGGGGGATGACCATGCCACAATCCCTTCTCTTCCATTCTCCTCTTGGGATCTTGGGCACACACGCACACATGCCCGGCTTGAGTTTAAGCCACTGGGTCCAGGACTCGAACCGCGGTTGACTACCTGGGAGTCCAGCGATATGGCCACTACGCTAACTGCTGGTCCCAGGAAATGGTGATTCATGTCCAATGGGTTTGGGGGCGGGGGGGTAACTGAAATATTGTCATGTAACTAGAACTTTTCAAACATGGTAATAGATTATCATAATACATTTAGCATTATATTTATAAAGTTCACATTAATATAATGAATATAAACACAGTATAGCATATTACTACCACTATGATGAAAATAATAAGTCAATGACTCGATGATCAAAATTTCTCATAATTATCCATTATGATGAACAATAGTGCAATTCAGTAAGAATAGTTCTAGACTTAGGATTGGAAGACCTTGCTGTAAACCTGGAGTCTGCTGTCCTTTACTGGGGTGATCCCGGGCCAGTTCTTTTACATTGTGGTGTCAGAATTTCTTCATATATTAATTAGAGAGCATGCTAATAATGGGAAGGGGTTCTTAAGATTAAGTGAATTTATGCCAGGCGTGTGTGCGTGCGTGCCCAAGATCCCGAGAGGAGAATGGAGGAGAAGGGATTGCAGCGTGGCCATCCCCCCTGGGGAGTGATTTCTCGCTTTCTGTCTCTATGTCTCTCTCTGTCTGTCTGGTGAGCGCACGCGCCCTATAGTGAAAAACCTCTCAAAAAAAAAAAAAAAAAAAAAAAGATTAAGTGAATTTATAACAGGAGAAGTGACCAGCACAGGCCCTTAATATGTAATATACTAATAAATACAAGTTGATTTTGAGAGCACATGAGTTCTACCAGTGGTGGCTACAACCGCAGGCTGTCGGAAGGTAAGAACTTTCTGAATACTCTTAGGTCCTTTCAGCTTCTTCTAGACCTCTCAGAATGATCTTTATTTGTAAATATGAAATGATAGTGATAAATTACATATAATCTACCAAAAGCAAGCTACTTTAACCACCTCGATAAATTAGGAATTAGTAAATTTCTTACCTTTTGGGTAGATATCTTTTAGAGGCACTTCTCCTGGAGGCAAAATCCTGACTATCTGATTAGTATCTATAAGAGTCACACAATTGCTCTGTTTTGGAGTCCCAGTTTTCTTTGCCCTTCCATAGAATGCGGTGTCAGTGACCCTTTGTTTGTGCAAAGATGATGGCCTCTTCCAAGAATAAACTTCACTGGGTGACTAAAAAAGAAATAAAAAGAAAAGAGAGATTAAAATAAAAATACTGAAGTCCCACATACTACATTCACCACAATTTTAACAACGCAGTCTTTTAAGCAGATTCCAGTGGTAAACTTATATTTTTACAGGTATTAGAAACCAAATTGTTTGTTGAACTTTTTGAATTTGGTTCAGGAGAAAGCTGCTTCATCAATAATTATAATTTTCAGACAAGTGTAAAATATACAAGTTAAGTTTTTATCTGAAATATGTAATAACTAAAAAAGGAGGGACTATAGTAATGCATTAGTTTACAAATAAAACAAACACTTCTGCATCTACTATTCAGTGTAAGGAAAAGAACATAACTGATTTTGAAGCCCTTAGAATGCCCCTTCTCAATCACCTCTCTCTCTCTCTGTCTCCCCTAGATTTAACTCTTCTGGAGTTTTGTGTTATTTTTTTCTTCTGATTTACTTTAAAATTTTGCCATCTGTATAGGTATCTTCCGCTAGGTCGTAGTTTCCTATGCTCTCTCTAGAGGTTTTAAAGTTTTGCCTTTCACATTTAAATCTTTAACCCCTCAGGAGTCTGCTTTTGTGAATGGTATGAGGCAGGCATCCATGTTCATCTTTACCTCACACGGACAGCTGTCTAAATAGCACTAACCTTTGTCCGCTGATCTGCAGTGCTATCAGAAAACACAGTTCCACACATACATGCTTCTGTTTCTGGGCACTGCATTCTGTTCTACTGTACATTTTTCTATTCATTGGCCAATACCATATGGTCATAGTGACTGAAACAAAAGAAGCTTTGAAATTTTGTAGGGAAAGTACCTCTGGGTTCTTCTTCAGAGATGCCTGGGTTATTGTTTGTCCTTAAGTTGCATATGCTCTGCATCCTTGTCAGCACTTGGTATTGTCGGTATGTTTTATATTAACCATTCTAATGGGCATATAGCCCTTTCCCATCATGGCATAAATTTGCATATCTCTAAGGACTATTGAATATTTTTTCATGCACTTATTTTTCATCCCTATATTCTCTTTGGTGAAGTTGATTTTTTTAAAAGTCTTTTGCTTTTTTTTTCACATTTATCTTTAATTTTATTTCTATATATTAAAACTATGAATTCACAAATATATCCAATTCTGATCCAACAACTAGAGGGGTCAGCCTAGTATTCTTCCTTCCAGTATCTTCAACAGTAAGAAACTAATTTTGCTTATTTTAATACATTATTTTATGATCTTTATTGTACTTCCTTTCTTTTTCCATTTTTAAATTTTTTACATTTTTCCACAATCATTTACTTGACATATCAGAAATATTTTTAACTCATACTCCATAGTTCTTGACAGTTATTAAACAACTTTCAAAACTTCAAAATATTGAATTTTAAAGATAATGTTCAAAACATTTCTTATAATTTTGTATAATTTTGTTTGTGACTCTATAACAATGGAAACAGTATGGTTTTAAATATTTTTGAGAAAATATTTACATGTCAACCACTCAAATTGTTGAAAAGCAAATGCCCAGCACACTAGTCACACATAAACCTTCTTAATTCAGCCCTGCCCAAGTATTCTGTGATATACCATTTGCAAGCAAAGATCAGTCTCTCAAGTCCACTTTAAATGGCCCATCTACCACTACTTTACCCTCTGCGCAGATTCCCTGCTCAGCCAGCCTGGGTCCAAACAGTTCACGTGGGGCTGGATACCACCTCACCTTACTTGGGCACCTACATCCCAGGTCAGGCTGCTCTGTCACAGTAACATGGTCTTTCTCCTGCTTGGACTCCATGCCCATTAGCAGTGGTCACACCTCCCCTATTATAGACTTTAGCCTTATTCTGCTCAGTTTCTGATTGCTAATTTCTTACACAGGCCTGCTGCTTGTCCGTTTTTAAAAACTGGGTTGTTTCAGGGTCAGCAGATGGTGTGGTGGTTAAGGAGCTGAACTACCACATATGCTGTCTGTGGTTCGAGTCCTAGACCTGGCAGCTTGCTTTCTCACTTTCCTCTTCTCTTGCTCGCTCTCTTTGGTCAAATTAAAAAAAATAATAAATAATAATGAATAAAATGAAATAAAGTTTTTTTAAAAACTGGGTTGTTCATTTTTGTTATTGCTGAGTTTTAAGGATCTTTATATATACTAGATACAAGTCCTTTGCTAGAGACATAGTTTACAACTATTTTCTCCCAGCTTATAGATTGTCTTTTCATTCTTTTAACAGTGTCTTTTACAGAACTAAAATTTTAAATCTGATGTAACACAATTTATCATTTTTTTCTCTTATGTGTCTTGTGTAAAACACTCAGTACTATGTTTAATAGAAATGGTGACAGTGAGTATCCTTGCCTTATTCCTGACAATGAAAGAAACATTTTATATGTTTTACTATCGAGGATGACATTTGCTATAAGTTTTTATAGCTAGGTGATATTAGGTTAAGAAAGTTGTGTAAGTGTATAGGAGCAAGCAAATGTTGTAATGGTTATGTTGCTGGACTCCCATGTGGTTTGACTGCAATTTGAGTCCCAGACCCGGCAACTTAAAACTCACACCAGGCACATATGCGTGTGTGCCCAAGATCCCGAGAGGAGAATGGAAAAGAAGGGACTGTGGTGTGGCCATCTCCTGTAGTGATTTCTTGTTTTCTGTCTCTCTTTCTCTCACTCTCACTCTAGCAAGTGCACACACCCTATAGGAAAAATATCTCTTTCTCTCTCTCTCTCGCTCTCTCTCAAAGAAAAAAAGTTATTTAAGTGTCTAATAGTTTAGGTGTTTCTGAGAAGTATGTAAAAAGGAGGTGATATACCCCTTTGTTAATACTTCTGTGAATAACTCAAAGAAATTCACATAAAAGCAAAAAGGCAGTATGGAATATAGAAAGATATGCAAAGATATGATAAATCAGAGAAAAATTCAATACAAAGTGAATTAATGCTCATGAGTGTTGAAAAATTTAATCTACATAATGACACCACAACAAATTTAGCTCTAAAAAAATTCTAGACTACATACTACCATATTAGTCTCAAACTGTTTCTCTGGGCAGATTCTATGAACACACATTAAGACAGCAATAAAAAAATTACAGTAGGGCAGGAGGTTATACATTTAACTGTGTCACATGAATTCTCATATAAGAAAATTACTCATTTATCCTTATTAAGTTATATTATTGCATTATACATTCAATGTTAATTTTTAAAAAGTGACGAAACTATCAGAGTATAATGGATTTTTTAATGGCTGATTTGGAATGCAGACTTGATTTAAACTATATACCAGAAAATTATTACATTTTAAATTACTCTCCAGATGGGTTTAGAGGTCGTGCGCTAAATTGAAGGAAAGAAATATGTATTCAATAGTTTAAAAAACTGATACTTACCATGAGATCTGGAAAACCAATAACTATTTTAGCATAACTACTCTCATCTGAGAGAATTCTGTTGGGAGAGGCAATCTTTTGTCCCACAGCTGAACTTAGATTTTCAGATGACAGTTGATCAATTGAAATTTTATGAGGTATGCTGAACTCTGTTTCTGAAAAGTATCAGACAAACATTAGCCACCAACTGCCTGTAAAATGATCTAGGAATTAATTTTTTACAAGATTTCATCCTCTACAATACGAACAGAAAAGAACAAGGTAAAAATGAAAAAAAAAAAAACCCATTTCACATTCATGGGCTTTTGTTCATTTTATATTTAAGGCATCTTCCCAAAGTGATTCAAAGAATTCAAATTTTTATTAATGATAAATATTTTTCATGAGGAGATTCCTGCTAAATGTATGTAAAATTGACCCAACCCATACTTTTTTTATAAGTACTATTCCCTCCAAAGCTGTGATAATTAAGTAGAAATCTTGATGGTCTGTGGAAAAAAATAAATATGCTATTCTGAGTTAGGCTTGGAGCCTAAAAATATGTGAAAATTCTGATTCATCAGTTAAAAAAGATGCGAGGAGAGCTTAAAAGAGTGAGCTTCCTTATGATGACTGAAAGAAAGCAGGGTCTTAATTACTATTTCTAGTGTAGTTACTAAGTTATCTTTTTGGTATAAACTTAACATAGGCTGCTGTTATTGTTCTTAAATGATTCTAGAAGACAGTACATGTACAACATACACCCACATAGGGATAAACACAGAAAACAAAGTATTTACCTTGTGTAACTCCAAACCCTGTGCTAGGCGGTTCCTCTTTCAATACGTATAACTGGCAAACCCTACTGTCCTCAGATTCGATGTGTGCAGGCTTAGTTAAAAGATATTTTCTGTGAAAAAATAAAACATCCAACTTAAGTGAAAAGTTCTTCTAATAATTCTAAGGCCAGACTAAGAAAAATTAAGAGTCCTCCCACAAAGGCGCTTTTTTTTTTGTAGTCTGAGTATAATCTAAAGTTTCAGAGTTTCATTATGAATTAATTAATACATTCTCGACACTATGTTAAAGAGCAGTGCAGGGTAACAATGCAGTAGTAAACATGAACCAAAAATTTAATACTTCCTTTAAGAAGAAAGGTTGTTTAAAAAAATAAAAATAAAGCAACTCTGATGGAGCACATCTTTATTATCATGGAACCTTCGCTAGACATGAGTCATCGACCAGCCAGTAAGTGGGAATGTGACCTCTGATCTGTGACCAGCTAAGGCACAGGAGAAGCCCTCACCACTATAGTTCCTTTGATTTGCTTATTTTTAAGATCTCAAAAATACAGAGAGGTAAATAGCCAGAAGTATCTTGTAGTGGGCCATTTTTAAGTGACATTTATTTTAATTCCCCACCACCACCACCACCCCATTCTTGTAATGCTCACTTATAGAGATACTGCCAAACACAGAAATTGCTGAAAGACACAGGAGGAGAGAACAGTAACGAAGCAGGCTCACTGATATACTGGGTTGAACTACAGCATACTCTATGTGATATCCTATAGATCTACCCACTGATTTGTTTTGTTCTCCACCAGAAGCCATTTGTCCTCTGCTACAAGGAAAACTGCCTTGAGGCTGATGGGAAGTGAGATGGTGTGAGTTCGCCCTTCTAGAACGTCTAGAACTGTCAAGTTGTTCCTGAAAAAGGAGAAGAGAATTGTATCTGAAAGGAAATGGCTGAGTAACTACGGAATAATCATTTCATGATATATAATCCTAAAAAGAATGTTTTTAAGACTAATGACATAGAAAAACATTAATTGAGAAAACAGATATATAGCATTTTAACTATGTCAGGGTATACATAAGAAGGAATAAAGAAAAGTAACAGCTGCCCTGTTGCTGGTGGCAGTGTAATAGCTATGAGCACTGCCTTTTCTTATGTCTGTTTCTCAGTGTTCCACAATGTAGGAAGTTACTTTTATACTAAATATTCACAATTTGATTACATTCATTTTTAATAAGCAAATATAATATTTGGAAATATAGGAAATCAAATGAACAAAGTAAGGGCCTTGGTTTAAATATTCATTAATGAAGAGCTCACCCATTTTCTTTGTAGAATACTAGCCAGTTTTTGTGCGAAAATTCTTTACACATTTTATAAGTTTCCTAAAAACAAAATAAAATAAAATAAAATATTCACATTAATTGTGTCAGATGTAGTGAGCCCTTTAGCTGCTTCCCCTTAAAAAAAAGTTCTTTGGTATGTAAGACATTAATTCTCAGTGAAGCTGTCTGTTTTTCCATTCCAAGACCCTTATGGTAGATAACATAGATTAAACTATATTTCAAAGTTTACTGGGACCAGCAGTTAGTGTAATAGCTATGTCACTGGACTCCCATGTAGTCGACCATGGTTCGAGTCCCGGACCTGGTAGCTTAAACTCATGCCGGGCGAGTGTGCGTATGTGCCCAAGATCCTGAGAGGAGAATGGAGGAGAAGGGATTGTGGCGTGGCCATCCCCCCTGCGGGGTGATTTCTTACTTTCTGTCTCTCTGTCTCTCTCTGTCTTTCTGGTGAGCACACACGCCCTATAGCAAAAAACCTCTAAAAAAATTTACTCTGAACTAAAATATTTAGAATAAAATTCCCAAAACAATGTCAATTATTGTTTGAAATAAACATACAATCAGGTAATTAACTTTGGGATTTACATCATAGCATCAACACAGAGAAAACACTTCATATCTCAAATTTAGATATATTTGTGACATTAAAAAATCTTTTTCAAGGAGTTTTAAGTGGGACCAGTAGTTAGCATAATGGCTATGTCGCTGAACTCCCATGTAGTCGACCGCGGTTCAAGTTTCGGACCCGGTGGCTTAAACTCATGCCGGGCGCGTGTGTGTGCCCAAGATCCCGAGAGGAGAATGGAGGAGAAGGGATTGCGGAGTGGCCATCTCCCCTGGGGGGTGATTTCTTGTTTTCTGTCTCGTTGTCTCTATCTTTCTGGTGAGCGCACGCACCCTATAGCAAAAATCTCTAAAGAAAAAAGGACTTTTAAGTTTTTAAGTTCCAAGTATACTGTCCTACAAGGCAGAGGGTAAGCCTTATTTTACATCCATTTTGCTGAATGGCAGAATAAATATCCATGGGTTGGCCTAAACTTTTTTTACTGGTTTAATTTAGTTAGTAAATAAAAACATTCATTATCTAGTAGGAGCAGTCAGGTGTTGTACTCACAGTTTTATAATATAAATTCAAAAAAATTACATAACTGGAAAACAGGTTAAATTGACCACACACTAGGAATTCATTATGAACATCATACTTCAACACCTTGCAAAATTCTACTATTATTAGTTCAGTCCTGGCAAATCTTCATGTATGAGGTACACAAAAAGATTACACATGTATTTGTACCTATACATTTGTGTCATGTTGAACCTGTAACTGCATAATAAAATAATTCTCTTGTGCATTATAATATTCGAAGGTACTGAAAGGGGTGGGCAGACACGTGTCTTCATGGTTAGAAAGCTGTAGAAAATCCTTGGCAATTTGCCAAACAAATTTGGTATTACTTACAGCTTCCTCTTTGTTCCACCAGGAAGTTTTATTAGATGCGACTTCTTCTAAAGGGATGACGAGACGACGAATGGCCTGGGCAGTTGTATCCAACAACAAGATGACGTTACTCTGGAAACAGAACAGTGAAATGCTTAAGATCTCTTCCTTCTTTTTCTTTTTCATTTTCTTTTCTTTTAAACAAACAAACAAACAAAAAACCAGGTTTTAGCCATAAGGCCCAAGCACTTGCTGGAGACGGAAGGGGGGAGGGAGAGAGAGAGAGAATGAGAAATCACCTCCAGCAATCCCTTTTCCTCCATTCTCCTCCTGGGATGTTGGTCAGGCAGGCACATGAACCGGCTGATTTTTGAGCCACTGGGTTCAGGCTCTAACAGCAGTTGGCCATGTGAGAGCTCAGCGCTTTAAGCACCATACATACCACCTGCTAGCCCCACTTATTCCCCTTATCAAAGCAACAGTCTCAGACCAGCAGATGGTATAATGGTTACATTGCTGGACTACTACGTAGCTGACTGTGGTTTGAGTCCTAGTCCTGGCTGCTTAAAACTATTGCCAGGCACATGTGCTTGCTTGCCCAAAATCCCAAGAGCAGAATGAGAAGGGATTGTGGCATGACTATTCCTACTGGGTGATTTCTCCCTTTCTGTCATTCTGGCAAATGCTCTATACCAAAATCTCTCTACAAAAAAAAAAAAAAAAAAAAAAAAAAGCAGCAATCTCACGGTAACCTGAGAGTAAAAGTTATAGTGATAAACCATACAGTGATAAACCAAAGGGAAGACAATAATACTGAAATACTCACGAGATACCACAAAGACTCTGATGAATGTCCCTCATATAGAATTTAATGTTTTAGGTAGTTTTACAAAAATATTTCAAATTATGTAATGTAGAAGTTATTCTCTTTGAAGATTCGTGATTAAAACCATGCCCTTCTAGATATAAGCTAGCTGAACTATGATTCTGTTTAACTATGATTCTGTTTCCTCATTATGGTTAACGAGGAAACTGAGAGGCTTGGTAATTTCCAAAAGTTCCTTTACTTTTATCAAAATTACACTCAGACTGCTCTGTGGAAAGCTCTTTTACCTTGTCATTAAGTCTCATTTATTCTTTACACAAATCTGGTATAATTCAGAAAATAGATATAAGGTACAAAGGTTAGCAAGAAAATCTGAAGGACCCTGAGAACCTAGTGTTTCTCCATCTTGAAATTCACTAAGCTTGAAGAACTTTCATATATGGGACTACGATAATGTATAAACAAGAGATTTCTTTAGCATTATTAATCACAACTACACAATGAAGTAATTATCTCTCAGTAATTATGAGCATTTTTTTTCAAGAAAAGAAAGAAACCTTAAACATTGAAACACATGAAATAAGAACTTAAAATTAAGAAACCCAAGGCTAGCAGGTGACATGGTGATTAAGTTGCTGGACTCCCACATGTCCGACTGCAGTTTGAGTCTGAACCTGGCGACTTTCTCTCTCTCTCATCAAATTGAATGATGAAAATAATAAAATGAAATGGATAATTCTTTAAAAAATTGAGAAAGCCAGAAAAGACAAACTATATCATGGGATGCAAAGAAGTTGGCTTAAAAAATTATTTCTATAATTAATTAATTAATTATTATTATTTTTAATTTTTAATTTTAATCTCATCAGAGAGACAGAGAGAGAGATCCACAGTCAGTCATGTGTGAGTTCAGTGCCTTAACCACCATGTCACCTGCTGGCCCCCTAAGTTGGCTTTTAAGTTAAAATATAAAGATATTAGAAGATTAGACTAATAGATTCACAAAAAGACACTGGCAAATTGTTTCCCAGGTCTCATAATTATACAATTATCTTTCTTTCTTAGTTTTATTTTTTAAAGAATTATTTTTAGTTTTATTTACTCATTCATTTATTTTGACAAGATACACACACACACACACACACACACACACACACAGAGAGAGAGAGAGAGAGAGAGAGAGAGAGAAAGCAAGCCATCAGGTACAGGACTTGAACCATGGTTGGCAATGTGTGAGTGTCCAGTGTTCTAACTACCATGCCACCTGCTAGTCCCCTTTCTTAGTTTTCGTTGTTTATTTTGTTCAATAATTTGGGCTCCTCCAGTTATCCTAAACCTTAAAAAATAATTATTTATTTAATCTTATTTCATTCATCCATTTATTTTAATTTGACCAGAGAGAGACAGAGAGAGAGAGAAACAAAGAGGGAGGAAGCAAGAAAGCAAGCCACCAGTCTGGGACTTGAACCATGGTCAGCCATGTAGGAGTGTCCAGCGCCTTAACCACCATGCCACCTGCTGGCCCCAACCTTATGAACTTTTCATTTTAAGAACTTTCTTTGGGAAAAATACCCACAGCCACAAAGTACCTGAAGAATTAATATATGCTTTGAAAAATTTAGAAAACTATAAAATATGAAATGTTTGTTCATTTATTCCATAATATTTATTGAACAGCTTATATTTAAAGAACAGAGGAGAAGAACATGATGAATTAATCATGCCCCTTGCCCTCTATATGTAATCTAGATAGAAAAACAAAAAGAAATGTAAAAAGGTTAACGAATTACCTACAAATCTAGCACCTCATTAGTGTGGTTTAAATTTATTTTTTAAAGCTAATTTTATTGAAGTGCTTAAGAATTAAAATAGCATTTGGACCACATAGTTTTCTTCACACCATATACTCTGAATCTTGGCTGTACTAAAAACTTTTCTGAGCATGTTGACAAAGCTTTAATTTTCTTTGTGAACATCATCCCTAGAATAAATATATCATTCTGCATACACAGGGGTCTTCAAACAGTCCATGGAAAATGTCCATTATGAAAAAATTGTGCATGAATTTCAAAATATTTTAGAACTAAAACAAACTCATACTTTACATTTTTCAAAGAACTTTTCAAAGTCTCCTTATTGTATGTAATTGTTCACTAGGAATGTGTTTAGAATATTCTTTTTTTTTTCTTTTTTTTTTTTGAGAGGTTTTTGCTATAGGCCACATGTGCTTGCCAGAAAGATAGAGACAGAGAGACAGAAAATGAGAAATCACTCCCCGGGGCGATGGCCACGCTGCAAACCCTTCTCCTCCATTCTCCTCTCGAGATCCTGGGCACACATGCATGCACATGCGCCCGGTGTGAGTGTAAGCCACTGGGTCCGAGACTCGGAACAGCGGGCAACTAGATGGGAGTACAGCGACACAGTCATTACGTCAACTGCTAGTCCTAGAATATTCTTTTTTAATTTTAATTTTTTTATTAATGAGAGATTGTTAAACTTAGAGAGAGAAAGGGAGAAAGACAGGAGGAAGAAGAAAGAGAAAGAGAGAGAGAGGGGCAACCTTGAAAGGGTCTCTTCACACCATGATCCCCTTCCCCTAGCCCTCTAGCTGTCATGCTCCAGTACAACTGGGCAGGGAATTAAACCTACAGTTGGCCAAATGGTTTCTAGTGTTGCAATTCAGTCAACTACCAACTGAACCACAGAGGCTGGGCCAGGACTAGTTTTTAAAAATTAATATCCAATCAATCTATGTATAATCTATGTATTTTTCATCAGCATTGTTAAGTTAAAAAATTACAGTCTCCATTCTAAACTAGACTTTTTTTTTTTTTTTTTTTTAAAGAGAGATTTTTGCCATAGAGAGTGTACACTTCCCAATGAGACAGAAGGTGAGAAATCACCACCATCGGGTATGGGCATGCTGCAATCCTGTCTCATCCATTCTCCTCTTGGGATTTTAGGCACACAGGCATACGTGCCTGGGAATTTTAAGCCACCAGGTCCAGGACTTGAACAGATTGACTATGTGGGAGTTCAGCAATGTAACCATTATGCCATCTGGTCCCTAAACTGGATCTTTTAGAAGTTTTTCTTAATGGAGAAAAATCTTTCTTGTATGATAAATATGTAGAACATTAACACGAATTCTTAGCACTTAAGCAATTTGGAATAATACCAACTTTTTTAAGCAAAAGAAAGTCCTAAAAGTAATGCTTTATCCCCTCAAAATGATTAAGTAGAAGAAGCAGATGATTAAACAGATATTATTAAGTAGAAAAAATGTTAACAGTTTTATATTTTTCTTCTTTTTTAGGGTGTAATACTTACATAATCATAAGGTGGCATAAGTGAACTGAAAAACTGTGTCTTAAGTCAAACCATGTTTGTGTGTGCAAACCATGTTTGTGTGTGTGTATATATAATTTCCAGCCATTGCTGTATTTAGAATTAGCTTTATAAGCAATTGGCAGCAAGAAAGAGCTCTGTTGCACCATCCTTTTAGATGTTAATGGTTTCCTTCTGTAAATGACTAATGATATATTCTGTCTCAGTTTAAAAATAGAATTTTGCGTCACACATGAGTACATGTAACTGTGGCTTTGGCACGCCTTTAAGGGGGGGTGGGGAGGAGAGGCAAGTAAGTGATTTTATTATGTTTGTATTTGACTGGGAGAAAAGTAACCTCTGGATGACCTCAATGCCCCAAAGTCTGAAATACTAAACTTTGTACAGATGTAATAAATAATCTCATGGGGGGTGCAGGGAGGGGAGGGTCTTTATTTTTAGGCATGGCAAAGTTTTCCTTTCTTCACTTAAGATTTTATTTTAGCAAGGAGGTTTTGAACTTTTTAAGCTAATCAGGGAAATGCATCTGTACCAAAATTTTATTTAAGAAAGACAGGGATAGATGGATTCATGGAAATATTTCTCTACTCCTCTTTTTAGCTTAATTTTCAGTTAGGGCAGAATGAAGAAGGCATTGAGGTGGTAAATATGGATGGAGAAGTCCAAGCACTACGCCCTGGGGCAAGAAAATATTAAGAAATCAAGAGATGAGAAGGAATCAATTATGAGGATAGAGAACGGGCAGCGAAGTAAATGGATAGTAACTTTTTACTCCTCTAGAATAATTTGTCAGTTGTTAAGTTTCACAGTTGGGTGCTGTTCATATGGAATTCAACAGGTCTGATATTCTAACAGGACTTTATAAAACAGAGAGCTAAGATATCCTTTCCAGGAACAGAGGAGGCAGTTCAGAGGCCAGGTAGAGTGAAAGTATCCAGCCAAATTGTGCATTTTGCTCAGGGTGCTGGAGCAGTTTTCTGAAAAAATGTTGAATTGAGGCCAAACAGATAAGACCGCATACAAGAATGCCGGGAGGCAAGGTGCTGGCTCTGGAAGTCAAGCACAACTTTACAGGGAAAAACATTTTCTTTGATGAAAGAAAATTGAACACAGTATTAGTCAGCAATGCTGCCAAATACTTGGATCTTTTGAGAAAATAACACTTACGGAGAAACTAAACATTGGGACTTTTAAAAATCAATTAATGAATTATAACTTGTGATTTACATATAATCATTATACATCTTTGTGGGGTACTGTATAGTTTTGAAAAGAACCCCACAAAGATGTATAAACATATTCACTGCCTTCAACATTTAACATTACATTTTGTTGTATACATTTGAAATTCGCTCTATTGGTTATTTTGGAAGTACATGAAAACTGGTACTTTTAAGGAATTTGTATATGTAAATTAGTTAATTTAACAGCTAAAAATTTTATAGAACTATTTGAATAAGCATCCCAAATTTAGGTTTTCAGCCAAATGTGCTTAACTTACTGAATAACAAATCAAGCTAGCACGTGATTTTTATGATAGATTGTTCTGGTTATGGAATTCAATTAAATGGCATTGATATTTTATAGAAAATCTGTAAAGTAAAAGTTTTGTTCCAATTTTTTGGACACAAACTTTTATAACTAATATTTGGATATTTATAAATTCTGCTTCTAAGTGAAAGTGAAAGTTAAATGTGAAGACAAAACCAGAAAAAACCTTTATAATTCTGAATTTATAGTAATTATTTAGGCAAGCACTATGTTTTTTTCCTCAGTGAACTGTTGACATGATATTTGTGTAAAATTTTCCTCATGACTGGATTACAATCTAAAACTATTATTCTTGGTAACACTTTGCTCTTTATGTACTTGACAGGTAGTAACTGCATTTCTTTAATATTTTCCTATTGTGAATACTTTTTAATTTTTGGACAACTCTTCCCATGAACTTCAGTAAGTGAGAGAGTAGGTGAAATTTAAATCTGGTAGGGTCAACCAGGTTTGGTTTGAATTTTGCTGGGCAAAAGTTGCCTAAGCTTTCTGAGCCTCAGTTTCCTTATGTTAAATATGGCTAATGGCTACATCTCTGGGCAGTTAGAAAATAACGTGACATAATGTCTGCAATCTCTGAGTTGACACATTGTCACTATTTAATAATTGATCTCTGCTTCATATGCGTATCACTTGCTTTCCAGGATACCACATTCCTTGGTTTAACCATTAACTTCACTGGCAAGTCATTTTTAATCCTCACTATGGATTCCTCCTCACCTTCCTGACTTCTTACTATTTTATTGCCGCAGATTTAATGTCTGGACTTCTCACCACATTCTCTCCCTTGGTCACTTCTTTCAATCTCAGGGCTTTAAATAACATTTAAATGCCAACGACTCCTAAATTTATATTCCCTGGTCTGACCTTTCCATTGAACCATTGAACTAATCTTATCATCTACTAGGATGCCTCTCAAATTTAATCACATATCATCTGACTTTCCCTCCCAAACTGATTCTTTCACAGTCATCTCAGTTGATGACAACTCCATCCATCTAAATTGCACAGGCCCTAAATCTTGAAGTTGCCCTTACCTCTACTCTTTCTCACCCTACACATCTGATCTGTTAGGAAATCCTGCTGGTTCTACCTTCAAAATATATCCAGATTCTACCATTACTTATGATCTCCACCCTTCTCCAACCACCATCACCTCCTGCCTGGATGACTGCAAAAATCTATTTTCCTTCATTCTTAGTTAGCATCTACAAAGTGACCAGAGAAATCCTCTAATATGTCAGATGATACTGCTGCTCTGCTCAAAATTTTCTAATGCCTTCCCCTTTTCCTCATAGTGAGGGCCCAGAACCTTCAATGGCCTACAAGGTTCCATACAACCTGCATCCCACTGCTCCCTCTATCTCATCCCTACCCCAATCCACTGAGGGCCGTCTTTATTTCACCTCTTCATATTTTCACCTTCATTCAGTCTTCACCCTGCTTCTTTACAGTGAAGAGGGGGGATCAGCAGATGGCAAAATATTTACGTGGCTGGACTCCCACGTAGTTGACCATGGTTTGAGTCCTGAACCAGGTGGCTTAAAACTCATGCTGGGTGTGTGTGTGCATGCATACCTAAAATCCTGAGAGGAAAATGGAGGAGAAGGGATTGCCACATGGCCACTCAGGGGTGATTTCTCACTTTCTATCTCTGTCTTTCCAGTATGTGCATATGCTCTATAGCAAAAATCTCTCTAAATAAATAAATAAAGATGAAGAGGTATGTTCAGCATGTTCCAGCCTTTGAGCTTTGAATTCACTAATCCCTTTGCACAGAATTCTCTGCTTCCAGATACCCATTCTTCTCATCATCTCTATCAGGTCTTAGTTTAAATATCACCATTTTGGTTAAGTAATCCCTGCTCCCATTATTTTAAATTGCAATCTTACTTTCTCTTAACTCTTATTTTCTAAAATATAATTTAATTGTCTATTTTCCTACACCAGAGTGTCAGCTTTTTTTAAGGTTTCTGTCATAAGGCATGTGTGCTCACCAGAGTGTCAGAGAGAGACAGTGAGAGAGACAGAGAGAGTGAGAAATCACCCCCAGTGGGGAGAGCCATGCTGCAACCCCTTCTTCTTCATTCTCCTCCTCGGATTTTAGGCATGCACGCACACTCACTCAGTGTGGTTTTCAAGCTGCCAGGTGCAAGACTCAATCTGTGGTCAGCCATGTAGGAGTCCAGCAACTTAACTACCATGCCATCTGCTGACCCTCAGAATGCAAACTTTTGAGTATTAGGATTTTTTGTTTTTGTTCACTATGGTATTCCTAATAGTAAGTGTATGATAAATATTTGTTGACTGAAAAACATGCCTCACATAATAGACACTAGACAGACAATAGGTATACAGAAATGTTAGACTCTCTTCTCATGGTATGGTACTAACTAACTTAGACCTTTAGAGTTCTCACTAATTGAAACTCAGCCTGTCTTTGCATCTATATCTTCCATTTGAAATTATTTTTCTGGCTTACCTCTGGGAATCTATATATTTAATTGATACAATCTTAGTGCACTAATCCATTGCAGTGGTGCATGGCACTTGATTATCATGAGATACTAAAGGATTTCAGTGTAATTACATGGGTATCTCTATGTGAAGAATTCCTTTTAGGTCCTAGATAAAATGTCATCTCCTTAGAAGAGATACATCCCAACACTCTTTTTAATATTGCTTACCTTCCCAATTCTCTCTACCCCTTCCCATCACTCAGTCCTTCAGACATTACCTTCTTTCTGTCTAGCACTTATTACTACCTGAAATTATATGTTTATTTGTTAGTTCACTTCTTTGTTGCCTGTCTCCCCAAAGAGAGTGCAAGCTTCACAACAATTGTCTGACTCCAAACATCAATAGTACTGAGGTTGAGAAACCCTAACTTAATCTGTTTCCAGACTTACAGGTCATGTTAAAGTCTCTGCAGACAGGAAGATATTTCCCTGCCTTTGTGGCATTGATAAAATATAACTCCTGACCTGTCCGTCCAGTTACTCCTTTCTATCTTTATGAAAACACATATTTTCATTTATAAGTTGTTAATCACTCTTGCCTTTTTCTTCACATAACTTACTCTTTTTAAAAAGAATTATTTGTTTAATTTTATTTATTATTATTATTTTTTAATTTGCCATAGGGCACACATGCTCACCAGAGACAGAGAGTAGAGAAAGGGAAAGTGAGAAAGCAAGCTACTAGGTCCAGGATTTGAACCATGGTTGGCCACGTGGGAATCCAGCACCTTAATCACCATGCCACCTATTGACCCCCACAATTACTCTTTATATAACAGCAGCATTGTAAATAGTCCAGTGTGCATTACCTGCTGCTCATGGAGAATCACTTGACCCTTGAGGGGACTCTTCAGAGGTGCTACTGTCACAAACGGGTGCCAAACTCCACTGGCTGTTCTTGGGAAGATGTCAAACAAGTCCACGAAATAGCCACTTTTCCCAGTCATATTCATAAAGTATAAGGAAACAGGATTGCACGTGACTACATACAGAGCATTTTCATGATTTTCTGAAATGACAAAAAGGTGTTAATTGTGTGTTTTGCAACACATGTTTTGACTAGTCAAGAGAAAATTGAATTATGAAGATGAGCACAAAGGTGGAACTCAGCATACAGGTAGATGGAATGACTGGACTGAAAAGACCACATGAAGCAATGTAGTTCCTACCTTAAATGTACACAGAGCTACACCTATTTATTTGAGGAAATAAGGAGAAGAATGCTGCAATCTCATGATAACCGGATTAACTATTTAATAATCCTCAATGCCAGGAAATCCTTGTATGACAATAAAGTGCTTTGTGCTTCAGTGGAGGTCTATTTCCAGAAAACGGTTGTCAACATCTACATATGAATCCTGCATTTTCTTTTCTTTCTTTCTTTCTCCCCCACCCCTCCCACCCCCCCCCCCCCCCCCCACCCCCCAAGGTTTTTGCTAGAGGGCGCATACGCTCCAGGAAAGAGAGACAGAGAGACAGAAAGCAAGAAATCATCCCCCCAGGGGGTATGGTCACTCTGCAATCCCTTCTCCTCCATTCTCCTCTAGAGATCTTGGGCATGCACGCACATGTGCCCAGTGTGAGTTTAAGTCTGGGACTCAAACTGCGGTTGACTACATGGGAGTCCAGTGACATAGCCATTATGCCAACTGCTGGTCCTGAATCCTGCATTTTCTAGATGGTTACTAGATCTTTAGATTTTTATTGTTATAAATAATTACATTAAAAAAAGAAAAAAACCTTAGCTCTAAGGATCTTATTTTCCAAACTTTAGTTTTGTTCATAGTGGAATACTTCTTCTTCTTCTTTTTTTTTTTTTTAGAAGTTTTTGCTATAGGGCGCATGCACTCACTAGAAAGAGAGAGACAGAAAACGAGAAATCACCCCCCCCCCCCAGGGGGGATGCCACGTCACAATCCCTTCTCCTCCATTCTCCGCTCAGGATCTTGGGAACGCAAGCACACGCACCTGGCATGAGTTTTAGCTACTGGGTCAAGGACTTGAACCGCCGTCGACTACATGGAAATCCAGCAACATAGCCTTTATGCCAACTGCGAGTCCCGAGGACACATTATTTAGAAGACTATGTGAATTGTGAGTATTACAGTTCTAAACATCAGATAGATTCACAGAATTTATGCTTTACGGATCTTTTTTAAGGCTTCCATTATCAACACAAGAAAGTTAAATTCAACATTTATTGAGTGCCTTCTCCCACTCCGGAAATACAGTAAAACTCTTAATAGAAATACACTTAATACATTTATTAATTGTTCTCTTTTACTGCAGACATTAGGTGCAGTCTAGTCTTTGGCTTAAACATATAAATATATAGTTAACCCTGATTCTAAGCCAATAAATCTTTGCAAATGCAGGATAGGTTAAAACAAAACAAAACAAAACAAAACAAAACAAAACAAAACACAGAGTTTCCAATGTGGCCAATACTGAAATAGAAGGTTAAATTCTAACCGGGACAGCAAATGAGTTTCATTTTTTCAGGACCAACTCTGACTTACTGACAGTGGCTACCTGGAATCCTGGGCTGAGAAGAACTGAGATACTGACCAGGTTTAATGAGAAAAGTACTGCAGCTAATTCATCATGCCTGTTTTAGGCATGGGCAGAGGATCACAGTACACTTATTTATGATCCCTTAATATGAGACAAGGGCCCAACTTTGAACTTCATCCGTAAAATCGATATTATCTCCATAGCAGAATATAAAATATCTTAATAAGAGCAGCAATCTCTTACCCAAAAATGAAACTTGTAAAAGTTTTAAGGCACTTATTTTTATTCAAAAATAGCTGATTTAGAAAATAAACAATATTCACAGAACTTATAGACACAAAAACAAGACACTGATTTTTGCCTCAACAGCTCACATGTTAGTCAAGTTAGAGATTCTCCTTTCCCCCAGCCACCACTCTTGTTTATATCCTCTTAGTAACTGAAATCAGTTGAGGAATTTCTACCAAAAGGCACCCAGAGCCCTCTGGCTGCATGAATCAGTAGGGACTGGCAACAGTCCAGAAATGTAGATGCCAAAACTTCACATCCTTTATTTGCCATTCTTTACAATGATAAGTTTAATGACTACAAATCACTGCGGCCCTGCTTTCGGGGTTCATGTAATCACCAAAGTGGAATCCCAGCCAAAAAAATCCAATGTTTCTCTTTTTTTTTTCTGCTTCCCTTCTATTTTTAGCACATGCCTGGGTGTGTTTAACTTTGTGCTACAATTGTAATGAGAAACAGACAGGCATACAAAGTCAGCAGCGCTTATGTGGATTCCACAATAGCATTTTGTTAGGTTGTTAGAGGAAATTAGTTCTAAATTACATATAATTGCCATCCAATCCAAGGATGACAGTCACAAAGTCTATCATAGGCTTCTTGATGTCTAGGGGTTATTTTCATCTCTCTTTAAAAAAAAAAAAAAAAAAAAAAAAAAAAAAAAAAACCCAAAAAAAACAAAGAAAAACAATGTAGAAAGGAGAGATCAAAAGAATAAATAACATACCCTGAGATGTAGCAACGTCACAGATTAAATTAATTTCATCCAGTGGTAACCTCCAGGAGGCACACTCTTCAGTAAAGTTCAGGGATCTTTCTTCGTTTCTTTCTATTGGATACTCCTGTATATTTATAGGTGCTGGACCCTATAATAACGTAGTTATCTCAGTTAAGAAATTTGGCTGTTATCAAAGTGTAGAAAAGCTAAAATAAAGAATTCAATTTAAGGATTCAATATTCTCACATACGTCTTCTCATTTCATTGTCTGGCAAAGTACTGATAACAATGATAATACCATATACTTGTATTTATAAATGCTTTCACATGTGCTGTCTTACTTAATTTCTCACTTTCTTTTTACTGATGAAATATACCAGATGTAAAATCCCATAGAATCTTTCATTACTTCATTCTTTCCTAAGCCAAGAGCCAGTGGCAACTCCAAATATCAGGACCCAGAGTTGTAAAAATCAGGACAATTATTTGTAAATGAATGAACCTTGGCCTGATATACTAGGGGGGACTTCAAAAAAAGTTCATGGAAAAATGTGTCTTCTGAAAAATTAGGCATGGATTTCTTTTTTCTTTTTTTTGCACTAAAATAAGCTTAAGCTTGTATTTTACTTCCATTTTCCCACAAACTTTCTGAACTCACCTTATAATTCCATTGTGAGAATGATTTTTAATATCATTATACAGAAATATTAATGGCTGAAATATAAGGAAAAGTGCTTTTTTGTTTTAAACTTTTATTATTTATTTATTTACTTATGTTTTAAATTTACTATAAGGCACACATGCTTGTGAGAGAGAAAGAGAGAGAAAGTGAGATGGACTCGATGCCGCAATCCTCCAGCCTCCATAGGATTTTGCCATAGGGTGGGCGCCACCACACCCGAAAGAAAGAGAAAGTGAGAAATCGCCTCCCAGAAGGGATGACCACACTGCAATCTCTTCTCTTCCATTCTCCTCTTAGGATTGTGGACATATACACATGAACCTTGTGTGATTTTCAAGCTGCCAGGTGCAGGACTTGCACCATGCAATCGACCATGTGGAATCCAGCCACCCTAACTACCATGCCACCAGCTGACTCTGTGACTTAAAAAACAAAAAACAAACAAAAAAACCCACTACCAATAACCACTAGTGTTTGCTAATAACCACTAGTGTTATTTAGGAAAGGTAGAGTATTTCATCATTTATATTGATAAGTATCCAATATAAACATAAGCAGAGGAACTAATTTAAATATGTTATGGATATTAATGTTGTATATTTAGAGATGACTTCCTAGAAGACCTCTACAGATGTAACTAAAATTTCAATGATCTGTATCCCTAAAACCCTTCATCAAAAAAGTTTGGGCCAGACAGTGGCATCCACATATACTTACCCCCCCATCCCTTCCCTTTCTATCCAGTCTGTAGCTCACACTTTACTTAGAAGTGAAGAACATTAAGGAGAAAAATAGAGAGGCAAAGCATTTATGGGACAAAGAAATGGGTTATTATCTGTTGCAGATAACTTTATAGTATTGTCAGCTGGACAGGTGACAAATGTACACATGTTGGAATATTCACTTTGCAAGCTAAATAACATGACTGAATATATAAGAAATTGAAATAAAAAATAGTGAATTATGGTTCACTTTATTAAAAAACAGTCTATAAAATCATGTTTAGAATAAATGTATATGTATACACACACACACACACACACACACACATATTTATACAGTTTCAATTTTTCACAGGGCATGGGCCAGAGGGAAAGAGAATGAGAAGGACAGGGAGAAAGCACTCCCCCATGGGGAACAGTCATGATGCAATCCTTTTTCCTTCACCTTTCTATCCTGTCAAGATTTTGGCACTCATGCACAAAATCCACCATGTTTCTCAAGCTACTGGTTCCAGGATTCATACAGCAAGGTCAGTCATATGGGATCCTGCTGCCTCAACCACCATGCCTAGAATATTCTTTAAGATGAAAGAGATTTCATATTTCAGAAACTCAGAAAGTAAGGTCCTATTCCATTTTTACCTTAATGACAACTATAATTAAAATTTACATATTTTTTTCTTGATTTGGTGAAATATTTAGAAAACTAAAAATTGCTCTCTTCACACCTCTTTGAGAAAGGATTCTGGGAGTGATTTAGGTTTTGACAACTAGATGCACCTGCATGAGAGATGGAAGGCCTAAGGGAGGTAGTGGCCATCTTCTTGCAGCAATAGCAGACAAGGCAGCTCGGACAAACGTGAGCAGTCAGATTCTATGCTCTGCTGCAGAGGCTGACAAGCCAGCTTGCAGGCTATCTGATCCACTGCCTGTTAGTATAAGTAAAATCTGAGTGGAACACAGCCACACCTATCTATTTGTCTGTGTATTGCCATGGCTGCTTTTGCACTATGACGGCAGAGTTGAATAGTTGCTATGGCATCTGTATGGCCACAAACCCTAAAATACTTACTATTTGGCCTCTTACAGAAAGGAGGGTAGCAGGACCAGCAGTTAGCGTAATGGCTATGTCACTGGACTACCATGTAGTCGACTGTGGTTCGCGTCCCGGACCCAGTGGCTTAAAACTCACGCCAGGCACGTGTGCGTGCGTGCCCAAGATCCCGAGAGGAGAATGGAGGAGAAGGGATTCCGGTGTGGCCATCCCCCCTGGGGGGTGATTTCTCGCTTTTTATCTCTCTGTCTCTCTCTGTCTGTCTGGCAAGCGCACGCGCCCTATAGCAAAAACTTCTCCAGAAAAAAAAAAAAGAAAAAGAAAGGAGGGTAGCAGAAGAATACTGATCTTGAAAGTACACATCTGGTGTTGCCCTTCTGATTTCTGTTTCTCCTGCCCTTTCCAACAACATTACAAGCACTCAATATCTCACAGTATTTCTTTTTCTGCATGAAATACCTACAATGATTTCTTTTTCAACTAGTGATTGATACTCCTTTGCTATACTTTTTTTATGTAAAGACAGAGCCTATCGGGAACCAGCAGTTAGTGTAATGGCTATGTCGCTGGACTCCCACGTAGTCGACCGTGTTTCGCGTCCCAGACCCGGTGGCTTAAAACTCACGCCAGGCACGTGTGCGTGCGTGCCCAAGATCCCGAAAGGAGAATGGAGGAGAAGGGATTGTGGCATGACCATCCCCCCTGGGGGGTGATTTCTTGCTTTCTGTCTCTATGTCTTTCTCTGTCTGTCTGGAGAGTGCACGCGCCCTATAGCGAAAACCTCTCAAAAAAAAAAAAAAAAAAAAAAAATAAAGACAGAGCCTATCAATAATATGTGGCTAAAAGAGGCTGAATATTCAAAACACACCAAGTTTTCATCTTGTTAGCAAACACAAAATAAGGCAAATATCACCATCCTAGGAAAATATACAACATACCTGACCTTCTTGAAATACAGATTAGCTTTTAGAAATTCTATCTGGCTGTTAGAAATTACCTACCTTGAGAGCTTCAGAGGCTAAACCAATTTGAAAGTTAGGGCAAAAGCTTAAATAACATCAGAACAAGTCATATCTAAAGCTGTATGAACTTTCTCTAAACACAATAGAGATAAATTTGTGACAGTCAATATTTTAAGAAGAAATGATAAAAATACCAACCTTTATGTCTATATGATGAGTTTCTACTGGACATAGGAGTTTTTGCATTCCATTTCTTGCCTGGCCAATTGTCCAGTAGCCCATGAATGTCTGCTCTGGAAGAGGCAACCTGTCAAGGATAATTTGGAAAGTAAACAGTTTTTCTTGTTTCCAACTCATAGGGAAAAAAATGAGTCATCTATTATCAATCATACAAATCAATTTGGAGAACACTTTACGTAGAAGTGACTTATGGTTAATTTTATTAAAATACAGTCTAGGGATCAGCAGTTAGCATAATGGCTATGTCGCTGAACTCCCATGTAGTCGACGGAGGTTCGAGTCCCGAACCCGGTGGCTTAAACTCACGCCGGGCGCATGTACATGTGTGCCCAAGATCCCGAGAGGAGAAGGGAGGAGAAGAGAGTGTGGCGTGGCCATCCCCCCTGGGGGGTGATTTCTCGCTTTCTGTCTCTCTATCTGTCTCTGTCTTTCTGGTGAGTGCATGCGCCCTATAGCAGAAACCTCTCCAAAAAACAAAACAAAACAAAACAAACAAAAACACAGTCTATAAAATCATGTTTAGAATAAATGTATATGTATGTGTGTGTGTGTGTGTGTGTGTATATATACATATATAATTAAATATATATATATATATATATATATATATATATATATATATATAAATAAATATATATATATTTAATTTGCCAAAGCACTCCCTCATGGGGAACAGTCATGATGCAATCCTTTTTCCTTCACCTTTCTATCCTGTCAAGATTTTGGCACTCATGCACAAACCGCACCATGTTTCTCATGCTACTGGTTCCAGGATTCATTCAGCAGGGTCAGTCATATGGGATCCTGCTGCCTCAACCACCATGCCTAGGATATTCTTAAGATAAAAGAGCTTTCATATTTTAGAAATTCAGAAGGTAAGGTCCTATTCCATTTTTACCTTAGTGACAACTATAATTGATGTATTTTTTCCCTTGATTTAGTGAAATATTTAGTAATTTAACATTTAAGTTCCTGGTAGAGTATAAGAAAGAAAGAAACAGAGATAGAGATGCTGCAATCCACTCCCAGCCAGCCCAGATCACCAGCATGAGAGTACGTGGTTTATGTGGGGAGGTCTTGGGACACATTTGAATCTGCCTTGCAGAGCATCACATTTTACCACTGTGCCACCCTTTGGCCCCCCCAAAAAGCCTTTTTAAAAAGTTTGAACAAGTTGGGAACCAGCAGTTAGCATAATGGCTATGTCGCTGGACTCCCACGTGGTCGACCGCGGTTCGCATCCCGGACCCGGTGGCTTAAAACTCACACCGGGCGCGTGTGCGTGCGTGCCCAAGATCCCGAGAGGAGAATGGAGGAGAAGGGATTGCGGCGTGACCATCCCCCCTGGCGGGTGATTTCTTGCTTTCTGTCGCTATGTCTCTCTCTGTCTGGCGAGTGCACCCGCCCTATAGCAAAAATCTCTCCAAAAAAAAAAAGTTTGAACAGGCTAGTCTCGTGCCCCCATGCAACAGGAGTTGGATCCCACACAGCCAACCACATGGTTCAAATTCCATCCATGAACGTATGTATGCCTAAAACCCCACGGGATGGAGAAATGAAGGAGAAGTGATTGTGGTGTAACCATTCCCCTCCAACAAGTACTTTCTCCTTCTCTCTCTTCCCTTCCCTCTTTGTCAATCTCTGGGAAGCAATGCACTCTCTGGCAAAATTTAAAAACCTATTTGAGCAATATATCAATTTTTTCATTCTATTCTTGTATATGTGGAAACAAATCATATACAGTACCTGATATCATTAGTTCACTTTGACTTCTTAATGCTTTTCACTTTGCATTGATGTATGGTGTTACTCAGGTCTGAATACACCTTGTAAGCAGTACCCAGGGGCAGAGTATGACCAACACACAGAAGCTCTGTTGAGACAACTTTCAGTCACTACCCCCTCTCCCCCACCAAGGGAGCTTTACTCTGACTTCTAATGGAATCCTTCTATGTTCAGTTTCCCTTTTATTTGAAGCAACTTTTGAACAAAGTAACTTGTCAAAGCAAATACAGTAATGATAAAGTAATAAACAGCAAAATGTTTAAAAGGCTGTCCTCAGATCTCTAAAAAGGAAATCACTGATTTGTCATTTATTCTATCAGTTAAGGCAAAAAATGATTAACAGTTTAAAAAGTTTTCTAAAAATAGGGACCAGATGGTGTAATGGTTATGTTACTGGATTCCCACCTGGTTCACCACAGTTCCATGTCCTGGACCCAGTGGCTTGAAACTCATGCCGGAAGCATGTGCACACGTGCCCAAAATTCTGAGAGGAAATAGAGGAGAAGGGACTGTGGCATAGTCATTCTCCTGGGGGGGAGGGAGGACTGTGATTTCTTGCTTTCTGTCTCTATTTCTCTCCATCTCTCTGGTGAGCATGCAAAAATCTCTCTCAAAAAACAAAATGAAACAAAGTTTTTTTAAAAAAATAATACATATGTGGCTATAAAATAAAATGTATGTTTTAAAAGATTTTGGTAATTGTTAAAAAAAGTGAATATTTATATTTAGAAAGAATTTTATTTTCAGTAAAGGAGTAATCTGATGTATTTCCATATGCTTAATAAGATAATGTAAAGCTTAGATTTTTTTTGTATAAAATAATAGAACCAAACTTTTTTTTTTTTTTTTTTTTTTTTTTTTTTTTTTTTTTTTTTTTCCTATAGGGCGCGTGCGCTCGCCAGACAGACAGAGAGAGACAGAGAGATAGAAAGCGAGAAATCACGCCCCAGGGGGGATGGCCATGCCGCAATCCCTTCTCCTCCATTCTCCTCTCGGGATCTTGGGCATGCACGCACACACGCCCGTCATGAGTTTAAGCCACCGGGTCCGGGACTCGAACCATGGTCGACTACATGGGAGTCCAGCGACATAGCCATTACGCTAACTGCTGGTCCCAAACCAAACATTTTGATGAAATACGCTTTTCTGTTCTTTTTAGAATGTTTATTTTAACACAAGAGAAAAACACAAAACAGAGACATTTACATTGAAATTCTTCTAAGTCATATGACCAAAATTTCTCAAAAGGACACATCCTTTTTTATATTTATCATCTAAAATACATTTTTTACCTGGATAATTGCCTTGACTGGTGAGTTACTTATTTCCATCGTTACTGGAAAAGAGCATGTGTATGGGGGGGTGGTACATGTGCAGAGAGGGCGCCGAAGCAGGGGTTTTACTATTAATGTGTTCTCTCTTTTGAATGTAATAAAATGCATTTCTGTATCAATGGGGCAGATCTTAAAAATATCTAGACTGGGACCTCTGTCTCCTAGTTTAGGGAATGAACTGTTATTTCTGTTTTCAGCAGTTCACCAAGGAGATTTTGGTTTCCAAATAAAAGGAGAAAAATAAAGGAAGGAGAGACAATTTCTCACTAGCAGAGAAGACATTGTGTAATAGTATGCAAGTGATAGGGGTTTTAGCTCTAGTTCTCTCATTAACCAGTTATGCAAACTTGGGCAGGGAAAAGTCAGCTAATTTCCCTGAGTATGAATTTCTTCATTTGTAAATTGAAGAGGATGATCTCAGTAAGGCTCCTTTCAGGTTAGGGATTCTGACTGAGGAAGTGAGTAGAGGGAACTGTTAGAGGATCAATAGTCTTGTCTATCCTGGATACTAGGGAGTGAAAATAATCAGAATGAAAATATCTATTCGTACCAACAGAATAGGTGCTTTGATAGACAGGCATGCTTTATTAAATCACATAAAAAGAAGCTCTAAAAATATCCTATCTCAGCCCTTTGAAGACAAGAGAAGCAATTTCAAATCTCGGAATCTAATTAAGGGTGGAGAATCACTTAATAAAAATGACCCTTGGTTGATTGGAACCTAAAAAATAGGTCCAACATATCCTTTCATAGTCTCACAAATATATCACACAGATGGTGAAAAAAAGAAAAAGGAAAGGAAAAAGAAGAGAAAAAGAAAAACACATTTATGTATTTGAGAACATGTAACTTCTCAACTTCTAATCTTTACTGACAATGCCAGGGATGTACATAAAGTCTGGTTTGAACTTGCCAACTCATTCTAAATAACAGTCATAGAAATTACAGGCTGCCTGACTCTTTATAAAAATAGCACTGGCTGTTTGGTTGGCCGGGTATGGGAAGGACCTTAAGGTACTCCATATAGAATCTAGTCTGCAACCACATTACAAGATGCTCTTGGCAGTAACAACTATAACTGAAAGATACATATGCAGGATGTGCTGGAACTGCATGATTAAACTGACTCCATCCTGCTCCCTGGTAACGTGAAGTGTTGTTTCTAAACTTTTACTGTGGACTCTGTTGTGGCCAACCAAAGCCCCTCATTTATTTTCCACTGTAAGCCCTCCTAATAAGCTGTGAAAATATTTGACTGTTACTTTTTCCTCTAGGGTAAGTTTGTAATCAGGGGTATTTGGGAACATGAGTGACTCTAGAATTTGAAACTTAATCAACATTAATTTGGGGGTAACCCTAAGCTAATCATCAGTTTAAAAAGGCTATAAATCCCATTACTGAAATCTACCATTTGACTGCGATTGGACTTAAGTTTTTACATCTGATTTGATTGAAAATAATATGACATTTTTTTAATGGTTATAAGATCCTGTCACTTACATTGTATAACTTTGTTAAAGTCCTAACTGGAATGATGTATGAATTTGATTTTAATGAAGAGAAAGATGAACTTAAGGTCTATAAATAGCACTATTTTTAAAATCTTGAATGTCATTCATGGGTTTATGTCTTTTAAAACAATAAAGTATTTCAATTCATATGTTGTGATGTTTCTTAATCTCTTATGGAAGTAATAATAAGGATCTGGAAGTAAAATTTTTAACCCAAAGAAAAGTGAGTATCAAAATTATGATTCAGTTCAAATTATAGTCCTTGAGCAAGTTGCAGAAAGAAAAATACATTTTCCCTTTTTTTGAAACACATATACAGTTTATAACATGATGCAGATGGATACAAAAGTCAAGTAAGATAGTCCAAGGCAAAAGATTCCTCTCAGATTGCTTCCATAAAGAGGTGAGCTGGAGTTTTAAACTAAGTTCTGGCAAACTTCTGCCTTCTCTGAACATTTGCCAATACTATTTCTGGAGTATGACAGAAAACACATGAAAAAGATTTGGATCTTTCTAGGGGCATTATGCAATTGGAAGTTGTTGACATATCTATTATCAACAATTCTTAAAACATTTCCTTACCACAAGAACTACTAATTTTCATGGGAATAATGGAACCCTTCAGGGTAGTTCCACCAGCTCTCAAAAATTCAGTAATTATTACCATCTTTGAAAATAACAATAATAAAAGAACTCCAATTTTACTCAGTCTCACTCATTATTAGTGTTTTAAATCTAACCTCTGGCAACATTTAAGACAGGTTATCCAACGGAGCTCAACCTTTCATAGAATAGTCTTGACAAATATTTCCAGCTTAGGCTCTTACCTTTCCTCTTACTCCCAAGCTAACCATGCCTTAATGTTTTAGCCACCTCAAACTACTATTTGCTGTTCCTGAATATGTTATGCATTTTCATGAGCCTATTAGTTGCCTAGAAATCCTTTCGACTACTGCCTTATTGGTAAACTCCTTTAATATTTGTTTTTAATTTGCCAGAGGGCATGTGTGCTCACTGGAGACAGAGAGAGAGATAAAGGGTCAGGACAAAGCTTCCTTCCCCTCATGGGGAATGGTTATGCCACAGTCCCTTCTCCTTCATTTCTTCTCTTCTTTTGGGATTTTGGGCACACACCCACACCCACACAGGTCCAATGTATTTTTCAAGCCACCAGGTCTGATCTTGAACCACATAGTTGGCCATGTGGGATCCAGCCACCTTAACCACCAGACCATGGTCTGGCCCCTTCTCATTCTTAAGGCCTAATTCAAATATCACTTCTTCTTGCATCTTTCCTTCATATTCCTTTTGGGTAGAATGAATGCCTGCTCTTCTGGGGTACCATATAAATTTGCACACAGGACACTTTTGGACTAGAGTTTCATGGAACCCATAATTTTCAATTTAAGGCCTCATGACAGAGAATAAAATTTTAGGGAAAGCAGGCCAGAAGTCACTCTATGAAATATCTTATATCTTATAAATATTTTTATATTTACTAAAAAAAGTACATTAAAGAGAAAAAAATTTAAAAAAATCTCCTTTAAACACTTTGAATTAGTAATAATGAGAACTCCTATTAATAATAATATTCTTTGATCAAAACTTCAGAATCTCCCTGCCCTATAGTCTCACATGTTGGCAAATTAATTTTGCTTTGCTGCAAATGATATGTACTTTCAAGTATGTTTTCCCTTTCTTCACCTGGTTCTGTATCAGATATTAAGGTTTTACTTTATGACTTAGACTTGTGTCCCTCTGCCACCTAGGTGCTGCTGAGATCACAGAAAGGCAGAGTGAATTGGATGCATTAGATGGAAAAAGACTAGGGGGAACTTGCTATTCTTGGCAGTGACTGCTCAAATACACTCACCAGTACCAGAATGGTGCTGTACAGCCTCGGTGCTGGGGCCAGCGTCACTGTGCCAAAGCAGATGTTGTCTGCTTGCTCCACACACCTCCTTTCTTCCTTTCTCCTATGGAAGTTGCTAGACTACAGCTCTGGGGCCTGGGTTTCCTTACTCTTCGCTTTCTTCAAGTTTCACTGTAAAAATGTGTTCTTACTTTCTGTCATCTGCTTTATCAACCATGTCTTATTATTTTGGGATTTTATGTTTTTTCCTTTGTAATCATCTGTAATAAGAATGACTGGGACTATAGCTCTCCTAGTTAAGATTTTTATAGAAAAAAAGTCCTGTATTTCCCACAAGGACTCATTGAACATATTGAACACTACTGTGAATGTAGTACTATGAATAGAAACTTGTATAATTTGGTTTATAGTTTTATATGCTTTCATTACTAGATTGGTCATTTTTCAAGGCTAAAGCTTACATCGTACCACTTGAAGCTCTGGCATTCAGGATCTATTGATTCTGTCACCTAACCTTCTCATGCTATTATCTCTCTTTCATGCCACTGCGACAGGCTAGGTCCTCATTGCTCATCTCCTAGATTACTACAACTGCTTCCCGACAAGTCTTCCTGCCTTCAGCTTCACTGCCTTCTAGTTTATTACCTTTAGAGAATGCAAAGGTGTCTTTCTACAGTATGACCCCAACCATGCTGCGTTCTGACTTAAACCTCTTCTCGGGTCAGGGAAGACTGACTCATGTCTCCCTTTTAGCCTCAGCACCTGGCAAGCCATCCCTTAACTCTGAGTTTTAGTCACCGAGCAACTTGCAGTTTCCAAAATGTACATGCTTTCTTAAAACGTCTCTACTTGAAGTATTCTCTCCTCCTCTTCTTGCCTGGGGAATGTCGAGTAACACTTTAAAGATTTAGCTAATTTGTCCTCAATGACTCATCCTCTGAAGGCAGTAATTCTACCTCTTCAGTCATTGCTGTATGGCTCTAATCTAACACAAATTACTGTTAATTTCACTGCTTTCCCAATTAATTGTGTTTTTGTTTGTTTGTTTGTTTTGGAAGGTAGATGTTGAGGAGTTTTTACCTTTGTAATTCTTATTCTCTACATAATGCTTTCACCTTATAGTACCCGGTGTCTGTTATATGATAAATGCTTGTTACAGCAGACCTGCCAACATTTTGACCTACTTGTTTTCTCTTCTCAATGGCAAGTTGCATGCTACCAAGGTAAATTTCACCCCCACTGCATTCTGACTACATGCCCTACCATTTTCTGTACTTAGAAGACTCAATAAATGATACAATCTACTTTGCAGGCATTTTGGTTTTTTTTGGAGAGGTTTTTGCTATAGGTCACGTGCACTCGCCAGACAGACAGAGAGAGACAGAGACAGAAAGAGAAAAATCACCCCCCCCCCAGGGGGGATGGCCATGCCGCAATACCTTCTCCTCCATTCTCCTCTTGGGATCTTGGGCATGTATGCACACGTGCCCGGCGTGAGTTTAAGCCACCGGGTCTGGGACTCAAACCGCAGTCGATTATGTGGGAGTCCAGCGACATAACCATTATGTGAACTGCTGGTCCCTTTGCAGGCATATTTGAAGAGATAACTATGGGAGAGTACAAGGAATTTCTATCTAGCCAGGTGACAGACTTTCACAAAATATCACTTACAAATACTTAAGGGATAAGGAATAATTTTGTAAGACTACTTAAGATGCATATGAAGAAGATTCATTGATCTTGAAAGATTTTATGTAGATTGGGTATTTTTAAATTTATTATTTTTGCACCTATGAGAAGGAACTAAAGACAATTGGAATGGTTATAGAGCTACTTCCTGATATACCAAGAGAATATAGGGAAAATAATGTAAAATATAAAGCCCAACTACCACCCGTCTACTTATAATAGTTCTGAGATATCAATATGCAAACCTTTTAATGAAAGCTAAAAAGATCTTTTATGAAGTGAAAGCAAATCATTATGCAGAATTGAATTGCATAACTTAGAATTCCATGATCAACATTGCAAATTTATTTGTAAAAACTATGATTACAAGAAGAAAATTATAGCATATGATAGTTTTAGAAAAGAAAAAACAGGCTGAAAGCTATAAACAGAGAATATTTTACTTTCATGGGATAAACTATAAACTGATCATCATTCCTACTCTCAAATAGAAACCTAATAAAGTTTTTCTAAAGACAGGACCTAGGTGAGGATTTTTTTTTTTTTTTTTCATGCTTCTGGTACAGACCCCACTTCTACTCCGAGAAGAAGCAGGGTCATTTACGGCCCAACCACACAGAATAAAGTCTTTAAAGCAGAAAAACAATTTAAAACAAATATCCTTTCAAAGACAAATTCTAAAAAGATGAGACTGTGCTGTCTGCAAATATGCACATCTGACACTGCTCTGGAAAGAAAGATAAGCTTCAAAAATGATCCAGTAACACATACTGCAATGACATGTAAATAGCTCTAGTAACAGAAAAACAATTTTAGGTACTTTCTTTGGGAATATTATTGAAACTAACTGATAAAGTAAAGAGTGGTTACTGGTATAAGAGAGAGGAATCACTACTTAGTCACTCTTTCTGTTTAATTTGGGATAGTAAGTCATAGAATCTATGCGTTGGATGGATGTTAAGGACCATTCAATTTCATTTGAATCCTCTCAAGTACTTCTCCAACAAGGGTTGTCTGGATCTGTTTGAACCCAATCTACAAAAGGTACAACCACTTTCTCCAAGACACTGTATTCCATCTTTGAACACATAACCTATTGGTTTCAAGAAGGCCAATTCTCTCTAAGTTGTAATGACTTAGAAGCAACTCACAGGTGCACAGGTAATGTAGTATATTATGAATAATCAAGTAAGCTGATGATATTAACGATGGTGAGTTTTAGAATAATAGTGCTAAATAACGTCAAAAAGAAAAGACCTACCTATCCATTTTGAAGAATTCATGAATCCCGCTACTTCTATTCTTCAAAAAGCAAAATCTTTATTGCAGGAGAAAATATTTAAGATAATTTACTGATCTTACAGAAAGGGTGTTCTCATTTACTTTTGGAATCACATTTATTTAAAAGAAACTATGTATTGGGACCAGCAGTTGGTGTAATGGCTATATCGCTGGACTCCCATGTACTCAACCACGGTTCAAGTTCCGGACCTGGTGGCTTGAACTCATGTGGGTTGCCTGTGTGTGTGTGTGTGCCCAACATCCTGAGAGGAGAATGGAGGAGAAGGGATTGTGGCATGGCCATCCCCCCCAGGGGGTGATTTCTTGCTTTCTGTCTCTCTGGCGAGTGTGTGCACTCTATAGCAAAAACCTCTAAAAAAAAAAAAAAAGAAGAAAGAAAGAAAGAAAGAAAGAAAGAAAGAAAGAAAGAAAGAAAGAAGAGAAAAGAAAAAGAAATTGTGGAGGCTAGGCCAGCAGGTGGTGTGGTGGTTAAGGCACTGGATCCCACATTGCTGACTGCAGTTCAGGTCCTGCACCTGACAACTTGAAAATCATGCCGAGTGTGTGTGCATGTGTGCCCAAATATCCCAGGAGAATGGAGAAAAGACTGTTCTTACTTTCCCTCTCACTGTCTCTCTGTATTTCTCTCTGGGGAGCACACATGTCTATAAAGAAAGAAAGAGAGAAAGAGAGAGAGAGAGAGAGAGAGAGAGAGAGAGAGAGAGAGAGAGAGAAGAAGGGAAAAGAAAGAAAGAAAGAGAGAGAGAGAGAGAGAGAGAGAGAGAGAGAGAGAGAGAGAGAGAGAAGAAAGAAAGAAAAGAAAGGAAGGAAGGAAAGAAAAGAGAAGGAAAGAAAGATAAGGAGGGAGGGAGGGAAGGAAGGAAAGGAAAAAAGAGAGAGAGAAAAACTATGACAAAAATGAGGCTACTCATTAAAGCAGATGTTATATGTATCTTATGTCTCACATATGTCCCCAAATGGTAGCAAACAGAATTTGACCATTTTAGAGTTTCTATTATCTTTTAACCTCTATATCCAACGTTGTAGTACATTGTTTCTCTCGTGCAGAAAGTAGAATTAACAGAAAGATACTAGGCTTTAGACCTAGACAGAGCTGTGGTTGAATTGCCCATCCTGCTATTTATTAGTTTTATAATTTGTTAAATTATTTACTTTCCTGAGCCTTAGTTTCTTAATCTATAAAACAGATTGAAACACACACAAGCGTATGCTTCCAACCCTCAATAAATAAAATAGGAAAAAAAATTACTTGCCTAATGGGAAAAAACTATTGTGTACATTAGGTGAGTTGATACTTGTAAAGTGCTTAGAGCACAGAGCACTTAATAAAGACTTGATATATGTCAACTATTTTTATTTTTGCTGCTTTAGAGTCTGTTGTCTACCCTTACTCGATATGTTTATGTTGATGTCTGCCAACGTACAGACTTATTTATTCTGTGTTGAAATGTCATACGAATGCCTGGCTAACTTTATTTCTCAACTGCCTTTCCTGAAGGAGTGAATGTTTTCCCCTTAGAGTAGGCATTACATGTGGCAAAAGCTTCGCTTTACTGGAGGTAAAGCTCCCAAGAAATAGCAATTTCTTGGGAAAGGGCCAGGTGGTGGCGCAGTGGTAACGCAGCTGGACCCACATTGGAAAGGTCTTGGGTTTAGTCCCATGTAAAGACCCTGTGGGGGTGCCTGTCCCTCTGTCTCTTTCTCTGTCTCTCATGAAAGTAGTACACGAATAAACTTTTTTTTTTTAAATGGGGGCAATTTCAGAATAAACCTTTCTCTTAAATATTTTGATTTAAGGAAAAAGAAAAATTCCAGTGTCTAAAGAGTCGATGGACATTTAAAAAACAGAGAAAACAATAAATGTGTTGGAATTAAAATAGTATAGAAAGTGAAGCCTCCTTTCTTCTTCCCTGTGCTTCTCTCAGAAACAATCACTATCAATAGCTGCCCTGTGCTTTTAAATTATTTTAAATGTAAGCCTATTGAAGACATTTAGTAAAAATATTGGCTAATATAGTTCTAGACCTTGGTAATTCAAAATTACCTTTTTTTTTTTGGCCTGAAAAATGAGGTTACTTTTTTTTTTTAATAAAGTGTTTGAAAGCAGGGAGAGAATGCACAATAAATGTCATGTGAGGAGTAACAACAAGACACCAAAAGGGCTTCTTCACTATAGACGGGACACTTTCAGGTTACAGTCACCCATAACTGTCATTTTTAGAGGTGCAGTCTATCTGGCAAGAACATTTTTATATATCTAAAAAGAATAATGATATTTAAATATATGAATGAAGACACAAAGCATTAATATTTGTTTTTATTCCTTAACAGAGTACCTCATATGCTTTGTGAATCTGTTCCTTATGCTTAGGATAAATATCTTAAGTTTAAAATTTCAGGGAGCCAGGGGAATGGGAAAAAAATGGAAATGGCAAAGAAGTGACATACATAATTGAATTTAATTCATTTTAAATAACTTTCTTTTGACAAAAAAAGCTTGGGAATGCAATGTTTTAAGAGCCCCTTTGTAGGGGCATGTCTCTTCTATTAAGAAAAAAAAGACTCAGAAAAATAAAAATGATTGGAGAAAATATTGCTCAGTGTATGAATGAACACAGTCACTGAAAAAGGTCTAGAAGGATTCATCAATGGTTATTTCTGGATGGTAGAACTATTAGAATTTTTATTTTCTTTTTGCTATTTTGTCTTAAAAATAAGTGAGAAGCCAGTCTTCTGCTTAGAAAGCCTACAAAGACAAACTTTTAATTTCCTCAATTTTTTTTCTTATTCTGCTTGACTGATTCAAGTGAACGGTAGAGCATAGCTCATTTGTCATTGACAAATAGGCAATAAATACTTGGAGAGAAAAAGTGGTTAAGAATAAGCCAAGTAGCATTAAAAAAGAAATCAGCAAAGGTAACAGCTAAAAATTTGGAGCGAGGATGATTATTAAAATATTTAATAAATGTGTCTCCTAGGGAAGACAGGAAGAGAAAAACACAAGATAACTTCAGAGTGTAAAAACAATTTCTCTGTATGTTTGATTTATTTAAAATAACCACAGTGTAGGCCCCAAGACCTAGTAGTTAGGGGAGACAGATACCACATGGCCAATCACGTGGTTCAAATGCTTGTCCCAGAAGCTTAAGAAACGCACTTGGCGTGTGTGTGTGTCTGCCCAAAATCTTGACAGATGGATAAATGAAGAAGGCATGGTGGCATGATTCTACCTGTTGGGGGGAGGTGCTTTTTCCCTCTCTCTGTCTTTCTCCATCTTTCTCTGGTGAGCAATGCGTCCTCTAGATAACAACAAACAAAGACCACACTCTTCAAGGGTTTTTCATGAAGTCCTTTTGTGGTCCAAATCAGGAAGAAATGATGGCTAGTATACATCTATGCTAGGCACATAGTTTTCTAGTTTTATTTTTCTAAATGAATTATCTTGGGCTTTATTTCATGCTTCTCTAACATGTTACAAAGAAAGAAAGTTCAAATGGGAATGAAGAGATCCCTAAAATGATCATTGCTGTGCCAAAAGTTTGTATTAATATGCTTTTTGTTTTATTATTTATCTATTTATTTTTGGTATAGGGAGTGTATGCTTGCTAGAGAGACAGAGAGACAGAAAGCAAGAAATCACTCCCCAGGGAGGATGGCCATACCACAACCCCTTCTCCTCCATCCTTTTCTCAGGATTTTGGGCATACACACACACACATACCTGGAGTGAGTTTCAAGCTTCGGGGTCCAGGACTCCAACCATGGTCAAACATATGGGAATCACTACACTACCTGCTGGTCCCTTACTTTTTAAATTTTTAAATATGACTATAATAAAATAATTTTAATCTGTTATAACTTTGAAGAATAAGAATTTATGTATTATATGTATATGATATCATGGTTAATGATGATTTCTAAGTTGATTACTTAAAATCTTAAGGCCCTCTGTGGGCAGCAGGTGGTGTGGTGGTTAAGGTGCTGGACTCCCATATAGTCTACTGTGATTCAAGTCCTGGATCTGGCAGCTTGACAATCAAACTAGGTGTGTGTGCATGTGTGCTCAAAATCCCAAGAGGAGAATGGAGGAGAAGAGACTGCGGTGTAGCCATCCACCCCGGGTGTGTGTGTGTGTGTGGGGGTGATTTCTCACTTTTCCTCTCTCTGTCTCTCTCCCATTAGGGTTTGTGCCTCATAGCAAAAACCCTAAAAAACAAACAAACAAAATAATCCTAAGGTCCCCTTAAAAACTATTGGTAACTTTTAGTACCCAGATGACTCTCCTTTAGAGACTGTCCACAATCTCCTTACCAATCTTCTTATATTTAGAGTTGAAATTAATATTATATATATCTCAGCTTGACCCCTGCTTTCTAACCTTAGGTAAGTTATGGAACTTTTCCGTGTTTCAAATTCCTCATCTATAAAACGAAATATTATCCATATATCATGGATTTTTTGTAAAGAAAGTGCTTTGAATGTGCTTGGCACATAGTTATCCATAAGTGTTTATATTACCATCATCAACATTACCATTGTTATTAAATTATCATTAATAATGCTACAATTATTACATTTAGAAGTAGAGTATTTACATTCCTTTGTAGAATTATGAAATGAAAATTTGCTCATTTTAAGAACTATGTAAAGTAGCTTATAAATTTAAGATAAAATAGTGTATTGAGTCACTTAAAATCGAGGTTTATAAAAAGAAAATGAATTTTTTTTTATCCCTTAATAAAGTGTTTCTCTAGCATGACAGAGTTCATAAATTATTCTGAAACACACTTTTTAATTTGGAAGTGCTAATGTGCTAGGAGTATGCTTATTTCCAAATAAAAGAAACTTCAGAAATAAAATCTCCTTGAGGAAAAAAACAAGCAAACATTGAAGTTTATACTTATTATCTATAGGTATCTATATTTAACGAGAGAAGATAACCTCTACAACTTTGGTTGGATGTTTAGATCTAATTATTTTATTTGATATGTATATGAAATATATATTATATATTTCCAACAATGGCATTTATAACTCAAGAGTTTAGGTTTTAACCCTAATATTCCTATCTCTATCTATATAGCATGTACAGAAAAAATGAGATTAGTGCCTTCATGTGCATGCAACTTACCCACACACCACCCATCAATGGTCTTGAATAGGGGTTTCTCTATAGTCACACAATTAAGTTAAAGCCCATATAAAGCATGATATTCGTATTTTTAAAAATAATTTCTTCTAGTATGCCTCCTAATTTGGTTATATTTGCTCTCTCTCTGACATGTCCTTTCTCATATATGAGAAACTTAAAAGAGGACCAATAATAAACCCCAGGAAGTACTAGAGGAGAGGAGAAATGCAGAGTGTGGTGTAGGTAGTCAATTCTGTTCTAGGTTCCAAGATCTGGGAATACTACAGCTGCATTTCAGTAGGAACAAGCAAAGTAAAACTGCTCAGTAAGATTCAGTCTAAATTACCAGGTTTAGCAAAGGTTTATAAAAGAAGACAACTTAAATTCTCCTGATCATGTTACACCTTTAAAAAACATGCAAGGACCAATGAGACAGATAAATTTGTTGCATTATTTAGGAGAGTAACAGGGAAAAGTGAAGGATTTTCTCTGTTGGGAATTTCACCCACAAGCCTAAAACAATATCACCACCCCTGAACAGAGAAAGCAGATTCTGATTTTAGTTCAGAGAGAAGGCATTGTAGGTGACCACACAAATAGTGGTTTAGTATCATTCCTGACTCATGGACAAATTCCCCTCTTCTGCAACATTTGTCTTTGATCTCTTTTTAACTGTATGTAGAGGTGGACAGTTACCTTCCCACCCCTACTTCCTATTAGTATGACCATCTTGTTTACTGTACTCAATGTAATTTTGTTTCGACCGAATAAGCAATATCACTATGGTTATATTAGAGAACAAAAAAAATTAACAAGTTGTAGCAAGACCTTTTAATTCAGGGCAAAAATACATTAATAGTAATTAAAATATTTTACCCTCTTTTCTTAGGAATTAAAATTCATGTGGATCTTGGGACCAGCAGGTAGCATAATGGCTATGTTGCTGGACTCCCACGTAGTCGACCGTGGTTCGAGTCCCGGACCTGGTGGCTTAAACTCACGCCGGGCTTGTGTGCATGCATGCCCAAGATCACGAGGAGAAAGGAGGAGAAGGGATTGCAGCGTGGCCATACCCCCTGGGGGGGTGATTTCTCGTTTTCTGTCTCTCTGTCTCTCTCTGTCTGGCGAGTGCACGTGCCCTATAGCAAAAACCTCTCAAAAAAAAAAAAAATTCATGTGGATCTTCTCCACTAACACAGTACCTGCATGGCTGGACAGAAGCAGTCTAGAATAACTAGTTAAGCAAAAGGTCTAGAGAAGTTTAAGTCAAATCGTAAGACTGCAGGAGATGACTTTAAATCTTCATAGGTCTATATGATTACCATGAACAAAAGTATTGCTTCTTTGTTATGCTTGCTTTTTTGCTTTTGCAGATGATACATTAAAATTACATTAACATTCAAAGGATGTTACAGTAGAAGGGAATGTTGCTGATGTATAATGAGGACAACTACTTATTTGATCTTTTTTTACATCTCTTTTTGCAGTGTTACTGTCAGTACCCTTTCCATTATTAAAGATGTCCTGATATAGATGGTAAATTTTAAGATTATGCCATCTATGATAAGAATGTCCTCATTTTACCAACAAGGAACCCATTTAGTGAAGTAGCTTTTCTAAATTCAAATGAGACTGAACTTGCGGAGGGCAGAACTATATCTTTGTTCTGTTTTTCCACGATTGCCTTAGGTACCAAACAGAATGTATAACCAACAGCTTAATTCCCCGCTGTTTCTTTGATAATTTCATCATCATGCTACCTTGTCTAAGAAAAAGACCATTGATAGAAACAATATTATGGAACCTGTGGATTTCATTGAAGGACAATAAAATAACATTACTTTTGAGCTGCCCGAGTCATTGCAATTAATCAATGAGGGGAAAAATGCTTTAAATAATTATGCAAATTATAGTCTACCATTATCACCAACCCAGAGGAAAATCCACTCATACCCCACATCTGCTATAAGCCTCTTTTAGCTAAGTGCAATAAGAGGATGACTAATTGTTTCCGTCCCATGTGAAGCATAAGCCTGACCATCTTGTTTCCATCTTCTTTGTTGCTATTCATATAAGTAAGTTTTAGAGTTAGAATTAGCTTGTCATGGGAATTAGCATATCAGGCCATAAAATTTTCAATTTAAAGCTAAGGATGATAATGAGTAAGAATAAACCATTTTGTGTGTCTTCCTTAGAAACTGAAATTGCCAATAATTTTTTTTAGGATTGACCTTACCTACTGGTACATATTTTATTATTATTTAAAGTTATACAAGTGTATAAAACAAGTCATTTTTAATCACAAACCTAGTATTTATGAAGCTAGAACTCTAATTATATATATTTGTTAACAGTAATAAAGCCCACATACTTCCAACTGAAAATAAAGATAGAGTTTATTAGAGAAAAGCCCCAAAATTATGTACTAACAGAAGTATTAAGAGCAAGTTCTTGAACTCTCAGATATAAAAGATATAGTATGCCCATAAAATTAATGACCTTGCTTCAAAATGCTACTTAGGACTGCTAATCAATCAGTAAAATGGTATCATACGAAAAGGTGTATACGTGAACAACTGACCACCAATCACTCTTCTTGAAAAATGATGTACTCACTCATTAATAATATAAACCAATGCACTGATAATTTCAATGATAATATCACTCCATCTTGTGCTTTTACCACCAAAGGGAAATATTTGTTTCTCTTTAAGAAATTCCTAATACTTCAATAATTTGTTTTATTGCCATATGTTCTGACAAGTTTTTATAATAAGTTCAATGAGTAAATAAGGATGATAGACATCTTTAGGAGACAATGTATATTTCGCTGGACTAATTGCTGATTTATATTTAGAATATTTTTTCTACAGAAAGATAGTGCCTCCTATATGAGACTGAAGTCAAGTAATAATTTAATTTTAAAGTAATTATTGTCCTTTGTGAGTTTATAATACTGATTTTTTTTTGTAAACAGGTATGCATTAGATCCATTATTATGTGTACTTAACCTATTTTCCAGTGAATTTGTACCAACTTAAATAATCTATTAATAAACTCTGTCAATTACCCTTCTAGACAAAATCATATCCGCAAGATCCC
>JAKSZU010000005.1:51091110-51268610 GCA_026018925.1 Tupaia tana | reverse complement strand
CTGTCTGGGGCAAGAGCACTCCCGGCAGCAGGCATGGCTAATGTAAGACCTAAGGGAAGCATAGGAGGGAAGGGCATGTGGAGGGAAGAGACAGGAGGGCAGAGAGGCCGGAATAGAACGAGTGGTGGGGAGGGCAGTAAGAGCACTGCAGGTCATGAGGTCCAGAAATAAGAGGATGTGGGAGACTATTACGTAGGACATTGTAAACAGTTGAAAGACTTGTGCTTATACTCAGAGTAAAATGGGAAGCCACGGAAAGATATTACAGAGGAGCAGACTGCTGCATTGAGAACAGACCGCAGAGGGATATTGGGAGACACATCTTCATGGGTCTCTTGCATTGCTGTACACCTTTTGGCAAGGTCCTGACCACTCTCTCCAAGAACATTTGTAAAGTAAACATCTTTGGGATATAGAGACTGTCTCTCTCTTTCTCTTTCTAGTATATCTTTCTCTCCTATTTTTGCTTTCCTTCTCTGGAAGAAGATAAGACATTTTATCTGTCCATTATAAAAATTGGGTTTACTTAAGTTCAAGGTTACTCTCCTTAAAATATCTCACTGCAAGAGCAGGAACTGCCTAGACTTTTTTGTGATGCCCAGTAGGAAATGGGACTTGAGACACCAGGACAAATGCATAGTCTGACTTGCTGCTTTTGCTGTGAGTAATAATCCTATCTTTGTCTCTGATGAAACTTTGGCAGGCTAACTTGTAAGCTTAAAAGTAGGTAAAATCTTAGAATTTTCACATTTTATAACAAAGGATAAAGGTGGAGACAGAGAGACCCTGTAGGGTCTTGGATTAGGAGTAATCTAAGTAAGAGAGGATGGAGGCTTTGATCAGAATGGTAGCAAATGAAGTGATGTGATGTAGGATAATTCTGAATATATTTTGGAATGGAGCCAATAAGCTTACCTGATAGATGAAATGGAGCATAAGAGAAAGAGATAAGTCAAGAATGATTTCTGGCATGAGAGGATGGAGTTATCAACAACTGAGATGAAAAACACTAAAAATTGGGACCAGCAGTTAGTGTAATGGCTATGTCGTTGGATTCCCATGTAGTTGACCGCAGTTCGAGTCCCGGACCTGGTGGCTTAAACTCATGCCAGGCACGTGTGTGTGCGTGCCCAAGATCCCGAGAGGAGAGTGGAGGAGAAGGGATTGTGGCGTGGCCAATCCCCCTGGGGGGTGATTTCTCGCTTTTTGTCCCTCTGTCTCTCTCTGTCTGTCTGGCGAGCGCATGCGCCCTATAGCAAAAACCTCTCCAAAAAAGAAAAATAAATAAATAAATTAATTAATTAATTAAATAATCAGGCCTAAGCAGAAAAATAAATTCATTGCGGATATGTTAAATCTACCATATAGGAGCTATGGAACAGGCAGTTGGCCTTATGAGTGTGGAAGGGAAGGGAAGTCAGATGATTAGAGATGAAAATCTGGCATTATACATGGTATTTTAAACCATGACACATTCTGATTTTACCAAAGGCGTGAGTATAGATGGGTAAGATATGACCAGGACCTGAAGTCTGTGGCATTTTAACAAGGATCTAACAAAGGACACTGGAAAGGAATGGTCATTAATAGGAAAGACAGTGTTTGAAGGAGTATTAGTCTAAGTTAAGTACAAGACAATGTATCAAGAAGAGATGGACTATATTAAATAATGCTGATGGATAAAGTGAGATGAGAACTGAGAGATCACCACTGGATTCAGTGATGGAAAAGCCACCGATAACATAGATAAGAACTGTTTCCGTGGAATGACATGGACAAGAATTTTTTTCCGAATAGATTTGAAAGAATGTTGAAAGATAAATGGAGATAGGAAGTATAGACAACCTTTCAAGTACAAATAACTCTTGTGAAGGGTTTTGCTACAAAGGGGAGCAGAAAAACCTAGCAGTTGCTGGCAAAAATTAAATAAATAAATAAATAAATAAGCCTCTCCCCCTTTTTTTAAAAGATGGGGGAAATAACAGCTCGACTGTGTGAGGATGGGAATAATCTGACTGAGAGGGAAACTGCTGATATGGGAGAGGAGGGCAGAAGTCCTAATTCCTAGAGTAGCATTGTTGAGGTGGACTCTAGCACTCACTGGAGAGACTGGCTCTCGAAGGGAGTGTGTTTATCTGTAATGGGTGGGAAAGCAGAGCACTGTCGGTGAAGACTTGGTGGTAGGAGTCTGTGGACATTCCTTTCTAATTTCTTTTATTGGATTGTCAGAGAAGTCATGACATGTTTTTCTATGCAAAAATGTGTCATGACTTTTTTTTTGCCTTTTTTTGAGAGGTTTTTGCTAAAGAGCATGTGTGCTTGCCAGAAAGAGAGAGAGAGAGACAGAGGGACAGAAAGCGAGAAATCATCCCCTCCCCCGGGGGGATGGCCACGCTGTAATCCCTTCTCCTCCATTCTCCTCTCGGGATCTTGGGGATGCATGCACCCGCGCCCGGCGTGAGTTTAAGCCACGAGGTCCAAGACCCAAACCGCAGTCAGCTACATGGGAGTTCAGCGACATAGCCATGACGCTAACTGCTGGTCCCTGTCATGACTTTGCTGGTCCCTGTCATGACTTTTCTGACAACCCAGTATTTTTCTCAGTGCAGAAAGCCAGAAAATGAATAGAAGTTGGAGAGGAAGTCAGTAAACTGAATCCTGATTAGCTATGGGAGAAAATGGGATGGGTGGAAAAGTAAACTTCCCTTTCCTCTCCATAAATTTTTGTGTATTTCAATTTCTCAGTAAGTGAGTACTCAAGTATTGTATAATTTTAAGACAAAAACAAATTCAAGCCACAGTGCTGGAGCTGTGAGGAGAGGGAAGATGTGAATTACCTGCCCAGGAGAACAAGAAAGTGGAAGGACTATGAAAACAAGGTATGCATGCGTTAAGGGACAGTTGTGGGCCATAGTCAAGAAATCAAGGTGAGGTTGGCCACAATGGTTCTATGCTTTTTCCAACCATATTCAGCGTCATGTGTGTCTAGGCTCAATGTAGTTAGAGTTGGCAGTAACCAGGACTGAGGGGATCTGAGAGAACAGGACAAGTTGATAGATAAGGAAGCCAGGGTCATAGGGAATTAAAGCTGGTAAATAAATAAATCTGGGTAAGGAAAAAAAAAAAAGGCTGAGTCAGGGAGAAGAAAACATATCAAAGAGGCACAGGGTTAAGGGAAAAGGTGACAGGATCATTGAACTAGAGTTTCTACTAAGTTTGAAGGGTTATTGAGTGGGGCATAGACAGAGTAGCTGGGAAGACTGGAAGGGGAGGATGCATGGATGAGAAAAAATTCCCAAGGACAAATGAGAACAGGAGTATGAAACTGAAATTGAGGGAGAGTTTCAGTTATTGAAATGAGAGTATGACCATAGTACAGGATAAGACAACTGAAATAAAAACATCCAAGGAGCCAAGAGATCAGAGTTGCGTCACATCACATGTGGGTCTACTGCCACCATTATCTCCATGGAGATAATGACAGTGAGCGAAGAGCTAAAAATCACTAGAAATGACAAGGACTAACTAAGGATAGGTGACATCAACAAGGGCCTGTACATGAGATAACCTGATGACAAGAGATATAGGGAAGAGAGAAAGAGAATGATCTGAAAGCAGTCATAAGGAGCAAAGACTGTTTCTTCCAGGATGAGCATCAAAAAAAACAAAAACAAAAACAAACCAAAAAACCAAAACAAAACAAAACAAAAAACAAATAAATCACTGCTTTAAAGGACTTCAGAGGAGGAAGAAGGGAAGGCAGTAGAGGGTCAGACTTTCATCAGAGCAATAGTAAATGTAATAGGTTTCAGAACTGAGGGAGGTGGATGGAAGATGGAGATAGAATAAGGAATGAATATTCCTAGAGTAATTAAAATAAACATGAGGAGGGGTGATCTGGGGCAAAAGGGATGACCTATAAAGAGCACCAACATTAAAAAAAAATCTTTTCAAATTTTAGAAACAATTCAGGTTTGTTTTGGTGTATTCATATTATTAAATTTGTAAGAGCATCAATAACACATGGATTGCTAATAACTTTTAAAGTAATATCTGTACATAGTAAAGACTACAAAAATAGTTTTATAAGTGCATTACATTCCCATCCCTGAGCTCCACTGCAAACGCTATTCTTACCAGTTTCTCTTCTGGAGAAATTCCATGCACATACAAGCACATATATGTACACATACCCCCTGCCTTTAAAAAATACTACTATACCACTTCTCCGACTTATCGTTTCAAATAACATCTTGAGGATTTTTTTTCTTTTAAATCACTATGAGTAAGCTTACCTAACTATTTAAAAAACAGCCTCATAGTATTTTGTAGTGAGGATACAAAGAATTTTTTTACCCAGGCCCATTTGGACTGACAGTTGGGTTGCTTCCATTTTTGCTATTAAAAACAATGCAATTTTGGCTATCCTGTACTTAAATCACTGTACAGGAAAATTACTTGAATAAATTCTTTGATGTGGAATTGCTAGATTAAAGATCCTACTATGAAGACTGAGCTGATCTCATGTTAACTATGACAGTCCAGAATTATATACCTGCCTTAGAACAGAGCTGTCTTTTGAAAAACTTCTAATGATTACCTCAGGACCTATTCAATCAACGGGTATCAGTCTCCTCAGAGCTGGCCTCGACATTTTTCATTGTTAGAGGAATGTGACCAAAAAAAAAAAAAAAAAAACCCACACTAAAAAGAATTTCTTAATGTGTATTGTATTCTGAGAAGCCCTAAAAACAATTTATAGTGTAACCATGTAAGAAAAAAAGACACTGAAATCAAGTAGACTTAGGTATTAAGCCCAGCTACACCAGTCATTAGCTAAGTGGACATAGAAAAAAGAAATTAATCTCTCTGAACATCAGATACTCTCCTCTAAAACGGAATACCAAGTAAGTCGTCTCTCATGAGGTGGTTATGACGGTGGCACAGCACAAGGTATGCATTCGGTGACAGCCATGGTAACATTTTTGGTAATATTATTATCATGATTGTTTTTACCTAAGGTACCGAAGAAATCATTGCCTAGGAAAGGAAATCCAGGTCTGTTGGCCAGAACAATCATCCTAAAATCAGGATGAATCACTATAACATTTTCTCTTCCGTTCACATTAGCAGAATCTGAAAAACAAGATTTGTATTTATTTTTTAAACGAAATTTAATCATTCTTAAGAATATCAAGCTACAGCCTTTAAAATAACGTAAGTGGTCATACTGTTCAATTATAAAATGTCCTAAGATCTGGCTATTATCATTTAGTTACAGGAAAAAAAAAACTTTCTTGAGAAAATTTTCTGAAGAATGGAATACTGATAAAGCATATACTAAGTTGTATAGAAGCTTGCATTTTTATGTAAATTCAATGTACATCTAAAAAGGAAACTTGTCCAAATAGTGTCATACAATTCCTAAACCTGGCTTGAGATGTTATTATTTCTTAAAAACAACAACAACAACAACAAAAGCCTCCACAACAAGAAGTAATCCAAGGAATATCCAAGGAAGAATCTTTGGAAGTATTTTGTTTTGTTTTTGTTTTTGCCCACATACACTGGCAAGAGACTGGGGCAGGGGGAGTGAGAAGTAACCCCCAACCCCGCCTAGGGGGATGGCCATGCCACAGTCCTTTCTCCTCTATTCTCCTCTTGGGATTTTTGGGCATGCATGCATGCATATGAGCTTTCAAGGTGTCAGGTCCAGGACTCGAATTGTATAGGTGGCCATGTGGGATCCAGCCACCTTACCCATCATGCCACCTGCTGGCCCCCAAACATTCTCATAGTTTTCATCAAATCAGCAGTTGCACTGCTTGCAGAGAGTCTGTGGTCATGCACCCATGGAGCAATTCTTATTTAGATCATGCACCTGGAAATCTAACCACATAGATTACAGGTCTGGATACCTTAGTCAGTTAAGTGCAATGTCAATGTATTTCTTCTGATCAAGGGATTCTGCCATGGTTTTAAAGATAAATGATTTAGGGCCAGCAGGTGGCATGGTGGTTAAGGGTGCTGGAATCCCATATGGCCAACCATGGTTCTAGTCCCAGACCTGGCAGCTTACTCTCATTTTCTCTCTCTCTCTCCCTCTCTCTTCCTCTCTCTCTCTATCTCTCTGTGGTCAAATAGAAATAAATACATGAATAAATAAAGTTAAGTAAAAATAATAATTATTAAAAAAATTATAAATGATGTAGGGGCCAGCAGGTGGCATGGTGATTAAAGATGCTAGACTCCCACATGGCTGACTGCAGTTCAAGATCCGGAACTGGCAGCTTGCTAGTTTGCTCTCTCACTTTCTCACTCTCTCTCTCTGGTCAAATTAAAATAACAATAATAATAAAATTTTAAAAATTCTTTAAATAAATAAATAAAATTATTTCAAAGGTGATTGGAGTTTTCTTTGTACATATGTTTAAGGTATTAAAGGAATTGAATATTACAATCTACTGGCTGGTATATATTCCAGACAAACCTGCTACTCTAGGCAATAATTTAAGATACTAAAAATGTTATTATATTTATTTTAGCAAAGCACTTCTCCTCCAGGATTTTTTTTTTTTTTTAGAGGTTTTTGCTATAGGGCACATGCACTCGCCAGACAGAGAGAGACAGTGAGACAGAAAATGAGAAATCACCCCCCAGAAGGGATGGCCACATTGCAATCCCTTCTCCATTCTCCTCTCGGGATTCTGGGCATGCACGCACATGAGCCCAGTGTGAGTTTTAAGCCACTGGGTCTGAGACATGAACTGCAGTCAACCACATGGGAGTCCAGTGACACAGCCATTATGCCAACTGCTGGTCCCTCCTCCAAGATTTTTTAAACTCCAGCCTTAGGCTGTCCATCTTTAAGATATGGCAGTTGTGAAGCATCTGCAGTTTTACTTGAGATTAGTCCTAAGAGTCTACACATAATTTTTTATAATACCAAAAAGTAACCTTTCAACATGCCATTCATATGCTAATACAACCAACCAATTAATTTCAGTAGTGGCAAATAATGATACAGGGCCACAGGCAAATTTTTATTAATTAGTTAATTAGAATAAAAATGAAAATTTTAAAAAAAGCAAAGCAAACAAAACACATAGAAGTGCTGGCTTATAAAACTATGTCCAGAAGAACTTCAGAAGCCATTGTTTAAAATATCACTTATGTTCATAATTGAGTTTAAAGATTATGAGAAATGTATCAGAAAATGTAGAGTTACCAGGAGATAATCACTCCCTAACTACATTTTGAATTCTTCCTTCCTCTCCATTTCACTGTCCTCAGAATGCCTCTGAAAAGAGTAGCATGCTAATCTTGAGAGTCTGAATGATCCTGTGAAGAAAGAAACTCAAGCTAACTGGGATTCTCAAATTCTCATAATGAATTGTGACACTGAAATATTAGAATACTTGTATTAGTGTTGAGTCTAGGCTCAGAAACAGCAATCTTGCAATGATAATGTTCAAGAAGACACCTCTGTGCTCTGCACCTGTACCTTTTTAGTGGGTCTTCCTTACAAGGTCTCTCTGACCTTGGTTTTGGTAATTAGTCTCGGCTTGTTTGATTACCCTGCTTTGGCTATATATCTTCCATGGCTAGTGAGAGATTTTCAAGTCTCTTCAAAATGAAAAATTTAAATCAGAAACTAGAAAATGTTCTCATACTGCATTTGCAAACACATTTTTTCCTTGTAGGTTAAATACATGAATAAATTCACTTCCCTTCACTTTTTTCCCCTAACAATAGCAAAAAAGGTGTGTGTGTGTGTGTGTGTGTGTAAAGGGTGATGGGGGCATAGAAAAAAGAATCCAAAATAGAGAATAAATTCTTTCTGAGGTAGAGGGGCATATGAATACACACACACACACACACACACACACACACACAAACACATATTCACACACATACATAGTAAGTACATTTATATATAAAATAAAATACTTAGCAACTTTTTCTAATTATATTGAGCTAATAATGAAATAAATTTTAATACTGGAATAGAAACATGCTAGGGGTCAGCAGATGGTATAGAGGTTAAGGCAGTTGAGTCTCATATGTTTGACTGTGTGGTTCGAGTCTCAGACCTGGCTGCTTGAGAAACATGCTGGGCATGTGTGCATACATGGCCAAAATTCTGAGAGGGGATGAAGGAGAAGGGACTAAGGTGTGGCCATTCTCCCTGGGGGTTACTTTCTTACTTTCCTTCTCTCTCTGTCTCTGTGTCTCTGGCAAGTAGATGCACCTGATAGCAAATAAATAAATAAATTAATTAATTAAATTAAAAAAACATGTTAGATATTTTAAAAATCCTATATAACAAGGAAAATAAATCATACACAAATAATTGAGAGAGAAGTATAAGGATTATATGCTGGCATTCTCAGACTAGAAAAATATGAAGTTGATCTAGCCTAACAGTATTACTGAAATAAAGACGCTTTCTGGCTATAAGAAAACTGACAAAGCTGGATTCAGATATGTTTTATTCTCATAAATGCTATTAATATAGACAACTTAAGTTATATTGAACTTATACTTGTGTGTAAATAAATAGCCTGCTAAGTTTGATTTGATACCACACATGTAAAACTTATTAAAGAAAATGTTGCTTTCTTAATATACTCACTTGCAACAATGCGTCTTCCGTCTGCTAGAATCATTTCTCCATTTTCTACTAGAGTTTTTAAAACACACGTGACATTTGTTGGGGCTTTGTCTGCTTCATCTACTACCAGAACATGACCCAATTTTACTGCTTTAACCTTAGAACACAGAAAATGTATCATAAACAGAAAAAATGGAAGCCACAATTATTAAAATGTCATCACTTAGCATTATGGATTTATAATACCTGGTTTCACTTAAGTTATGAACATACTATCACATACACACCAAAAAATATAGTGGAATTAGAAACAAAATTTATGAGTCTGTAGCAAAAGTTTCATATAGTTACTTAACGGTCAACTCTACAGTAATCTTTTAAAATTAAAGTACCGGGGGCTGAAGTAGAGTGAGACATCCTAATCAATTGCACATATTAGAACATTGGATTTAGTATGGCTCTTAAGAGAGTATACAATTTTAACAGACTAGAATGAATGGCTGAAGAATTAGATGTTCAATACAAAAAGAATCAATGGTCAAGCTAAAAAAATCCTGGGGCTTATTTAGGGGAAGAGTGAAAATGAATAGTATATGTTGGTTTAAGTGGAGGTTAAATGTGAGACAAGGGGTTGGGAGGGTAGATTGGGTCTCTTCCTGTAAGCAGTAGATTGCCAGATTGACCAATAATTAGATACCTTATTTCATTAAGAACAGGCTATAATTGAAGATTCGTGATATCAGACATGATTCCAGAAATGGAACATGGAGCTATATTTAAGGATCTTAAGTCTGAAACAACATGCAGAACAGACCAAAAGAGAATTATTATAATAATTTGATCAAAAAGTGGTCTGAGAATCTGATTTGAAGGGGCATGAAAAAATACGGAAATATAAACATTAGATTGATCTGAGAGATCTGCAGAGGCAGATTCTATAGACTTGGTGACTGCTTAGATAGGAAAAGAAGGAAGGAACAGTGAAAAGTTGTCCTAAGTCTTAGGTGACTTCATGAAAAGAAAGATGAACGCTAAGAAAAAGTCCTAATTTTTTGGGGGGTTGTCAGTCAATGGTGTGGTGGTTAAAGCTGCTGGATCTTACATGGCTGACTGTGTAGTTTGAGTTCCAAACCCAGCGGCTTGAAAACCATGCAGGGAGCACATGCATGGGTGTGTAAAACCCCAAAAGGAGAAATGGAGGAGAAGGGACTACAGTGTGACCCATGAGGGGGGCTTTCTCATTTTCCCCCTCTCTCACTCTCTTTATCTCCAGCAAGTACACATGCCCTCTAGCAAATTAACCAAAATAATTTGGAGGGGAGGGGTGGATAGGAGGAAATACACAATGAATTTAAATGTTAACCTTACTATTTTTTTTTAAATAGTAAGAATTAAAACATAAAGTGGCCTATATTATAAAATTTTCTGACTGTACAGTTTTGGTGAATATTTTTAAGGAAATACAGATTAAGAAATGGGTGATTCTGTTTTTACAAGTATTATGCTGCATATTCTTAAAGAATTGATAAAGGAATAGTTTTAGGGTAAAAACAAATTGAATTAAAAAAAAATAAAATGTAGTTTCTTCCTCTAACTCTATCTCTGTTCAGGGAAAATGGCAACCTGGGATACTTGTGGCAGGAGAGCCTAAAGACTCCAATCCCATGACTCTGACTACAGAGGTTCTCATGATAGCTATTGGTGCGACTGCTGCAAAGGAGTTTTCCTCACAGAGCGACATGACTGACAGGCTGGGCTTTCTATAGGTCTTATGTGGAGCTAAATGCTGGATCTTCCAAGATGCCCAGAACACTGAGCTAATTTTTTATTAGTTAAAATTATGTTTACAAACTTTTATAGAAACACTACTTAATTTCAAACTTTACACATTTGGAAAAATAGCAAACTTTCTTTAAAAACTGTTGGGCCCAGCCTGGTGGTGCAGTGAGTAGAAAATTAAACTGGAATGCTGGAAGCCACATGGTTGACTATGGATCTCAGGATCGGTCTGAAAACACACCAGGTGTATATGCTTATTCCCATGATCCTGACCAGCTGCAGGGCTGTGGGAAGGGAATCAGGGGTGATAGGATCCAGTTGGGGTGGTTCTCTGTCTCTCCTCCCTCCCCATCTCTAGTGTGTACATACATGCTCTCAATTATGAATGAAAATAAATAAACCTTTATTTAAAAAACTCCATAACAGGGATCAGCAGTTAGCGTAATGGCTATGTCGCTGGACTCCCATGTAGTCGACTGTGGTTCAAGTCCCAGACCCGGTGGCTTAAACTCATGCCGGACGTGTGTGCGTGCATGCCCAAGATCCCGAGAGGAGAATGGAGAAGGGATTGCGGTGTGGCCATCTCCCCTGGGGGGTGATTTCTTGCTTTCTGTCTCTCTGTCTCTTTCTGTCTTTCTGGTGAGCACACGTGCCCTATAGCAAAAACCTCTCAATAAAACAAACAAAAAAACTCCATAATAGAAATTAATAAATAATTTCTTTCATTCGCTAAACCTCTAAAGAGAGAACAAAATAAAAAAACATGTTATTTCCCCAGTAATTGCATTTAAATATTCACTGTGAAATGACATATGAATGAATACTTTTCAGTTAGGCCGAAATACAGTAGAATCTCTGGGAGAGTCTTCCAACCGACCACTACCCAAAGCCTGAAATTATAATTATCATTCAAAAAAATACACTTGAAGATATTCATATAATTGGATTACTAACCAAGGGTGAGTCTTCATACACAATAAGTCCATCTTTAACTGAAGGCTGAAGAGTAAGAGTTTGTACTGTGGTGTCCCTAAAGTTAAACCAACACATTTTATGGTTAGCAAGGAAATAAACTAATGTTTGATCATGAATAAAAATATAACAGGTGAACACTTCTTTTAAAATTTTTGTCCATCATCCTGCTTTTCCCAAGAAAAATAAAAATATCAGGTGAAATTTCATTTAGCAATGGTATTTTATAGATTTAATATAAATTACAGGGGTTCTGGAATTAACACAGGTTCAGAGGTTATCCAAATTTTTCTATTTTACTTTCTGATAACTTCCCTTGTGATCACTGCACACCTCCTGCGTGGGAGGAGAATTAAAAATATATTTTTATATTATATATAATATTCATGATATTTAAATATAATTTTGATAATAAGTTTGGTTATGACTGGCATACTGACATGGCCAATTAGAACAAGTCTATGAATTCCACGTTCAGGCCCAATGTACCAATCTCACATGACTTGGTGCCAATGCCAGACTGTGCCACCGCCCTTCTTCAAGAACAATGAAGAGGTATTTTGTGGCATTTTGACTGCTTCTGAGATGAAGAAAATCTATTTTTCTTTCTTACATCTAACTCAATTATTTACCTGAACTTAAAAACATTAATAGTGAGCTATCCTGATGTTATGAGGCTCCTTACATGGGGAGACAGGAAGTTCACATCACTGGGGGATATTCTTGCCAAAAATGTGTATGCAGAAGCTGCAGGTGATATGAAGGTTTAGATTATTTTAGGAGGATCAATTTTATACTTTTACTTTCTGCACTTACTCTATCATGGAACTGAAAAGTTCTATAGACGACTTGCTATTTAGTGGATTAAAACTACTTTTAAAATGTAAGTAGTATCTCTCTTTATACAAATTCAAACTTATCTTTTCAAACTACCCTAGCATTTAGTCAAAGTAAATTATAAAGTTGTATTTATATTATTTTGAGTATCTACCATGTCGAAAGAACTAATTGAAAAGTGAACTTCAGACCCTGGTGCTATAATATACTTATGAAATTTATACTGAAAAGACAAGTTTTACTACAATCTATTAAAATTACAAAATAGGTATCTCTTTTTAAAAAGTAGTACCTTCCACATGACAATCAAAAACAACATATACTTTAGATACCAAATTATTATTTTTATTTTAATAAACTAATTTAATAAAAATCAATGACTTGCTTTGAGAGGTAGTTTGTGGGGTAGTGGAAAGAGGACTATGGAGTCCAGTGAACTGCGATTGCGAATTCTAGTTCTTGTAGCAGGAGTGAGAGTACATGTCAGCTGTAGGTATCTGTCATTGTTATAGTGCTGTTGCTGCAATGGAAGGTTCCTTGCTTGTCTAACTTACTTGATCTTCATGTTTTCAGCATAATGGCATGTTTTAGAAATCCCTTCCTTGATTCTTTGTAGAGCAGGTTAGGTTCTCCTGCTGTATGTTCCTTTCAAGGCCTGAATTTTCTCCTTTCAGTCCTTAGCATACTATATTGTAATTATTTATTTAGTATCTATCTTTCTACAAAGAATATAAGACCTAAGAGTGTGGAACATATCTACATTGTCTCCCATTCTGTCCCAAGCATCTGGTAGATGTCTGATATACAGAAATTCAATAAATATTTGTTGAATAAATGAAATAAACAACAACAACAAAAAAAAAACGCTAAAAGGTAAAAAGTTAACACTGCAGCAGGATACAGTATATGGACTTCCAAATGTATTGTATTATGAATTTTTTTTAATGGAGAATCCGGAACCCATTTTAATAAATGTTAGGTTAGATTAAGGCTGATTTTCGTAGAGGCCAAGAATGGTCCTCATTCATCTCTAAGTTTGTATTAGGAAGTACAGTCACATCAAGAAGGTACAGTTGGGGTTGACTACTCAAGGGACTGAAGACTTGACAGTTTACTTCCATTATGGACTCTGAGTGAGTTAAATTGAGACTTAGTATTATAGTATGTAACTTCTGCATCAGAGTCTGCATTTATCAGAGCTTAAGCAGGTATTCTGGCAATACAAACACTGACATTTAAAATTTCTAGAGCTCATACCCTATTTGTACTTAGATTAAAAGGATTTTCCCTCTAACTTGACTGAATGATGACTGGTTTCTTTAGTTAACTCTCGGGCGCTCTGGCCTACTGCCTACTGCCATCCCTGACCCCTCATCCAAACTCCCATCCCCATGATCCTGGGTCCCATGGGCCTGCACCTGGCCTATGATCTACTGCTTCTGATGTTCCTACACTACACTCTACAAGGAACCCAACATTATTCTTTTATTTTTACTAAAAATCAAAGTAAGTAGTGCCTAAAAGTAAAGCCCTAGGAAGTGTTAAGAAAAGTGAAACTATATTGGCACTTATCAACTTTTAGTAGGAAGAAAATGTTTCATATGTAACACAATGACATACCATCCTCTGTACATTTTCCATATTTCTCGATAGAATAAATTTACTATTGAATATACTTTATTTTATCTTTTGCTAGTAAATTGATTTTTAAAGTTTTAAACAAATCAAGAACAGAGTTTAATTAGCCTCATTTAAATTCACTGTTAACATTCTAGCAATAGAGAAGAGGGTAGGTAAGGAAAGGGAAAAGATGAGTTCACACAGATTTTTATAGCAGTATAATGAATTTCTCACCTCAGTTCTCACATATTTAATGAGCAACAACATGACACTTTCCAGCACCAAAAAGGAAAAAGAACTCTTGCATCATTGTCAGTAGAGAGGAAATTCAGTTGTTACCTTAATAATGATGGCACTTCATAGCAGATTAAGAACAGTAAATTCAAGCTGAATTCTAATTTTAAAAAGGCACATGAAACTGCTCTATAACGTTTGGATTCTGATAGTGTACAACTTGTCAAATTAGATTTCTAAAAAGATTTTTGTGCTAGAAATAAAAACCATAGCTTTGAGGAAATAAACACAAATCAGATGATTTCCAAAAGAGACTAAAATAAGGATAAACACAGATGGGAAACATGGTTTACAGTGGAGTAGTCTTTGAAAAAAAATAATTTATAAAATAAAAATGATTTTGTTCTGTTCATACTGATCCCTTCACCTAGGGTGTCAAAGGAAAAGGACTAGTAAAATGATACTGAGCTTAAAAGGACTGGCTGACTTACACTGTGGTAAGTTACCCTCTAGTAGAAAGTAATCTACCACCCTCTGTATAATACTTAACAGAGTAAGAGAAAACCTTGGTTTCCAGGGTATTCTTAACATTATAATTATAAACTTGAACTTAGTAAGTGATGACTACTATTGTCACAGGTAGTAAATAGACTGACTCTTAAAGAAAATATAATGACTTTTCCAGAGAGCATTTGATTAAAATTATTGCTCTGCATTTATGAGCATTTGGGGTCAAAAATACTAATTCTCCACCTAAATAAGGAATGACCCCAAGAGAATATCTTATGTGCTACTATTTCAATTCTATTATGAATTATTCCTCTCAAAATAGCTTTCAAATAGACAAGCTATAAAAATTTAAAGTCAACAATTTCAACAACATTCAGGAAAAGAAAAATATAAAACATGTCTCAGTCACCTTAGCTTAAGGTTTAATATAGAGATGGTTTTCCAATACGTAACAGCTACCAGTAATGGAATCAGCATATTCGGCTCATTGTTGACATTTATGGTATCAACAATTGTTCTCACCCATTACTATCACAAACTACAGCTGTCATCAATTAAAGCCTGTGTCATTTAGGGACTACTCAAAAAAATACTGTACTAAACTCAATTCTTTTATCGTAGAAATTTTAAAGTTTTTTTTTTTTTAAACATTAGAGTTATTAATGTTTCAATGCCAGCTTAAAATGATTCCAGATGCAATAAAAGTAATTAAATTGTGTAAAGACCAGGTTTTTGTCAAAATAAGGAAAGAAAATTGGCCTGGAGAGAGCAAGTACAATCTGTTCTGAAATGCTGCTTGTAAAGGTACATTAAACAAAATCTTCTAATTTATTGAAGAGCAAAAGATCTCAAAATAGTGATGTTTATTTTGAGGATGATATTTTAATGAGCTGCATTTTAACTGATTTATGGCTAGCTTTACTCTAGAGAAATAATAATAGTTAAATACAAGCATAAAGAGAGAAAACACACAAGAGCTCAAAACAGTTGACAGAAAACTTTGCTAACTTGATGGTTCATTAAAATAAAAATGACTATAGCAATAGTTTACTCACCGATATGAGCAAATATGAGAAAGGAAAGATAGACTATGGCACAAAGGAGGCACTGAACAAATATCTCCTCAGAAATTTTAAAAGAGGGATGGTTATAAAATGAGAATTAAATGGTCATTTTCTAAAGCTTATTCATTTCTTCCATGAGCAAAGGAGTCAGAGAGAGAGAAAGAGAGGGAGGGAGAGAGGGAGGGGGAGGGGGAGAGGGAGAGAGAGAGCCAGTGCGAGAGCAAGAGCGAGAGTGAGAGAGAGAGAGAGAGAGACAGCAATACAACAACCCAAACAGGGTTCCAAGGCCACGATCCACTCCCAGCCTCAGCCAGCCCCAGGGCATGGAAACACACATGCCTGGCATACTCAGAGATCCCTGGATGCAAACCCAGAACCTCCCCTGTCGGTTAGCCTTGCAGAGCTTTGTGCTCCACCCCCGTGCCACTGTCCAGTCCCCTAAATGATCAATTTTGCTAATAAGATACAAGCATAACATTTATTGAGAAATAAAAGCTGTTGAAAAATATATTTTAAGTGAAGAAGAGCTAATGGCATCAAGAATATTGTTTCCACAGGCCTATTATAAAATGAGTAATAAATGAAAGGTAAAGAACACTAATAATGATTATCACTAATGAAACAAGAAGGGTACTTAGACATAACTTGTGCAAACAAGTTTAAGACTTAATGTTTACATTCAACATTAAACTGTCCTCCTTGCTGAAGGACAGCACATCACCCCCTACCTCTATCTACAAAAAAACAAATTAATTATGCTATATAGGGAGAGGAACGCCTCAACCCCTCAAACAGAAACATTGTTATAAGCAATTTTGTCATCCAAAACAAGAAAAAAAGGAGACAAAATAAGCTACGATGCCACAGTGTTAGTTAAAAACCAGCACCAGACTAAGTCTGTGTCCAACTCTGAGTTTGGTTAATCGCTTCACTTCTTGAGGCCCACTATTACTCATTCCTACAAAGGGAATTAACATAAAAAATACGAGGGAATATAATAGAATTAAAAAGTAAGGAAAATGGAAAGAGAGCAAGAGAGCAAACAGGACAGAAATATGAATAAAGACGATTATTATACAGTGCTTTGAATATTTTGAGTGCAATGAGGAAAAAGCCCTTTTAGTAAGATAAGCAAAATATTATTTCTGCCAAAATGACTGAAAAGAATCCAGCTCTTAAAATAGTTGTTATGAAGGACAAACAGTTTATTTAATAGTTAATCACTCATCACTAGTATGCCTCGATACAAAAAAATCCTAACAAACTATAAAAGGAAGGAAGACATTAGGGAGATAATATTTATGAAAGGAAGACCCCTATAATGCAGCGTTTAGCTCCCGAGGTTCTCGCTGGGAACAGGTAATAAACAGCCATAACAAAACAACATTTCAAATACGCTTGTTTTCAAAATCAACTTACTTCTGCTAGGTCTCCTAGTACCACATACTATTTTAAAAGAAATTCTTCCACTAGTCAAAGACACGCTGATAATAAAGTCTTTTAACAAACTATGAAAACTTTGTTAAGTTGTCCAATCTTTACGAATAAAAATATATCTACTAAAACGGTATACAGAAAAACTGAATCTTTCATCTTTACTCAGAAAAGGTAGCTTCATAACCTACCACATGCAGCACTTGCAGCCTGAAATTCCTTATCTAGTCTACCTGGAAAACTTTTTCTTCAAAACACAAATCAAAGTCTTGTGGTAGGTTATGAAGCTACCTTTCCACTTCATAAATTTTAGAGACTAAAAAAATCACCTAATTTATTTTCAAGAACTTCATTTACTTTTTTTTTTTTTTTTTTGAGAGGTTTTTGCTATAGGGTGCGTGCGCTCGCCAGACAGACAGAGAGACAGAAAGCGAGAAATCACCCCCCAGAGGGGATGGTCATGCTGCAATCCCTTCTCCTCCATTCTCCTCTCGGGATCTTGGGCACGCACGCACAGGCGCCCGGTGTGAGTTTAAGCCACTGGGTCCAGGACATGAACCGCAGTCGACTACGTGGTAGTCCAGCGACATAGCCATTACGCTAAGTGCTGGTCCCATCATTTACTCTTTTCCAGACAAAAGAAAATGTATAAGCAAACAGTGTGGAAGGCTCTTACATAAAAAGAAAATGTTTTTGGTTTTCTCTTTTTTTAAGATAAATTTTTGCTATTGCGTGCCAGACAGAGAGAGAGAGAGACAGAAAAACAGAAAACAAGATATCATCCCCCAGAGGGGATGGCCATGCTGCAATCCCTTCTTTTTATCAGAATCTTGGGCATGCATGCACATGCGCCCAGCGTGAGTTTTAAGCCACTAGGTCCAGGACTCAAACCGAGATCGGCTACATGGGAGTCCAGCATCGTAACCATTATGCCATCTGCTCATCCCAGAAAATATATTTCCAATCAGTTTTTGTTTTGTTTTGATTTTAGAGAGAGAGATTTTTGCTATAGGGCATATGTGCTTGCCAGAGAGCAAGAAATCACCCCCCGGGGGGATGGTCATGCCATAAGCTCTCCTCCTCCATTCAACTCTTGGGATTTTGGGCAAGTACATACATACACCCAGAATGAGTTTTAAGCTACTGATCCGGGATTCAAAACATGGTCAACTATGTGGGAATCCATCGACCTAACCATTATGACGTCTTCTGGTCCCTCTAATCAGTTATTTAAAAAAATAATTATTTATTTTATTCATTATTATTACTATCATTTTAAATGTTGCTATAGGGCATGTGTGCTCACTAGAGAAAGCGAGAGAGGAAAAGTGAGAAAGCAAGTCGCCAGGTCTAGGATTCAAACCATAGTCCCATGTGGGAGTCCAGCATCTTAACCACAATACCATCTGCTGGCTCCCTCTAATAAGGTTTTTTTTTTTTTTTTTTTTTTTTTAAAGGAGTAGAAAAATGGAATGAAGATAAACATATAAAGTTAGATGAATGTGAAAAATGCACAGACAGGTGTACCCGGGGAGTGAAACTGATGAATGTTTTCTCCACTGAATAAATCTATCAGAAAAGACAATACATAAAAATTTATCTCTTTAAAGACTTTACCAATTGAGTAACAACACAGAAGTGTGATAAAGAGTCAAAATTAGAAAATGACTATGGTTTTATGGAATCTTACATGTGCATGAGATTCAAATGAAAGAAGTGCAATATTGACTTCACTCCTTATAGCTCAACAGGCATTTTTCAGTGTCACTTCTCAAATATAGGAAGGTATTTTTGCTCCTCATTTTAAAAATCTTTGTGTTGGGACCAGCAGGTGGCATCATGATTATATCACTGGATTCCCACATGGCTGACCACGGTTTGAGTTCTGTACCTAGAGGCTTGAAACTCATGTTGGGTGTGTGTGCGTGCATGTCCCAAATCACAAGGGGAATATGGAGGGGGAAGGATTGCAGCATGGCCCTCAGTGGGGGATGATTTCTTGCTTTCTATCTATCTCTGTCTCTCTGGTGAGCTTACACGCCCATAGCAAAAATCTCTCTCTCTAAATATTTACATTAATGGTAGCACAAAGAAAGGAAACAACATACTTGTGAAGGGGCAGAAGGAAGGGTCTAAGAAATTTCCTTGAGGAAAAGACTTTGATTTGTGTTTTGAAGAAAAAGTTTTCCAGGTAGACTAGATAAGGAATTTCAGGCTGCAAGTGCTGCATGTGGTAGGTTATGAAGCTACAAATATGTACATGACCCTTGGGAACCACAGGCAATTGATATGGCTTTAGGCACACGTGGGAGAGAAAGGGTGGAATTGAGACAAGGGAAACAGTGAGACCAACAACTGTAGACTTGACTCTGATGGCACTGGGAGTCATTGAAGGGTCAGAGCAGGAGAGTATGTGATTAGCTCTATTGGTTAGAACAACATGAGGTATGGAAAGAAGAGATTGGAGGTTGAGTTCTTAACTAGGATGCTACTGCAATAGCTCAGGCAAGAGAAGATATAGAATGGACTAGTTCTCACGACTATGAGTATGCTGATACTGATGTCTCTACTCCTCCAAGGTCAGGCCACAGCTACATCTAGTACCATTAACTGTTGGCTGTAGTTCTACTCCAAATTTTCAATAGTCTAAGTTCTTACAACAGTTCAGTCATTGTAATCTGAAGGGTGGCTCTCATACATTGGTCCATCATATATTGGTCAATTCATTCACTCATTCTTCAGAATAGACAAAGCAGCTGAAATGCCAGAATGTCAAGGACCAGCAGATGATGTAATAGTACATTGCTAGACTCCCACATAGTTGAATGTGGTTCGAGTCCTGGACCCAGTGGCTGAAAACTCATGCCAGGTATGTGTGCATGCGTGCCCAAGAACCTGAGAGGAGAACGGAGGAGAAGGGATTGTGGTGTGGTCATCCCCCTGGGAAATTGATTCCTTGCTTTCTATCTCTCTGTCTCTCTGGCAAGTACATGCACTTTATAGCAAAAATCTCTGCAAAAAACAAACAAACAAACAAAAAACAAATGCCAGAATGTCTTGTTGTAAATCCCACCATGATTATGAAAAATCATTCTTTCTGCCAAACTTACCCATGTCTCTGTTCTACTCTTCAAGAAATTTCTCATTTATTCCCTATTCCCTATAAGATTACCCTTTGAAGTTTTTATACCATTTCCATTTTAGCATTAACATATTCCTGTTCATTAAATTCTTTATTGTGTATCTTCTCACTATTGGAAAGAAAGCTTCATGATAGCAGTGACTTGGACAAGCCCATTCCTTGCTATAATCTCAAGGTCTAGAACAACGCTAGGGATACAACAGGAGCTCAGGGAACCACCAGATGTACCAGTCCCCTAGCTGTTGCAGTGCTGACTTCTGAAAGCTCAGAGCTAAATCTTTCTCCAAAAAAATTTCCCTCCATTAGTAAGAGCTACTTTGCCCAGAAATGTCTGGGAGCTTATAGATTCTTCCTTCGTATCCTTCCAGAGGGTAGTCTTTAACCAGCAACTTGCTGATATGGAGGCATAGAAAGCTATTGCTCTTGTATCTGGAAAGGATAACTGAGTAGCACCATTTACACTCTAGAGCTCCCTGTGAAGTGGTTGCAACCAGACTTCAGCTAAAATGGTCTCATTTCCCTGGCCTTATCCCAACTCCTTCACTTCCCTACAAGTTTCACTTGAAAACTCTCTCTCTAAAATCACTTACACAAATATTCTCATCTCTGGCTCTACTTTTAGGAAACTCAACCTAATATCTGTTGACTGTTTCAATGAGTGAATAAATGAGTGAAATGTACAGAGTTCTTAGATCTTCTAGCAAGGCTCTGAAATATCTGTACAAAACATCATAGGTAACCTCAGTTAATTGAAATTACTTAACAGAACTGTGAACTGAGTAATTCCACTAAGACACAAATCTGCTTACTAAATTTAAGTACTCATGCCAACCGATTGTGCTCATTTTATCACTGTCACCATCATCTGAAGAGTCTGGCTACAGCAGTATCTATCTTACTTATAAAGAATGACAATCTATACAAACATTTTAAACCAAAGTAAGTGAAGAGAGTTGGGGGCTGGCCCCATGATCTAATCATTGAGGCGGGGTGAGTAGGATGCCCCATGGCTATGTGGTTTGAGTACTGGACAGCAGCTTGAAAACACTCTGTCATTCTCTGGTGAGTGCATATGCCCTCTAGCCAAAAACAAAACATCGTTGGGAGGTACATGGCATTGTCAAAAGGTATTTCTTCACTCTATCTACTTACTTAAAAGAATGCTCTAAGAAATCCGCAGCTGGTGCAGATTGGAAAAGCCCAGAGAGAGAGGGGAAGATTTAAGAGATTGGACATACGGTAAGCATGTTACTGTCCGGACCCGCAGGACAGTCGAACAGGTTCCCTGAGGGAAGGAGTGAGAGACAGGACAAACTGCGCAGTGTTACAACACCAAGATGAAGCAGTGTTACAACTCTTCAGGGTCCTCTGTTTATTGTGGGCAGCACGGAGATGACACAATGTTACAACTCTTCAGGGTCGTCTATAGATTGTGGGCCAGGGATCATGGTTATATACATGTTGGTGGGCAGTGACTGGTTGAATGAAGGATTGTAAAAGGTGGGTTATGATTGGTTGCTTTGTGGACCAATCATGAGGTGCCAGATATGCAAATCTGAGGGATTCTAAGCTCACCGATTTGCTATGGGAAATGGCCAATCAGAATATGGTAATTGCTTGCTTTCTGAGAAACCAAAACCTAATGACCTCGGCAGTCTTGCTGGTGCGCAGCCTCCCACGTGTTATGATAATAGATTTGAACAATTCTAATATTGAGTTTATTTTTATTACAACTAAGGATTAAAACTTTAAAAAAAAACTTTCCTTCAGTGCAAAATACTAATTTTATAGCAAAAATTAATGAGATAATTTTCTTAACAAAAATTTACAAGTACAAAAAAGGATGGAAAGGACATAAGTTAAATTTATAACAATGATTGACTTAAGAAAGGAGAGTTGAAATTGGAGGTAGTTAAAAGGGAGTTCAGTTCTATCATAGGGTTTTATTTCAGCAAAAGGAAGAGAAGACTTAAATTTGGAAAAATATGAACAGTCGTTAAATCTGGGTGATAAACTTGGGCATGTGTTATATATTTTTATTTACATTTTTTGAATTTTTAAAGTTTTTCCTCAAACTAAAAAAGTACATAGCACTTAAAAGGAATGTAGCTGTTCTCCAGTGGCAAGGGATATAATAAAACTAAGAAAAAATACACACTGCATCAATGGTTTTCAGCTTCTTACACTTCTGATTTAGAAAATCAAAATGAAAAAGAATCCTACAGAAGCCTCCTTGTTTCCAGTCTTCTTTTCTAAAATAGCCTAGAGCATACCACTTGCTGATCTCTCCCATGGCAGGAGTCTGTCTAAAATTCTGACTCACCAACCTCTATAACCCACAAATTAGAAGCCAGAATTAATGTAATGAGTTGATGGGTGCACTGAAAGGAAGGATATTACTGAAGAAGTATCAGCCTGGGAGGAACATCAAAGACCACAGGAATTAATTTGTTTAACGTTTTTATGAATCACCTGGGTGACAGTACAGAAAACATGGCGATTAAATTTACTGATGACAGACCTCAGACGATATATAATTCAGAGCCAAAGTAAGTTTAACAATCTGGAAAAGTGGTTTAAAAGACAGAAAATTAAATTTAATAAGAATAATACTACTGGGACCAGCAGTTAGCGTAATAGCTATGTCACTGAAATTCCATGTAGTTGACGGCGGTTCGAGTCCCAGACCCAGTGGCTTAAACTCACAAAGGGCGCATTTGCGTGTGTGCCCAAGATCCTGAGAGGAGAATGGAGGAGAAGGGATTGTGGTGTGGCCATCCCCCTGGGGGTAATTTCTCGCTTTCTGTCTCTCTGTTTCTCTCTGGTAAGCGCATGCATCCTATAGCAAAGACCTCTCCAAAAAAAACAACAAAACAAAAACGATAATACTACTGCCAAAAATGGAAAAATATGGAATAGGTCAAAAGAAAATAATATAGAGTGGCCAGCAGGTGGTACAGTGGTTAAGGCACTGGACTCCCACACGGCTGACCACAGTTCAAGTCTTAGACCGGGTGCCTTGAAATTCACATTGGGGGACCAGCAGATGGTGTAATGGTTATATCACTGGACTCCCATGTAGTTGACCATGGTTGGAGTTTCAGACCCAGTGGCTTAAAGTCATGCCGGGTGCATGTGCATGCATGTTCGAGATCCCAAGAAAGAATGAAGAAGGTATTGCAACATGGCCATCCCCCTTGGAGAGTGATTTCTCGCTTTCTGTCTCTGTCTTCCTGGCAAGCGCATGTGCCCTATAGCAAAAACATCTCTTAAAAAAAAAAAAAAAAGAAAGAAAGAAATTCACATTGGGTGCACGTGTACCCAAAATCCCAAGAGGAGAATGGAGGAAAAGAGACTGTGGTGTGACCATCCTCCCAGGATGTGGTTTCTCACTTTCTGTCTCTCTGTCTCTCTGGTGAGCACATGAGCCCTATAGCAAGAAATTCTCTTAAAAAAATAAATAATAAACTGGAGGAGAAAAAAAAAAGAATATAAAAAAAGACTCTGGTAACAAAGATTAGGAACAGAATTTTATAATTTTATAAATCAAGCTATTACACCAAGGCTGAAGTATTGAATGTAAGAACTGGCTAGCTTATCTCACAGATAACACTTCAGTAAGATATTTATAAAAGTACTATACTCATTAAAAAACTATTCAATTAAGTCAAGCAGCAGCACAGTGCAGTTGTTATAGGACAGAGCTAAAGTCAGAATACACAAAGAAATCTGTGTGACTTCAGCCAAGTTATTTAACCTCTCCATACCTCAGTGGCCTCATCTGCAAACGAGAGGTAGTAACTGTATTAATCTCATAGAGCTTCAATGAGTGGTAGTAACAAGTTAACAGTTTTAAAACAGCTTTGAACAGTACCTGGTACATAGTAGCTACTAGGAAAATATTTGAAAAATAAAGAAATAAAAATAATAAGATGGGGGTCATGGAGATGTTACATGACTGGACTCCCACCTGGCCAACGTGGTTCCAGTCTTGGTCCCAATGGCTTAAAAGTCACATTGGGCACATGTGTGTGCATGCCCAAAATCCCAGGAGGAGAATGAAGGGATCGAGGAAGTGGTCATCTCCTTTGGGGGATGATTTCTCACTTCCCCTCTCACTGTCTCTGTTTCTGTCTCTGGCAAGTACATGCTCCCTATAGCAAAAACCTCTTTTAAAAAATGAGATTTTAAATGAACGTGAAGATCATCCAGAAAAGAGTTAGTCCCCCCCCCCCAAAAAAAAAAGACAAATCTAAAGATCTTTATCTACAGGATAAAGTATAAAGCAGTGCTGTAATTCATTTTGAAAAAAAACCAGGTAGTAGAAAGAATTCTTCGTAGAAAAAATACTGTTCAACTGCTGATAAGAGTGTATCTAAAATGGCCTTTTCAAATTCTTAACAGGGAAGGGGAGACAGGAGGAGTCCCCCAGATGTTTTACGTAGCAGCTGACATTTACCGTGGTTCCCGCTCTCTATCGTTCTTATCGGTACTAAGTCTATTGTGATGGCAGCATAATAATTTTTCCAGGAGACTTCAGAGAAGATTTTATTTTTAATTTTCTACCAATACTTCAGTCTGACCTCTGGGACTTTGTGAATTTCAAAATCTATACTGTCACATTAAGTTTTCTTCAGTCTGAGGAAAGACTCATATGTTGACTCATGCTACACTTTGTAAAGGCATGTCATCATTCACTCCAGGATATTTTATTTTAAAAGAGCCAACAGTAGAATTTCGTACTTAGTTTGCTAAATGTTTTATTTTGTTTGATTTAAAAAAAAAAGAAATTAAAATATGAGAGAGGAAAAGTAAACGCTTTTGTCTCAGCTAAGGGACTGATAACCAGAAGACAAAGGGAACTCAAGCAGCTTATCCAAAAAATAATGACTAACTCAATTAAAAGATGCAAAAAGGAGCTTTATAAACAACTCTCTAAGGAACACATATGAACAGCCAAAAAGCATATGAAAAAATGCTCAACATACAAATCAAAACCACAATGAGATACCACCTAAACCAAGCAGAATTGCAAAGATGAAAAAAAAAATACATGAGGGACCAGCAGTTAGCGTAATGGCTATGTCACTGGACTCTCATGTACTCGACCACGGTTTGAGTCCCAGACCCGGTGGCTTAAACACACGCTGGGTGCGTGTGCATGCGTGCCCAAGATCCCGAGAGGAGAATGGAGGAGAAGGGATTGCGGCGTGGCCATCCCCCCTGGGGGGTGATTTCTTGTTTTCTGTCTCTCTGTCTCTCTCTGTCTGTCTGGTGAGTGCATGCGCACTATAGCAAAAACCTCTCAAAAAAAAATATATGATAAATGCTGGTGGGGATGTGGTGAAAGGGGAACTCTCCTTCACTGCTGATGGGAATGTAAATTGGTTCAGCCATTGTGAAGAACAAAATGGAGGTTTCTCAAAGATTTACAAATAGAACTACCATAGGATCCAGCAATTCCACTCCTGGGTATCTAGCAAGAGATAGGAGAACAATCAGTCAGAAAAATGCTTGCACATCTATGTTTATTGCAGCAGTGTTTGCGATTGCTAAGACTTGGAACCAACCCAAATGTCCATAAACAGATGAATAAACTGAGAAAGTGTAGAACATATACTCTATGGAATACTACTCAGCCATAAAAAAACAAGACCCTGGCATTTGATAGAAAGTGGTCGAATATGGAATATTTATTGCTGACTGAAGCAAGTCATGCTATGAAAGAGAGACATTGTACATCTCCCCTTAACAGATACTGACTGTCCCCACTCTATAGTGGAAACTGAGAGACGAGAGGACATAGAAACATTAGAAATGGTTATAGACTCTGGAGACAATGTGGGAAGAGGGTGGGAAAAGGGGGAGAGGGTAAGGAAAGAAAGTAAGAAGGAAAATAGGCAAGACATTCATGGGACACAGAAATGGGTTATGATCTGTTGATGATAGTGTGTTTTGTTTCAACTGGACTGGTGTGAAGCGTATTCACGCTGGGTAAATTCAACTTACAAGCAAAGTGATTATAGTGATTAAATGTATAAAATAATAAAAAAGTAAATGCTTTAAACAACAAACACCCACAATGCTGTATTTTAACTACCTTAGCTGGTTAGAGTGTTTATATACCAGTCACAGGTTTAATAGATATGCATGTAAGGAACCTCACTCAGTCGTAAAAACAGCCATCAATGCTTCTAGGTAGAGAGGGCTGATCATAGGGGAACTTGAGCTGGAAGGTCCACATGAAATTAGCACATATGAAGTCATTTCAGCAAAAACTTATTGGGCGTCCACAGTGAACTGAAGGCATACAAAAGGAAGTTGCTCCTCTCAGCATCCAAACCGTTATAATGGATTCTAAAATTAGCCACTTAGACCTACATCAGTACATTCCTTCTTGCCATTCTCATTGCCAAAGTGCTTGTTTAGCTCCAACAATTTGATCTGGATTACTGAAATCACCCCCTACTGTTCTCAGTGATTCAAGCCCCATCTGACTCAAACCTAACCACAGGCTAGGATCAAGATGATCATGCTTGTTTTAACCCCATCAAGTTGCATTCAGAATAAAATCCAGTCCCAGCAGGGCCTGCAAAGCCCTTAGGAGGCCCATGTCTTCCTCTTGCCATTAGTTCTTGCGTCTACATACACATGATCTCTTGCTACACCAAACCACCTCTCACTTCCTACTTTTTATATAGCCTGCTTTGGTCATAATGCCCTTTTCTCAGTTCTTCACATAAAAGCCCCCACTTATCTCTAAAGACTCAGTTTGAGTATCTTCTTCATAGCAGTGGGCTCAGTGCCTCTCAAGTCTCAGCCTAAAGCAACTGCTAGTAAACAAAAGGATTTAATAAATACAGATTAGGCAAATTAATTATCATAATGAATAAGCCAGGCTCTCACCCTTGAAAAATTCCCTATTTAGTGTGGGGAAGGGGAGAGGACTGAAATGAGAACAGAAATTACTGTAATGCAAATCACAGATAAGAAAGTAGGGTATGTGGTGAAAACCAAATATTAATACTTATTAGTTTTCCTAAATGTTCAGGTGCCTGAAAGTGCCAGTTACTGTGGCTGGTTCATTACACACTCTCTAATCATTACAACCATCTCATAAGATATTATTTCAATTTGACAGGTAAGAAAATCTGGACTCGAGAAGTTTAAGGCCACACAGAAACTGGTAGTGAAGTTAGGATTTGATGTTAAAACCTACGTTCCTTCTGCATACCTGTAGAGTTTCAGATAGGGAACTGTCACACCCAGAATAAAAAATATTAGGGAAGGCTCTTTGTACAAGTAAAAATTGACCAAGCCTTAAAGAATTAGAAGAGAAATGAGGTGCGTTTTATATGGAAGAATAAAGACAGGCATGGATTCAAGTTTAAAACTCGTGAGCAGGATAGAGAATGATCCAGTCTGGAGTGAGCTGAGCATATGTGAGAAGAATCCCACTAGAAGAACAAGTTAGGGCTATTCTGGGTTACTCAGAAACAGAATATTTGAAATGGGCACCACTTTGACAAAAGTAGCTATGGGTATAGGTTATGCTATGAATCTGTGTCATAATTTTCATATATGAAGGGTAGCAAGTGAAAAAAAAGGTAACCTAAGTATTTCAAAATCTTAAGAAAATTATGATTTTAATACAGATTTTAATATGCTTTTGTTCTAGAAGGAGATGTAGCTACAGAACATATTCAAGAGTCTATTACTTTAATGATAAATTAACATAACAACACAGAAAACAAATAAATACATGTATTTCACAAATGTGGGCCAGTCTCTTCTGTTTGAAATGTATTCAATCAAAAGTAATCATAACCATTTATCTTTTAAATTTCCTAAGACATACTTTTAAGACAATATTTTGATTTTAACTAAATACAGGAGTTGTCTGGTTTGCTCATTTTATGAAATCTGATTATCAAAACATAAGATGGCCACATGTATGTTCATTCATTTATGTCTGGTGATGGTTTTACTTATCAAGATTATATTTTGAATGCCTCTTCTAAGTAATTTTGTTCAAATGACATCCATAAACTAAATTGAGTGTGACTGTTTAGATGGTAACATTACAAATCCATTAAAAGGAATCTAAAATAAACAAAGTAAAGATCTTTAGTAGGTCATCCACAGATCAGAGAAGTCTTAAATATTTCTTTAGATTACTATTTTTAGGCCTTTTAAACACATGCTCCTCTTAAAGCAATTTTTTGAGCTCAAATTTAAAGCAAATGTCGCCTTAAAGCTATATATAATAAAGAAAAAATTCCCCAAAATTTAAATTAGTGAGAATTCCAGTCTAATTAGTAAAAATTCTTTAATATTATATATTTTAAACAGAAAAAAAACAACAGAAATAAGTCCATTTTACCTTCAACTTTATATAATAAATCAAATATTCAATATTGCCAAATAGAGATATCTAGGTCCCTGTTAAAATTAACAGATAAGGTTTTATTTGTAATACTATCATTAATGAATAATACAGTAATGGTACTACAAATATTTGAATATTTAAAAAATAAACATTTGGCTTTGAAATTTTTAGAAAATTTTTTCATAAATGATATATTTACATATTATTTATGTAGCCAATATCAGAAATATCAGAAAATATAAATTAGCAATGTGCATCAATTTACTATTCATGGACCATTTGTTACTTTACTACGAAAGACTGGTATCTAGGGTCAGCAGATGATGAGGTGGTTAAGGTGCTGGATCCCACATGGCCAACAGCATGTTTTGAGTACTGGTCCTGGTAGCTTGAAAATCATGCCAGGCACATGTGCATACATGCCCAAAGTCCAGAGAGGAGACTGAAAGAGAAAGGAGCCCTATCCCCCTGTGGGATGATTTCTTACTCTCTCTCTCTGTCTCCTGGCAATCATATGCACCCTATAGCAAATTAAAAAATATTCTAGAGAGTGAGTAAATGTCTTATCTCTAATCCTCTAAATGTTTAAAAGTATCTTGAATATTGTCTTCTTGACTAGTCTAAGATCCTGCAATATCATAAATGGCCCTGATAAATGAGATATCATAAATGACCCTGTTTGTTTCTCTTACTCAGAAATGAAAAAACGGTGACTCTGAGAGACTCAAAAATAGATAGCCTCAAATATATATATTATAAAGGTTGAAAGTCAATGATTTAAGCATTTATATCAAAAGGTTTAAAAAAGAACACAAAATGCAAAATTACATATTGAAGATAATATGTATGGTGATATCTTTAATTAAGCCAATGTATAGTGTATTCTAGATAGGAAAATTCATTGCTATGCTGCAGTGATATACAGTTATTGAATATGAAATAAATTAAAAATAAATTTATAAAAAGAATAACATATGCAAGCCAAAGAAAACACTATGAAGGGTATAATAAAGATAAAATTAGAATTTACTGAAATAAACAGAAAAGAAAGGTTTAATAATACCAAAAGTCACCCTTTGAACAGACCAGTAATACTGATTAACCTTCTGACAAAACTGATTGAGAAGGTCTTTTACTGAGCCTAAGGATATAAAAATACTCTAAGATAATAATCTGCACAACTTTGTGCCAATAATTAGAAGATACTCCTGAAAAAAAAATGTATCCAAATTTCTCATAGATGGCAAGGTAATAAGCACATAAGTAAAATGCCTGTTTAAAATGTTGATGATAGTGACAGATACCCAGGAATAATTACTAAATACTAGTTATATTTCTTTGTTACTTTTTTGGTTGATTGTATCAAGTAATCTCCAAAATAAAAATTGACTGAGGCAGTTCATCTTAATATCGTTCTCAGAAAATACTTTGCTGTTCAAAATAAGGAATGGAGAAACTGCCCCACAATACGAGACACTCACATGAAATGACTTCTTCCTTTCTAGGGTAATATTTTGAGAGCTGACTTTAGTTAATGAAGGCATCCTTAAGAAAAACTTACTTTCTGTTTGATTATTTTAAAATAATAAATTGAAATAATTTGTTTTGTTCTAATTAACACAATATACTTAAATGGCATTTGTATATACATTCATTAAAATCATTAAGTGGGCACATATTTTTCAGAGTACCCTACTAAAAACAATGAAACAAAAATAAGACAGCATAAACTTTCCTAAGAAAGAACTGCAATGCTTATTTTATGCTTATCCTTAAAACATAAAATATTGGTTTTACTATATATGTGTTCCATAACTCAAAGGTTGGAACCAGGATATTTAACAAAAATTATTCAGATGACAACTAGCAAACTAGCTACAAATTCTGATTTTCTTAGTATTTTTCCTAAGCTTCATTCATTTCATTCAGTGAGAAGAAAAACTAGTTGAAAAGCTTAAAAGAAAAAGAAAAAAGGAGAGTATTTCAGATCTACTGGAACATGAAAGATTAAAATAATTACGAATAAAAGTATTATAGCTCCTTAAAAATAGGATTATGTTTGTTATTTCTTCCTACATATCCTGTAACTTCAAAGCCCTATAACATATTAAATGTTAAAAAAATAAGGGTGAGCTCCTAGATTTATATAAAGCATCATACATATAGACAGCCATGAGAAAATGTAGGAGTAGGGTGGTAGAAATTTGGATGAAGTCAGAGTAAGAAAACTTGTGTTCTTAAAACACTAAAAAAGGACAGATATTTTCTAAAAATGTAGTTGACCTATAGAAGTTTGAAAAATGATGTGATGGATGATAAAGGAATAGGAGAAAGATTTATAGGAAGCTGGGAGTGGGAATATTGGAGGCAAGTAATACAACGAGTAGAAGGTTTCCTAGGGAGCATAATCTCAAAATTTAATGCTTAATATACTGAGGAGAATTATATTCAGCTTTGTCAATTCATGGTTCTCTGATTGTAAATGGTAGACTGGTGTGTCATTACAAAGCATGAAGGATGACAGCAGAGACCAGGATTAAAACCATAAGCAACGAAGACTAGCTTTCATTCAAATAATGTAGAATGAACTATGCCATATGAGGAAAGGTAGGTAAGTACTGAGATAGATGAAGATAAGAGGGAGGATCTATTGGGTCAGGAACTCAGTACCACAAGCATATGAAACAGGCAACTTTAAGTTTCATTTCAAACAACAATCAACAAGTTCACAAAAAATAAGTGTCTGGTGATTGTGTTAACACTATTAATATTAGCAAATTAAAATTTTGCACAAACTTTGTTAAATTTACTTGCATTTTTTCTTTATAATATTATAAATAGTATTTTTTAAATTCTTATTTTCTGGGACCAGCAGATGGCATAGTGGTTACGTCACTGGACTTCCACATGGCCGATGGAAGTTTGGGTCTCAGACCCTGTGGCTTGAAACTCATGCTGGGCATGTGTGCATGTATGCCCAAAATCCCAAGGAGAATGGAGGAGAAAGGATTGTAGTGTGGTCTTCCTCAAGGGGGTTATTTTTTCACTCTGTGTCTCTCTGGCAGGCGCACGAGCCCTATAGCAAAAATCTCTTAAAAAAATTATTTTTCCACTGTACACAGTTGTATACAACTGATTTTTGTACACTGACTTTGTATTCTATAATCCTGCTCAATTCAGTTATTTGTTCTGATACTTTCTTTGTAGATAGCTTAGGATTTTCTATCTTTGTGATCATAGAATCTATAAATAGTTTGTATGCCATTTATTACCTTTTCTTGCTTAATTATGTTAGAGAGCAACTGCAGCACAATGTGAATAGTTAATATCCTTGCCTCTATTGCAACCACAGGAGTGAAGCATGTAGTTTTTTACCATTAAATATGAAGTTAGCTATAGTTTTTTCATAGATGCTATTCATTGGGAAGAAGTTTCCTGATATTCATAGCTTATGTAGTATTTTTATCATGAATGAATATTGAATTTTGTCAAATGTTTTCTATTGTTGCAGCAACTGAGAAGAATATGTCATTTTTTCTTTATTCTGGAAAGAGAGTGGATTACATCACTTCATTACTTGATTCTTCAAATGTAACTTTGTACTACTAGGGTAAAACCTCATCAGTTATGATGTATTCTTTCTACATATTGTTGAATTTTACTTTTAATACTTAATAAAGATTTTCCATTTATGTTCAAGGAAAATACCTGTAGTTTTCTTTTCTTGTATTATGCAAGTCTGCTGATGAAAAATATTCCCAGCTTTTGTTTGCCTTTATTTTTGAAGATATTTTTGCCAAATATCCTAATTCTAAATTGATTTTCTTTTCTTTCAGCATATAAAAAACAACCATCTCATTGAACTGTGGTTTATATTTATTTCTCATGAGAAGTTAGTTGTCTTTTTTTTTTCATTGTTTCTCTATATGTAATATGTCTTTTTATTCCTCTAGCAGTTCTAAGATTTTTTTTTCTTGGTTTTCAGCAATTTGATTATAATGTGTCATGCTGTGTTTTTCTGTTTATCCTGCTGGAGGTAAATTGAGCTTCGTGGATTGGTGACTTTAAGCTTTTCTTCAAATTTGGGAATTTTCCCACCATTATTTCTTCAAACGTTGTTTTGTTCCATTTTCCCCTCCTCTTTTGAGGTTCCGTTTAAAGAGGAAAGAGACAAAAGGAAGGTGAGATGTGGTAAAAAACAAAAAAACAAAATCTCCCTCTTAAGATTTATACTTAATTTCTTATATTAAATTTATGAATTTTGAATAGTTTTTTAGTGAATAGCTAATCTTGTATCATTACTCTCCAGAAGCTGTTTTGTTTTGTTTTATAATTTAAATTGCTAGAGGGTACATGAACGCACTAGAGAGAGACAGAGAGAGAGGAGAAAGCAGCCCTGCTGGCTGGCCACGCTTCTGGTGAGACTTGGTTCCTTTAACCACTAGGCCAGGGAGCCTGCCTATGAACTTGCTTTTTTTAGGGTTGCCTTTCTGTACTGAGAATTTCTAATTCTTCCATTATGTTCATTTATTTTCCTCTTGAAATGTTCAAATGTATTTATGACAACTTTTATGGTCCTTGTCTGCTAATTCCATCATTTCTCATTTTGGGGTCTATTTCTATTGACTGATTTTCTTGCTTTTTGAATATCTAATAATTTTCTATTGAGTGGTTGACAATATGAATACTAAATTGTCAAATGTTTCAATTTCTGAGTCTTTCTTAGTTAAACATTAAACTTTGTTCAGGTAAGCAGTCAATTTAGTTTTGAATCACCCTGATCTTTTGAAGACATTCTCCTTGCCTCCCCAAGCAGTCATTTTTTAAAGACATTTTTGAATGAGAAATAACTTCCAAAGTAATATTAAATAGCAAGTATGCTTTTTTTAAGGCTTATTTTTAAACATTTTAAGGGTTGGTATATAGTAGTTTATACTTCAGGGTAGGTAAGTCCTACCTCTAAAGCATAAACAATATAGTATATCTTCTGAATATAGTGTTGTTTTGTTTAGTTTTGTTTTGTTTTGTTTTGTTTTTTTCTTTTTTTTTTTTTGGAGAGGTTTTTCGCTATAGGGCGCGTGCGCTCGCCAGACAGACAGAGAGAGACATAGAGACAGAAAGCGAGAAATCACCCCCCAGGGGGGATGGTCACGCCGCAATCCCTTCTCCTCCATTCTCCTCTCGGGATCTTGGGCACGCACGCCCATGCGCCCGGCGTGAGTTTTAAGCCACCGGGTTCGAGACGCGAACCGCGGTCGACTACGTGGGAGTCCAGCGACATAGCCATTACGCTAACTGCTGGTTCCCAAGTTTTGTTTTGTTTTTTAATGAAGGCTCTAAATCATATAGGAGCTCTGGCAGTTGTTCAGCTCACGGATTCCTGATAGCTTTCTTCCCTCCAGTGTTTATGGATTTTGAATAACTTTCTTATCCTTTGCTGTGGTAGAGCTAATCTGGTATCATTTCTCTGTCACAGCCAGAGGTATAATTCCCAAGAAGGAATTTATTTTTTTTAGAATTCTTTATTTATTTAATTCCATTAGTTGTTATTCTTCTTTTCATTTGAACAGAGAACGAGAAAGGGAAAGCAAGAAAGTAAGCTATCCTTTCAGGCACTGAACTGTGGTGGGCTATGTAGTAGTCCAATGCCTTAACCACCATACCACCTGCTGGCCCCTCAAGAGGGAATTTTTCATCATATCTCACCTTTCCTTTGTTTCTTTCTTCTTTCTCCTTTGAGCCAGTAACTGTGCCCTTTATTCTTTGACATCTCTTTCTCTCAGGAGCTCATTATTATTTAGCAAAAAAACCAAGCCAGGGGCCAGCAGGTAGCATGGTGGTCAAGGAGCTGGACTCCCAATGGCTGACTGTGGTTTGAGCCCTGGACCTAAAGGCCTGAAAATCAAGCCCAGTGTCTGTGCATGCATGCCCAAATCAGAAGAGGAGATTTGAGAAGAAGGGTGTGGATATCCCTGCTGGGGGATAATTTCTCATTTATAACCTTTGTCTCTTTACAGTGAGTGCAAGCATCATATGGCAAAAACCTAACAACCAAACAAACAAAAACAAAATTAGAAAGCCCAAGCCAGAAACTAATCCTCGTAATGCCATCCAATGAATTCTCTTTCCATCACTCCATGGATAAACTTTTTTTTCCATTTATGTCCCTGGATTAAAACAATAATAACTTAAGCTAGTTTATGTTGATTATTATTTGGTATATTTCTCAATTTATCTATTTCTCTCATTTTTTGTTTCTGTGCCATATGCTGCTTATATTTAATTTAAAAAATTTTGAAACCAGTTGGTTGATAAAACTATAACCAATACATGTTGAGATAATTTATTTGATTAAAAGCTATTCTTAAACCATCATTCTGACCACACAAAACTAAGTAATCCACAAAGGATTAAGGATGGTAAGGAAATAGTAATAACATACTTATTTGATATTCTGAGTTCTTAATCTCATACCTGAGATTCATTTAGTTCATTGTTTCTCCTAGCGAGCTCCTTTAGTTTCATGTTAGAAAATGGGCTTAGATTCTACTTATTTTTCTTCTGACTTAAGAACCTTTATGTTGATGATGTCTACTCCCAGAATGTAATGTTCATCATTCTCTGAACACAAAATATCTATTAATTCATGTTTATAAAGCATTAGTCACTTTAAAAAATAAGTTTTGCATGGTTTTATTATATTTTGAAGAGAGTAGAGATAAGAGCAGGAAGAACAAAAATGAAACTAGCTTATAAAATGGGTCTTTAAGAAAGCATTTTTTTCTGTATTTTTAGGAGAAAAATAATTTAATCAGATTTTCAAAGGTTGTAGGTCTAAATCTTACCTGTGTAGCTGAATATATTCTCGGGGTCTGTTGAGCAGGTGAAGAAATCTGTCAACTATCTTGTTCTTTCCAACACCCTGTAATTACACAGATAGCATTAAATTGAAGAAGTTTTTGCTTGGAGGTAAGTTTATGCCAAACCAAAAGAATCAAACCTACTTTCTCAAACCTACTTAGCTCATGTTGTACTGTTTTAATTTATTGTTAATGAAAACTAAACTGGCAAACATATATAGTACATCTCATATGACACAAAGGTATCTTTTAAAAAATTTACTTCTAAGTCTACTAGTTTTAAGCTATTCTTACTAAAAAGAAATCCATATATTAGCCTCCTATATTTCAACTTTTCTATTATAGGCTAGACTACAGCCTAGACATACTACAGAACACTAATTATTTCAATTTGAAGAACAGCATCAAAGGTGATTGAATAAGCATAAAAAAAATAATGGGGACCAGCAGTTAGTGTAATGGCTATGTCGCTGGACTCCCATGTAGTCGACCGCTATTCGCGTCCCGGACCCAGTGGCTTAAAACTCACACAGGGCGCGTGTGCGTGTGTGCCCAAGATCCCGAGAGGAGAAGGGAGGAGAAGGGATTGCAGCGTGGCCATCCCCCCTGGGGGGGTGATTTCTCGCTTTCCGTCTCTCTGTCTCTCTCTGTCTGTCTGGCGAGCTCATGCGCCCTATCGCAAAAACCTCTCCAAAAAATGAAAAAGAAAAACGAAAAAAAAAAAAATGATGTTTCTAATCAATTCTTTAGAAGTCTGGAATTCAGCTACAGGAATATAAAAATATAATACTGTACTTGTTCTGCTTCTATCATCCACTTCTTTCCCTTTTATCCCACTTCCCAGTCCTTTAAAGTCCTAGAAACCTAAAATTATAACTGTGGCATATTAATAAAACTCATTGTATGCACTCATAAGAAATACTTTTATTTTCAGGGCCAGCAGGTGGCATGGTGGTTAAGGGCACTGGACTCCCACATGGCTGACTACGGTTCGAGTCCTAAACCTAGTGGCTTGCTTTCTCACTTTCCGTCTCTCTCACTCTCTTGCTCTGTCCCTCTCTGGTCAAATTTAAAATAAATCAATTAATTTAATTAAATTAAAAAATTCTTTTTTTCTTAAGAAAAGAAATACCTTTATTTTCTTACCACTTACAGAGGCTGAGAGGTGCTGTCCTTTCATAAAGGACAGACTGTTAAAAACGGAATCCACCCTGGTGCTATTTCCCTGCTTTAAAATTTTCGCTTAGAGGTGGAACACAATTCATGGGGTGTACATCTTTTAATAAGTAGGTAGTACAGGAAGAATAAAAGCGGCTGAAAAGCTGAGTTCTTTATCACATGTTATAACTGATTCTTATTTTGCGCTAAGCTCTATGTTCAGTATTTTCACGTGCTATTTCATTTAGTCATCACAACAGTCCTACGAGACACTTCATGCTTATTTCAACCTTATAAATTAAGAAGCCAAGCCCCAGATAAGTTAAGCAACATGTACATGGTCACACAGCTAATCATAGCAGAGCTAGATCTCAAATCCAGGTCTGAATAGTTCTGACAGTCATGCTTTTAGCCCCTACATTATGGATTATATTTCTTTAAGTATGAAATCAATGTAGTTAATCTGGGCATTCAATGATCTCTTTCCCCATTTCTAGGACCCATCCTAAACAAACAATAAAGCATGCCTGGGTGAGAGATGGTGCCTGTGAGCAACAGCGAAGCACGATAAGGAAGTGGGCATTATTATTGGTATTTTAAATCACATATTCAAATATCTTGTGAAAATAAGCATTCTGTAAGCACCAAGGATAGAAATTCAAAGGGACTGAATCAGTACTTAGTGAGGCCATGGCAGGGAGGAGAGGGCAGGGACCAGGCCTGTTTTGCTTATCAAAATACAGTGCCTGACATAATAATGCATTTGGGGCTAGACAGTGGCAGAGCAGTAAAATGCAGTGCTGGGCGAGGCTGACCCATATGGGAAGGTTTTGGATTCATGTCTGGCGACCTCACCGGACGCAGTATACACACGCATGCCCATGATCCAGAGCTGGCTGAGCCTGGGCATAGAGAGCAGTGTCAACATCCTGCTGCGGATGCACTCTCTCTCTGTGTCATGGAAGAAATAAATACATTCTTTAAAAAAGAATATATTCAATAAATATGAAATAAATGAATAAATACAAGGAATTTGGAAAGTACTGGAAAAAGGGTGTAACTCTTGGTTATATATACATGATGACTATGTTAATAAGGACACTCAATAAAATCTGTGGTAAGTTATGGACTTACGAAATCTGTACAAGTTTTGCAAATGATCCAATTTATTTTACCTACATACCATTCAAGGTTCTGGACCTGAACAATTGACAAAATCACTAAAGTAAGAACAATGGACTATTTCACCTTCTAGGAATCCTTCCAGTATCTAACTGGATTTCGCCCAAAATAGTTTCAAACCTGGCACAGAAGCACAAGGAAGGAAAAATGTATTTGCACATTCCCACATAAATTACAACAGCTACGCCAGCTTTAAATGGCACACTTCAGTACAAATTAAATATCAAATAAATTCAGATGAGTAAAGTGACTATGTTAATATCTCAGCTCTGTAAAAGTCCTAGAGAAAATGCAAACATCATAAATACAATTATAATATCAGAAATACAAAGGATTTCCTGAAAGAGGTCATGAAATGCTACTAGAAGGGAGTTTTTCCTCCTTCCCAAACCCCAAAGTCATTGAATCAGCCGTGCTTTTTCAAAGTCCGCCTGAGCAGCACACTGTTAGGAATGTACACATCCCATAAGTGCAGGAGTTGTGGAGTCCCAACTGACACTGAAGACTCTTGTGCTGTGTATCTTTAAATGTTAAGGTCTCTAGAACTCTGACCTCAGTTGTCTTCTTGCTCCACATACGCTCTCTGGGAAATTTTGCCTACTCCCATGACCCCAGTCGTTATCACTTATGCCTCACACTTCTTTTCTAAGCTCCGTGTAAGATCCTCTGTTACTGTCAACTGAACTTCTGCACCAGATGTTCATACTGAACTCATTATGCTCCCACCCAAACCTACTCTTCTTTCTTTCTAACCCAAGATAACATTACTACCATGAATCCAACTCCCCAATGAAAGCATTACGGAATACTTTTGACTGCTTCGTTTTTTCTCCTTTAACCTCATTCAAAACGCCTCTCGGATTTTTGTTGTCCTTACATGTCAAACTTCTTTTATCCCTCCCTTCCACACCTTTCCTCTCCTTCCTCTCTTTCTTTCCTTTTTCTTGTCTTCCTCCCTTCTACCTTCCTCCCTCCCTTTGCCTAAATAAATCACCCACTCTCTGAACACTTACTGTTACAGCACTGTACAAGCTAAGCTGGATACAATGATAAACAAAATATCTGCACGCCATGGCCACACTCACAGCATACAGTTTAGTAGAAAACAGACAATTAAGCAAAAGCAATATAGATCATCAGTGTCATCATAGTGAGTAAACGAGATGTTTTACAATTTAATCCAAGGGCTCAGGGAAACCCACTATGTACAGTGATGTTTAAGTTGGGATATGGGAATTAAAGAGGTAGGGACAGGGAAAGAGGAGGGCAGTGGGGTATTCCAGGTAAAGAAAACTTTTGGCTAATGGGGAGCAGGAGAGTTGGAGGCATCTGCAAGTGGCCCAAGGCTAGAGCAGGAGTAAGGAAGGCAGCAGTAGGAAACAACACAGGAAGGTAGGTGGGGCCTACCCCTGGCAAAACTGTGGAAGCCACTTTACAGTTTGGACCACTTCCTAAAAGCACTGAAAAGCCATTGCAGTGGGGGAGTAATAGAATCAGATTTTCAGCTGTGGAAAAATCACTGTGATGAAATGGTCAGGTAGAGAGCAAAAATGAAAGCAAAGGAAAAGCAGTTTGTAAACTTTTTAAAAAAAAAAAATTCAATTAGGACATGATAATGGCTAAACTAAGTGGTACAGATCAAAGGATGGATTTAAGAGACATATAGGAAAAAGAACTAAGAAGCCTTAGTGATGGACCAGGTATGGGAATGAGGAGATGAAGAAGTCAAAAAACTTTGTTGTGGGCTGAAGGGTGGGAAGTTGTATCATTTACTGAGATAAGTGAGAGGGGAGAAGTGCATTTGCTGGGCAGGGGAGGGAAGTTCAGTTGTAAAAGGCAGTTTAATTTTGGACATGTTTACTTTGAAGTGCCTGCTTCCCATATCTGCTGCTTCCTCTCCAATTCACTGTCTCAGCTCAAGGGTTGCTCGTCCTCCGCCCCAGACTCCTGGAATGGATCCAATTTCTTTTCCCACCTCCACACCGACAAGACAATCCACAATTTAGTTATTTTCTACGACAGAGATCTCATTAGGTTGCTTACTACTTCATTTTAACAGGCTCTGATAAGTCCTTCAAGGAAATGCTGAAAGCATAATCTAAATAGGAATTTCTGTAAATATCCTGAGCAAAATAAAACAGTTATAGCAGTTTGTTCCTTCCGATCATAGTTTTTGCCTAGAACAGAAAATCCTCAAGATTACTTTAATTGAATAAATACATAAATAATGTCTTGTTTTTCCATTATAAAAGTTGTACATACTCATTTTTCTCACTGGGAAATTTAGAAAACAAAACATCATCCAACGAGCAATGCCAAAAAAATTTTGTCAAGTTTTATTTTGTTCCTGTGTATATTTATCTTTACTTAATAGTCATTATTCTGTACATACAATTTGTATCTTTTAATGATAATTAAAATGAAATAGATTAATTTTATATTATTATTAACTCTTATGGAGGATACTATTTGTTGAGCAAAATTTTAAAAAGGGAGAAAGAACCTATAGAGTGAGGAATCCTAAAAAATACAAACATCTCATGAGACATTTTCATCATCACTGTTCTGCCCTCCTGTATTCTTTATGAGAGTATACTTAGAGAAAGACGGCCAGGGAGGCAGGAGTTAGCCCTATAACTACAGAGTTAGAAGTAGAGACTATGGTAAACCCCACAAATAGAAATCAAATTGAGGAGAGGCAGTAAACCCACTTCAAGTTTCTGTGAGAGAAAAGCTCAAGGACCATGACTTTAAGAACTCTGAAGGGTTCTAAGACTCTTAAAATTTCCTCTGTCTTATTATTTTAGTGATCCTGTTTTCTGAGAGAGTGGCTATAAAGTCCTTTGCAGAAAATGGGTTTCTGGGCTTTTCTTCCTAGATGTGGAAAAAATATATAGAACTTGGGTACCTCTATTCATATTCCACCAGTGGCAGAAAAGGAGAAAAGGGCTATAAATGAGTGGAAAAAACCAAAGAGAAAATAACTCTAGAAATGGGATTTGAGCTAAAAGTAATTGTCCTGAGACTTAAATGTTGAAGAATCAGCAAAAGGCCTTGAGGGCGGCTGAAAAACTCACGAGTTGCTACGTCAGCCCTCTGCCAGTCTCACACCAGTGCCTAGCAGCCCACAGTCTCCAGGCCCATGACCTCGGGCTTCCACATCTTTGCTCCTCTGGTTTCCTTGGGCTGGAATAGACCCGTCTCCTGGGCCTGTCGTCTTCCACTAATCCCCTGCATTCTGATGAGATGTGTCTACTCTCTAAGCTTTGCCTCATTGTCCCACTGTTTTCTCTCCTTCAACTCCCAGCATTAGAATGGCTTTCTCTTTTGGGGGTCTCTTCACAGTTTATTCCAGTAATGTGTCAAGTATCTTGGCAAATAGATATAATCCTTGAGGTCAGGATCATCCTCCTTTCAAGTTTCAACCACTGGTGACTCACATATAACTTGAAGATAATAACTATTAAATTTTGAGGCTTGGGGCCAGCACGTGGCATGGTGGTTAAGGCACTGGACTCCCATATGGCTGACTGCAGTTCAAATCCTGGACCTGGCAGCTTGCTTTTTCACTTTTTTTTCCCTCTCTGGTGAGCATACATACTCTATAGCAAATTTAAAAATAATAATAATGATATGGGACCAGCAGATGGCATAATGGTTATGTTGCTGGACTCCCACATAGTTGACCATGGTTCAAGTCCCAAACCCAGTGGCTTAAAATTCATGCCAGGCATGTGTGTGTGCATGCCCAAAATCCCGAGAGGAGAATAGAGAAGGGACTGCAGCATGGCCATCCCCCCTGGAGGGTGATTTCTCACTTTCCGTCTCCCTCTGTCTGGCGAGCGCATGGACCCTATAGCAAGTCTCTCTTTCCAAAAAAAAAAAAAAAAAAAAAAGTGAATGAAATGTCATTTACAAATATGTACTAACCATGGTTAAAAGAAAAAAAAAAAAACTAATATGGCACTAAGTCAGGAGAAATAAATTCTGTTTAGTTTTACTTTAAAATTTCTATCAAATGTTGAACCTCTTGACCATCCCAGTGTTCTAATAGTGAAAGGATCCAAATACCACAAGGCCAATCCTAGTGCTCTAATCCCAGCCCCAGTGGCTTGAAAAACATGCTGGGCAAGTGTACGTGTATACCCAGAATCTGATAGGGCAGAGAGATAGAGGAGAAAGAACTGCAGTGTGACCATGCCTCCTCAGGGGTACTTTGTCCCTCTTCCTCTCTGTCTCTCTCTGGTGAATATGTGCATCCATCGGCAAATAACAATAATAAAAAAGTTGAACCTTCTAAATCTTTGCTTACAATGCCTAAGAGTACACTATATTAAGAGTTAGGAGATTTGTTTAATCCCTCTCAGATGGAGGTTTTCTACCACCATCTGAGCCTACATTTGCTCACTGGAATAGAAATAGCCAGACAAGCTGATCTCTTTAAACATTATCTTATAATAATATCCTTTAATCCCACAATGAATAAGAGATTGCTGTTATATGATCATTGGAAATTTATTTGCAAATTCTCCCAGTAAATATACACTACTTACATAATCAGACAAAAATTACTAAAACTGAATTGCAAATAATACTAAACATTTGCACAAATGGGTCTAGTAATAGACCCAGAAAACAGTACCCAGAAATCAGATGAGAAGACATACATTTCAAGTACTAGTAATTTGGCTCTAACACCATTGATTGGTATGGCTCTACAACACACTTATTTACAAGCCTTCCTGTCAAACTCATGACCTTCTTTTTGCACTGGAATAATCAAGTTTTCAACTTCTCTTTCAAATATTGTGTTGCTATAAATGGCAATGGTATACTTTTGAGTAGTGTGGTCAGTCATTAGGTATGACCAAAGCAGCCATGACAAATATTATAGGGTAAACATCAATGTGCCTACAAGAACAAACTACAGATAAAAATGAATGTGGGAAAAACATTCACTAAGAAACACTGGATAGACCAACTAAATTGGCAGAGAGAATGTGGCAGAATGGCAAAGCATTTCCAGACTTTAATTCAGGCAACTTTTACTAACCAAGTGTTTAAGAAATGACAAAAGGAAAAAAAAAAAAAAAAAAAGAAGAAGAAGAAAAAAAATTAAAATTAAAATAAAGATATGTGTCACTGTATTTGATGAAACCAAGTATTTCATACCCTAAGGACCCCTAGGCTGCTGGAGCTACTGGAAGCATAGGACATTAAGTTATCAAATTCCCTGCTGCCACTACCAGCTGGGGACAAAGGCAAAAAAATACTTCTGGACAAACTGTTCAGTCCTTCTGCTTATATTAGACAACTATGCTGGCATGGCAACATGATTTATTCCTGATGGTACACAGTAGCAATCTGCCAGGGCTCAGTTCAAATTATTAATTAGCCAAATTCACATTCTTTAACTTTGACAGTATTCAATATTAAATAGTTCAACAAACTTCTACCAAGTCTCTACCCCCCCCCAAAAAAAAAAACTGATTACAGCAAGCTTATAATTAATAGGTAGAATTAGATACCAAGAAGTATATAGTAACAATGTTTAGAGTCCTGCTTAGAGGACCTTATGAGAAATGGAGGAAAAGGGGATGCAATGTGACCACACCCCACTGGTAATGGGGTGCTTTCTCTCTGGTGAGTACATGCAACCTCTGGCAATTAAAAGAAAATTAAAAATGAAAAACTAAAACTGCCCTCAACAAAAGTTAGCTATTGTATTACTGTTGTCACGACTAGTATAAGAATTTGTGTGGTGGGGGACAAGATGGCTGGCTCACAATGAGGATCTGTCAAGAGTTGAAAAGTAGTGTGTCTAAAAGCAGATTTTTAAAAGCAGTTTCTCTTTAGAACAACTTTTTTCATACTACCTAAGAAGTAGCAGCATAAAATGAGTGATATGAAAGAAACTATTTTGAAACATTTACTTCCAACACCAAACTGAGCTTTATATTATGTCTGTCATAAATCTACATATTCTTCTCTTTCAGATGACTGTAACTACCGTAATTGCAAAATGGAGCTTGCTTTGACATCGATGGAAGGACAATAGTATGCTATCACCTGTCAATGGACATTCCATCTAAACACACAAAACCTATCCCTAGACCAGATTCTGTACATAATAATGAAGAAATCCATGATTAAGTGCTGAAAACCAGATTAAAAGAAAAAAGTGAGCACCTTGAGCAAGAACAATTGATAGAACAATTTAGCAGAATGCTCTTCAATACTAAGCTCCAATGGTTTCCTCATAAACCATGTCATAGATATCATAAGAAACTGGATCCTAGAACAGCTGATGGTGTAATGGTTACATCACTGGACTCCCATGTAGTCAACCATGGTTTGAGTTCTGAACCACCAGGCTTGAAACTCATGCCAGGTGCGTGTGCATACATGCCTAAGATGCAGAGAAGAGAACGGAGGAGAAGGCATTGTGTCATGGCCATCCCCCCTCTGGGGGGCGCGATTTCTCGCTTTCTGTCTCTCTGTCAAGCACATGTGCCTTATAGCAAAAATGTCTCTTAAAAAAAAGAGAAAAAAAAAAAAAGAAACTGGATCCTCCAAAAGACAGAGGAATCAGAGAAATGTGCCTCATTTGTCACTTGAGAAAATTCAATATAGTGTCTTCACTAATATGTTATGTCATAAAATAAAAATAATAAAATTTCTTTTCATAAATTAAAAAAAAAAAAGTGTAGTGTGGTAGAAAAAAGCAGCAGCTTTGGAGATCTAACTCCTAACTATGCAATTCACTAGCTTTGTAATCTTTGTGAGAAACTAGCCTAAGTGATTCATTTTTAAGGACAGCTTAACAAAAGTTCCTTAACCAGCTTGCAGATGTGACAACTTCAGAAAGTACACATTCCTGGAGAGTTCCTGAACAAATGAAACCCCAAAAGAACAGGTCACCCTTGAGAAATGACTTCTCAAGATGGTGGCTGGTCACAAGCCCTTTGCTCATTTTGACTTCCTGGTTCTTATTCCTCCTCAGGTCATCTGGGTGACCTTTTTCATGAGCTTGTCTTCCATCAGACAAGAGAGGGAAGGTGACAATAAATGCCTAATAAGAGAATAATAAAACTTAGACGATGTATGGGAAGATTGTATACTGCACAGTACTCAGCCAATGAGGAACTGCGGAAGGGATGTGCACACTACGGAATAAATTGCTTGTTGTAATCATTCCAAATGAGTCTGTTCATCACATTCTTGCTCTTGCACGAATGCTATTAAAGTCTCACTTCACCTCACTTCATGTCTCCATGTCCATTCTTTGACATTGCTTGGGTGAATGCATTTCTCACAATCTTGAACAAGTATTTTAATCTTTTTGAACTGATCTCTTTATTTGTAAAATGTGGAAAATAAAAGCTTCCAGGTTTTTTTCAGAACTAAATGAGAATAATATATAAGTACACTGGAAACTGTAAAATATACAAATGTGATTACTACTTTTAATACTTAGTCTTGAGAAATTTATCAATTACTAATGAAATCTAAGAAAACAAAATCAACCAAGTGAGAAAGTACTACAAAAGTTCAGAAGAAAAAAATATTTTTCAGAGAATAGAACATTTGGAAACTAAGAAAGTCTTCATAGAGGAAAAAATATCAAGACCAACAGGATTTTCACAGGCAAAGACAGAAGAGGCGCTATATTAAGCAAACAACATGAAAAATGGCTGAGAAGCAGAAGGGGATGCTACACATAGGATGGGTAAGAAAGTGTGCTTTGGAAAAACTAGAATTATAAAAGGAATTTGGAGCCTGATGGTAGGTGGTTTTGAGTGTCTCCCAGTGAATGGAGTTTTTATCTGGTAGGTAAGAAAGAGTCATTTCCAACTCCTGGTAGAAAAATAAGATTAAGAGATTATTCTAAAACTTATCTCATTGCGGACAGATCAAAAATTACCATGGTACTGAAAAGAGTATCTAAGAAAATAGTAACATAAAAACATAAAGAACATGAAAGTCTGGAGGTATTCTATATGAAAATCAATCCAAGCTGGCTTTTACTTTATTAAGATGACATAATGTATTAAACTTTACAAGGGAAAAAATATGGACTGTGAAATACAAGACAGCTTAAGCATAAAAATTTTACCAGACTCTTATTATTTGATAAAATTATATAAAAAGTTGTCTTAAAATGAAAAAAGAAAAGTTGATAGTCCTTTGCAACTGACTTTACTGAATTATATTCTATATAATCTTTATTCATATAGAAATTATTGTAAATTGTCTCTAAATATGAATTAAATTTTGCAGACTTGCTTTTAAATTTTGTCTAAAATCAGAAATCAAATGATATCATTATACATAAATGATTAAAATTTCACTTAAAAAAAAAGTAATTCTTATGAAAGGGTGTTTGAGCATTTAGGAATACCACATTGTTAAAATATTTTCCCCCTTCAAATATCTGACACGATGCAACTGTCTTACAAAGTTCGTGCATTCTTACACAAAAACAGAGTTTTGGTTATTCGTAGGGACTTTTTTTAAACAAAAGGAAATGGTACACTTGTTGGCTCTTTTTGTAACCCTAAATTTTCAGAATAAATATTTTGGAATACATATTAAATGGAACGTAGCTCTACAAGTCAAAAGAAAGGCAGGTATGTAAAGGTTGGGAAGGCAGGAAGCCTATTCTTGAGCTAGAGTTGGGAAAGAAAAAGCATTACTGACTAAAAAATAAATATTCATCTCTCCTTTTGTTAGACAGAAGTCATAGTCTGATTTAAAAACAAAATAAAGCAAAACTCGGTAGGGAACTTCTAGTTGCATAAAAGGTACACGTAGTGCTCTAATTACAGTTGTTAGAAACTAAAGCATGCTACAGCACAGTAAAGTGATTCTACAATATGCCCCACTTACATCCTAAGTGACCATCAAGGGTGTAATTTTAGGGCACCCAATTCTATTTGGCTAAAGGCAGCATTTCTGCCTTACTTACTGGAAAGACTATATGCTGTGCCATAAAAACCTCATATGGAAAATAAAAGGAATAAAAAAATCAAATTTATTTCATCAAAATAAGATGTAGGCTACTTTATTTTGCTAAATGAAAAGTGTTTTTCTATGGGACTGTTTTAAGCTTCTCAACAGATGTGAAATATTATCTAATATGAATCTTAAAAAAGATAGCATTATCTGCAAGGAAAAAGTGAGACTCATTTTAATAAAGGTAATGAACATTGAGGTACCTCAAAATCCCTTTAATTTCTTCATTAAAAAAGTTACTACTGGACAAAGTCATTTTCTGAAATATCTGTAATGACTGATGGACTTTTTAAGAATAATTTATTTTATTTATTTATTATTATTAATTAAAATTTGCTATAGGGCACATGTGCTCACCAGAGAGAGAGAGAGAGAGAGAGAGAGAGAGAGAGAGAGAGAGAAAGAAAGAGAAAGAGAGAGAGAAAGTGAGAAAGCAAGCCATCAGATCTGGGACTCGAACAGTGGTCAGCCATGTGGGAGTCAAGTGCCTTAACCATGGTGCCACCTGCTACCTTCTGAAATATCTTTAGATACAATTTCAAGTGTTGAAAAGTTTCCTTCATGGACTTCAGCACTTTCTAGTCTGCAAACACAAGGCAGTGTATAGTGCATCCAGCTAAAGGCAGTTTGTATTAAAAGCATTCATTACATTTTATTGTCTAATTATACCAACCCAGTTTGGCTTCTTTGTCAATATTTAATCTCTAAAGGTTCACTTCAGATTGACTTTTCTTTTTGAGTAGTCTTCATTTAATGTTTTAGAACGAGAAAGGAAGGAGCCTGATCAATTGCTACAAATGGTTCACTTCCTTTCAAAATAAACCTGGAGATTAAAATAGGCATTTTCTTAGATGGCTTTCACTTACATTTGAGTTAAAATACTAGTGTAGATATTGGTCCATCAGAGGTGAAAATCCATAATCTTCAACCTACCACCTGGACCTACACTTGCCTATTTTTTTTTTCCTTTTTTTCATTGTTTTGTTTCACAAGATGGAAATAAGGGTAAAGATGAAAAGGCATTAAAATATTAACAGAGGTATGAAATATCACCAATATTGGAAGAAGATGTAGGGCAACTTCCAAGCTATTGAAGAAGGACCTGAGCTACGATGACTGCGAAAGTACACATTCTTGAACAAAGAACTGTCCTAGATGATTAGGACTCTGACGAGAAAACAGAGAGAGCGAGCAGATAACCTTCACACCCGCCCCTAGCAAAGCAGAGTCCTGTGGGGTACTAGCCCTGCATTTGTGAAGGAAGACTACAGGCGGCCTTCTACTTCCTCACACCTGCCAACTATAGAAGACCAATCTAACTGGAGAATTCTGCTCAGATCTTAACACAGGCCTTAGCCTTTGAAAACTATTTAAATTTTAGCCAGCCACCTGGGCCCAATTCCCATTCTCTGACCTCGCGAGTATAAACACAGACAAAATTAGACATTTCATTAGATAAATAGCAATCGGCACCTGTTTGTTGATAGAAGATTTTAAATAACTAGTATTTCGTTATTCTAACATATTGATAATGCTGCCAGTCTCTGATCTATCAGTATGGAATCACGTCTAGTTGAATAAGCCACTTAACTATTTATTCTTCCAAGTGGGCAGTCTCTACATTCTATTTAATACAGTTGTTTCTTTCACTAATCAGTTGTAAGCTCATGGAAGAACAAATTCAGTCAATCTGCATTAGAATCTCCTGAAAATAGTCCTACTCAAATTGTAAATACATATTATTTCTGTATCACGTGGGTGGGTTCTCACTAGGAGTTTATTCTAGATAGTCCTCTAAAATTCAGTAATTCATTCTGCAAATATTTGTTGAGTCTACTGTATGCAAGGCAACAGGCAAGATGCAAAAGTAATGAAGACTTTTCAAGAGGTTTTCTTTCGGGTAAGACAGCCAGCAGACACATAAGTCTAACAGAAGACCAAAAAATATTTACAATAGAAGTAACCCATTTTAACAGTTTAGACAGTGAGTCAAACCCTCCAGGTGAAGAGTTCAGGAAGACCTTATTAAAGAAGTATGTAATAGAATATTATAGCCAAAGGAATCTTAAAAAATATTCCTTCTAGTCCTATAATTTTACAGACAAGAAAAAAAGGGGGGGGGGGGGAGCCCATATAGAAGAAATAGCAATTTACTATGACATGGAGAGTTAAAAAACCTGGACAGGAAGTTATGTCTTCAGATTCCCAACTTTGTTCCTATGAAACTATATTGCCACTCTAAAGTTAAAACAATTTAAAAAGGCAAAGATGGATGTGGGGGAAAGAGTCATGCTGGCAAAGATTACAGGCTGGAATACTCTATTGCTAGAAAAGTATTTGGGAAACAGAACATTTAAAATATCCAAGGACAAGTGTTTGAGCGGAGGAATGAGACACTGGGATGAAAGCAGAGTGGGATTAGACAATGGAGGACATTAAATACAAGTCTAAGGGTTAGGTCTTTTCACTAGATAATTTAATAGACATGGGTATCAGTATTTACTTACAGAATCTAAAAGTTCTTTCAAAATCAACATGATGACATGACACTGAAGGTCTTAGAGGTTTATAATCAAAGAAGATAAAAACCATTTTGATATGAAAAAGGTCAACTAAACATAGCAAACTTATGCTGAATACAATCTTCCTGTGTCAATTCTTCTTTCCCCAAAGTGGAGAGAGGCAGAACAGATGTAAAAGAAAGCAAGACATGGCAGCCTGCTGACCACAGATGGAGTTTATGATAGGCCTAACAGAGGTCGAATGCCTCTTGCTTTGCTCCACCCAAGGATTTTCAGCTTGTAGGTTCTATCCAGCTAGTTTCTGAACCAACCCTAGAGAGGTCTGAAAATCAGTTAGGTTGCCCATCTCACCAGATGAGATTGCCCATCTCACCAGACGCTGGGTTCCAACTACGTGCCTATAGACTGTAGCTGCTCTTCCCTCCACCCCACAAACCCCATTGTTTAGTGTTCTGGTTTAGTGTCTTGTGCCTGTTTTCAGAACTAGAAGTAAATGAAAGCTAGTGTACTAGATTGCACGTCAACATTTGTATAGTACTCTAGAATAATTTCAAAACTAACAGTCTCTTTTTCATTTATTATAAAACAGAAACAAACCTTTGTTTCCCTCACTTCTCACCCTCCATAGCTCTCCCTAATCCTCCAGAGGCTGGAATGTGTTCTCTGTCTCTCCAGTTACTGGTGGGATCTAACTTCAACCTTTTAACCTGGACAGCCCTCTTGAAACCCTCACTCTATTACCAGCCCAATTTTATGTACTCCATTTGCCAAGAAACTCCCACCACTTCTCATCTACAACTCTTAAGGCATTATACTTTGAGATTAAAAAAAAATTATTTTTATTAACATGAGAGAAAAAGGAACAGAGTGAGAGGAGAAGGGAGAGAGAAACAGAATCTGACAGGGATTTCTTTCTTTCTTTCTTTCTTTCTTTCTTTCTTTCTTTCTTTCTTTCTTTCTTTCTTTCTTTTGAGAGAGATTTTTGCTATAGGAAGTGTGCTTGCCAGAGAGACAGAGAGAAACAGAGAGAGACAGAAAGCATGAAATCACCGCTGAGGGGGATGGCCAGACTGCAACCCTCTCTCCTTGATTCTCCTCTTGGGATTTTGGGCATGCACACATATGCACCTGGTGTGGTTTTTGTTTGTTTGTTTGTTTGTTTTGTTTTTGAGAGTTTTGAGAGTTCTTTTTGTTTTTTGTTTGTTTGTTTGTTTTTTGCTATAGGGTGCATATGCGTGCCAGAAAGACAGATAGACAGAGAGACAGAAAGTGAGAAATCATCCCCCAGGGGGGATGGCCACACTGCAATCCCTTCTCCTCCATCTCCTCTCGGGATCTTGGGCACTAACGCACATGTGTCCAGCGTGAGTTTAAGCCACCAGGTCCAGGACTCAAACCGTAGTCGACTACATGGGAGTCCAGCAACATAGCCATTATGCCAACTGCTGGTCTCATGCCTGGTGTGTTTTAAGCTGCCAGGTTGGGGACTTGAACTGTAGTGACTATGTGGAACTCCGGCGATGTAACCATTACACCATCTACTGGTCCCCAGATAGGTAATTCTGACAAGGTTTCACAAAGTCATGATTCTCCTGCCCATAGTCTCCAAATTAGCTAGGATTACAGGCAAATGCAGCTGTACATGACATGTCCAGATCAGCCCAGGAACCAAACCCAGACTTCCCACATAGCTTTTAGCCTCCCAAGAGGTTGCACTACCTGTGTACCACTGTTGCTGGGCCATCTGAGCTATTTTGAAACCATCTGGACATCATACCTTGATCTCTAGGGACCTTCCTTTTATCTGAGGAAGAATTATTCCTCAAGCCCCAGCTCTGTATATTCTTGGTTTGTTCTCTTCACCATATGGGTCTGCTGCTGTTGAGATGCCAACAATCTCTGACTAAGGCCATTCAAGTGACAGCAGAAGTTCTGAAAAGAATACACCGAGTGCACAGGGTTTAACTTATAAAAAGTCTGTAAAGCACTCTGGGCTATACGGAAGTTAAAAGGTCACAGAGTCACTGTTTTTCAAAGTGAAATGAGAAAGTGACTTCTCGGGTTTCAATATCAGGGACCAAATACTGATCATAAATTGATCTTTACCTTCCCATCCTGGGGCACAGATTCATCAGGAAAAATGATTTTTGAGCTGGCAGGTGGCATGGTGGTTAAGTGCACTGGACTCCCACATGGCCTACTGTGGTTTGAGTCCTGGACCTAGTGGCGTGCTTTCTCACTTTCCCTCTCTCTCATGCTCTGTCCCTCTCTGGTCAAATTAAAATAAGTAAATAAATAAAGTTAAATAAAATAATTCTTTTTAAAAAAATTATTTTCAGTGAGGAAAAAAGTAGGTAAGACTTTTCAAATGGTGAAAAACAGGGTCATGAATAATTCATTTGTCCTACTTTGAATTCTTGTTTAGAAAAATGAAATGATAAATATTAAAGTAATTTTTAAGCTGCACAGTGATATATGGGTTTTATTTTTAGTGGGCAAAACTAAAAACTCACTGTGTGAAATATTTTGCATATATTATCTCTTGCCATTCCTACAGTAGCCCAATAAAGTACATACAATTTTTATTCCCAGTTTAGGTATCAGGAAAACAAGTCATAGTAATTTGCTAAAGAAATACAGCCACATGCAGAAGAGTTTTTTAGCTATCTAACTTCTAAGCCTGAACACTCAACCAGATAACCAGTCAACTCGCGGCCAGCAGGTGGCATGGTGGCTAAGGGCGCTGGACTCCCCATGGCCAACCACAGTTCAATTCCTGAACCTGGTGGCTTGCTTTCTCACTTTCCCCCTCTCTTTCTCTGTATGGTCAAAATGGAAAATAATAATAATAAAATTAAATAAAATAAAGTTAAAAAGAATAGTTTTTTAAAAAAGAAAAGAAACCAGTCAACTTGCCCATTTTTATTTAAAAACAAATCAATACTTTAAAATTATAATTGTGAGGAGCTAAATTTAAAAAGAATATGTTAAAATTATAAAAATCTGGGACCAGCAGTTAGCATAATGGCTATGTTGCTGGACTCCCATGTAGTCGACTACAGTTTGAGCCCCAGCCCCAGTGGCTTAAACTCACACCAGTCGCATGTGCATGCGTGCCCAAGATCCAGAGAGGAGAATGGAGAAGAAGGGATTGGGGCATGACCATCTGCGGGGGGGGGGGGGGGGGGTGACTTCTCGCTTTCTGTCTCTCTGTCTCTCTCTGTCTTTCTGGCGAGCGCACAAGCCCTATAGCAAAAAAACACCTCTCCAAAGAAGAAAAAAACATTATAAAAATCTAAAATTATAACTTTGAGAAGCTAAATACAAAAAGATATATATTGTTATTATTTATTTAAATAACAATTTTATTTAACTTTATTTATTTATTCATTTTTAATTTGACCAGAGAGGACAGGGTGAGAGGGAGAAAGAGAGAAGGTAAGAAAGTAAGCCATCAGGTCTAGGACTTGAACCGTGGTCAGCCATGTGGAATTCCTGCACCCTTAACCACCATGCCACGTGTTGGTCACAGACTATGTGTGATTTTTATAAGCACAAAAAAAGAAGAAAAAGAAAAACAGAGACCAAACTTCTGAAAGCTTGTTATCTGTAACTTAAGTTTAAAAAAAAAAAAAAAAAAAAAAAAAAAAGTTCTGTTGACTGTGGATCTGATAATTCAATTGAAGAACCTAGTCAGAACCTTGTAAATATAAAATATGCACTTTCTCCCTAAAGATATAATGAATATCTACTATTCAGCAGGTACCATACTAAGAACTGAGAACACACAGGGATGAGCAAGAGAAATGTGGCCCTGCCTTTGAGGAACATATGGACATGACAGTAACTCCATATATAAATACAGTGTCACATGGCAAGTGTGATAAAAGGGAGGTAGAAAGGAGTAAACACAGGGAAAACCTAACTCAGCTAGAGACAAGAGAAAAACTCCCTCTTTGGAATTAGAGCCAGGGCATGTGAGAAGCAGACAATAAGTGCCCCACGCAGAAGGAAGAGCATGCACCATGGACCAGAGTGGAGATGAGAAACGGAAGGAAGGTGAGAAGGAAGCCAACAGAATGTGAGAGAAAGAAGGTGCTGAGGTTTAGGACTAGTGAGGTGGGCAGAGGCTGAATCCTGCAGGACTGTACAACATACTGAAGACTTAGACTACATCTAAGGGTGATGGTGAACCTATTTAAGAAAAAAAAACTCTATCGGATTTTAGTTTTACAAGTATCAATCTGACTAGAGAATGAAAAGTAGATGGGAGTGGGCCTGAGGTAAGAGTGGAGCTCTCTTAAGAAACTGTTGCCAAAATCCAGGAGATAGGTGGTGATGAGTGGGGACAGGGTAACAGATGTGGGCCAGAAGAGTAGATACTTACAGATAGAATGTGCCGCTTTTAAGCTACTATCATTTATTCATTAGTATGGGTTCCGGTCATAACTCACCTGGTTGCCCACCAATAATAAGTGTTCTCCGAGGAGAAAGTCTTTGAGCATATCTTCCATCACTATCATGTGCTAAAGAAAAAAGAACTAGAGATTAATTATGTTTGGCATAATCAAGGTGAAATACAAAAGCTGACCATAAAGATAATTTCATGGGATGTAAAACATCTGCTGTGATACACAATACCCAGACAATTTGATTTTTAAGAAAACACAAATTGGGGACAGCAGGTGGTAAGGTGGTTAAGCGCTAAGACTTCCACATGGCCAACGGTGGTTTGAGTCCCAGACCTGGTGGCTTGCTTTCTCACCTTCTCTCTCTCTCTTTATGTCTTTCTCTCATGAGCACACATGCGCTATAGCAAACATACATACATAAATGTAATTTTAAAAGAAAACACAAAATTAATGCTGTGGTTATAAGTACGTTATGTAACCAAATGGGTCACTGATACTGAAAACTTGAACTAGTCCACCTGAACAAGACTAAGCCGCTAACCAATATTTTAGAACTTTTATAACTCAATCCCAATATTATTCACCTATTCAATTATATAGCATTGGCTTGTAATTTAATATTTAGATTGATCCTTGCTAATGTAAATATACAAAGATTTCCTAAAATAATTGGAGATTTCAACAATACTTAACACTGACTTGTCTTAACCATCACCTTCAACGCTATGTATAGCTTCAGAATTACCTTCAAAGCTATATATAGCTTTAGAATTAAAAACATTGTTTACCTTTCATCTTTTCTTATTTGAATTATGACACAATATAATAAAAGAACTAGATTAAAGTTGTTCACAGCAGCCACAGAGGAAATTACATTGCTGTTTTGTATCTTGAAAAATAGGACACCTGTAAGTAGGTTACAAAGACTCATCAGGGGTTGGGGCAGACCTACATCCCAGCACAGTTAATATCCCTATCACTTCCTTTCGGTTTTCTGTAACAAATCAATAACAGTCTCATAAGTAACTGAAGCTACTGAGATTCCCTATTTGTAGAAAAGACAAATTACGTTTTGTACCTTAGCACATGCTACAGCTATTTTTCTAGTATGCCGCTTGTTTTTCTTTTTTTAACTTTTTTTCTTTTGACAGTCTGAAATTTTTCCTTTTATTTGTCAAATTTAGCAATACTTTCTTGGAAAGAAAACTGAGAAAGTCCCCCCCCCCCACCTTTTGAATTCAAGAACTAAGGAACATTCCCTAACGTTTATCTTGATAGTTTTTATTATTCAAAATACTTTTACAATACATAAACCATGGAGCTAGAGTTTTAACAAGGTTTGCAGTTAGGTGAGCATATCCATTTACTATCCATCTTGGGATACTTGTAAGAATAAAAAGAGACATTATTAATAACTATGCTAAGACAACAAATGTAAACAGAGATTGTCCTAAGCAAACTGAGATGCATAGTCACCCTACTATAAAAGGGAGTCCTAGACCATCATTTTAAACTGTCTTTTGATGTTAATAGAGTCTGGCTATATACTCTTTAAGTAAGATGAAAAGGCAGTGCCAATTTCTAAACAAAACTAAGTATCACTAGCAATAAATCGGCTAATCTACATGAGTAATGGAGAGAAGAGTTGGAATGAGCACCTGCCATACCAGGTGAAAATAAAACACAAAAACAAAACAGTATATTGTAAATACTGAAAAACAATCCAAACTATACTTGTGTTCTTAATCTTCTTTATTCTCATGTTCTCCTACTTCAGGCCTTCATCACACCTAACTACATGGTTCAAATCAATTCTTTCCATCTGTCCTTCCTTCTCTCTCTCTTTCTCTTTCATAAGGATAGAGAGACAGAGACAGGCAGCCCTAGCAGGATCCTCATGTCACAATCCGCCCCCAGTTTCAGCCAGGGTGGATCACAAGCATTCATGCATGCCCAGCATAGTCAGGGAGCTCCGAGAATGGGAACTCACACCCTTTTCCATGTGGGTCCACCAAACTATGTCCTCTCTGAGGGAAAATCTCTGTCTTTCATCTAGGGAGCCAGATCCCATATGACCAACCCCAGTTGGAATCCCAGCCTCAGTGGCTAGAAAATATGCTAGCATTTGTACATTCATGCTCAAAATTCTGAAAGGATAAAGAAATGGAGGAAAAGGAATTGCAGTGTGACCATGCTCTAGGGGGTTTCTCTCTCTCTCTCTCTCTCTCTCTCTCTCTCTGATGAGTGCACGTATCCTCTGGCAATTAAAATAAAACTGGTTTCAAGGGCTGGACAGTGGCAAAGCAGTAAACCATAATGCTTTACGAGGCCGATTCACAAAAGAAGGTCATATGTTCACATCTAGAGACCTCCCTAAGTATACCAGGCACACATGTGCCCATGATCAGTGCTGGCTTAAAGAAGAGGGTGAATCACAGTGCTAACCCAATTGGGTATGCTGTCTCTCTGTCTCTTTCTTGCTTATGAAAAATTTTAAATAAACTTTAAACTTTTTTTGTTTGTTGGACAGAGTATAATATCATCAAATGAAATAAACCTTAAAAAAGAATCTGTTTTGGGGTCAGCAGATGGTATGGTGGCTAAGATGCTAGATACCACATGGCTGACTCTGTAGTTCAAGTCCCAGACCCAGCAGCTGGAAAAAGATACCAGGGGCATATACATGTGTGCCCAAATCCTGAGAGGAGAATGAAGTAGAGATTACAGCATGACCATCTCCCCTGGGGAGTGATTTCTCACTTTCCCTCTCTCTCTCTCTCTAAAGAGCACACACGCCTTATGGCAAAAATCAAAAAAAAAAAAAAAAAGAAAAAATCAATTTAGATAAAATATGGTAAAGGTATAACAAGGCATAGAACAATAAGATAACATAGAAGTATCTCAACCTGCAGGGACCAGCAGTTGGCGTAATGGCCATGTCACTGGATTCCCATGTAGTTGACCACGGTTCAAGTCTTGGACCTGGTGGCTTAAACTCATGCTGGGCATGTGTGCATGTGTGCCCAAGATCCCGAGAGGAGAATGGAGGAGAAGGGTTTGTGGCATGGCCATCCCTCCTGGGGGGTGATTTCTTGCTTTCTGTCTCTCTGTCTCTCTGTCTTTCTGGTGAGCGCACGCGCACTATAGCAAAAACCTCTCCAAAAAAAAAAAAAAAAAAGTACCTCAATCTGCAGAGGCACTGAAGAAAGACTACTGCTTCAAAGGTAAAGTACAGCATAAAAAGAAATAGTAGTACACATAACAGAGCAAATTTAATCAAGCCACTGTCCCTAGAACTGGTGAAGCTCAATTTTTTTTTTATTAATGGTTAATCATAACGTGTTATAAAGAGAAGGTACATTTGGAGACAGGTTACAAAAAGTCCCTCAGGGCCATTGTGTAAAGTTCACTGCAGCCCTGCAGTCTTTGATGTCTGTGTCACAAATACCATGGCAACAAACCTGTGTTCAAGGGCACAATGGTCTTTGTTATTACTGAATTTTCTACATTCTGATATGCTGTGAAGTCTTTTCAACCTTTACTGCCACAGAGATTTTGAAACTGTCACTTACAACAGTTTTCTGATTCTTTTTTTTTGTTTGTTAGACAGAGTATAATATCATCAATGCTTGAAAATAGTATATTTTCCTTATAATCATGGTTTTGTCTTTATCTGATTGGAAAGGTTTTTTTTCCCTCCTTTGTGTCTCATAAGTAACTTTATTTTTTTTCATTAGTCTACTGGTAGTGTAAGAGCATTAATGCTCCAGAAGAAATAAAACTTAAATCATGCCAGATGTGTGTGTGTACATGCCCAAAATCCCAGGAGAAGAACAGAGGATAAGGGACTATGACATAGCCATACTCCCTGGGAGGTGATTTCTCACTTTCTCTCTCTCCGTTTCTCTCAGTCTCTCTCTACTAGCACATGCACCCTATGGCAAAAACCTTTAAAAAAATTTGTTAAAGGAAAACTTAACTGGTCACAGAACGAATAAAAAGTAAATCAAGGTTATGCCTTTTCCTAATAAAATTTTTACAAATTTAAAAATTTCTAATAAAGATTTACATTAAGAGAAGAATTTATCTAGGTACTTTTTAGACTGTTAATATAATTTAGGGATATAAATTGTGGTCCTCACTGAACAACAAACAGAACTGGAGAATGGCACATTTAAAAAAAAAATTGTACTTAATTTTACTAACTCCTTAATAGCGAAAATAGTAAGCAAAAATTCTTCTAACTTTATTTCCATAGTAACATTTACTTGCAGATTAGTGACTAAGCATTAAAGGAAAATTCATTTGTTTATTATTATAAAAAATACAAATAGTTGGCAGAAAATGTGGGAAATAAAAAAAAATCATGAGTATTTTTCTCTGAAAAAATTCTTACTAAAATGAAATCAACAATAAAGTTTTCTAATCCCTTCTCATCCATTCTCCTCTTGGGATTCTGGGTGCACCAGGCACACACTCCCAGAGTGAGTTTCAAGCTGCCAGGACTGGGACTCAAACCAGCGTCTTAACCACTATACCACCTACTGGCCCCTTATTTCTGTATCTTAATGGAAGTTTCATAATTATTAGTTAGTTTACAAGTGGAGAATTCTTTATCCTCCATTTTAAAGAAAGTGAAACAAAAAAAGGTAACAAAAAAACTAGGCATTTACAGGAAAGAGTATGAGGGGAAGGATGCATTGGATGCATCCCTCTTTAAGCTGCTGAAATGATTTCACTAACAAGCAAGCAAAATGAAGGGTGAGTAGCACTATTTTGTTATTAATTCAATAATGTATTCATTATATTTACCTAGTGTAGAGTTATATATGTGTAAGTGTACATTTAAAATTTTTTTTGGGGGGGAGAGGTTTTTGGCTCTAGGGCGCGTGCACTCGCCAGAAACACAGAGGGAAACAGAAGGACAGAAAGCAAGAAATCACCCTCCAGGGGAGATGGCCACGCCGCAATCCCTTCTCCTCCATTCTCCTCTCGGGATCTTGGGCACACATGCATATGTGCCTGGTGTGAGTTTAAACCACTGGGTCCGGGACTCAAACCACGGTCAATTACATGGGAGTCCAGCGACATAACGTTTATGACACCTTCTGGTTCCTAAAATTGATTATTCTAATCATAGCAACAATTCCTCCAATTTTCAATTATCTTTGGAAAGATTTTTAAGTTTTATAGTGGCTTAATAACAGATGTTTCTTTTTCTTCCTTCTTTCCTTTTTTTTTTTTTTTTTTTTCAGTTTTGCTTTGGGCACATGCGTTTACCGCTTACCGCAGAGAGACAGTGAGAAAGCGAAAGTGAGAAATCATCCCCCCGAGGGATGCCCATGCTGCAATCCCTCCTTCATTCTCCCCTAGGGATTTTGGGCACACAACCACTTGTGCCCAACGGGTATTTAAAGCCACTGAGTCTGGGACTTGAAATGCTCAGTTGGCCATGTAGGATCCAGCCATTTTTAACCTCTTTGCCACCTGTTGGTCCAAGATGTTTCAACACTTCATTTAGAATCATCTGAATCGAATTTAGGATTACAAAAATAATTACACGCTGATTTCACTTGAATCAGAGTTAAATTATCACAATGTAAGTGATTTATCCAAGAATGTAAGTGATTTATCCAAGAATGCAAAGCAATGGTCTTACCTGGACATTGTCATAGAATAGAACATCAGGAACTTTCATTTTCTCATGGGCATTATAGACTGGTGCACTAACACTGCCAATCCTCAGAGACCCAGATGCCACTTCACCTAAACATTTCACACAAGGCACAGAATTACACATAGCACCATCCTCAGAAAAGCCAAGCCAACCAACACAGCTTTTGTAACACACACGGGCTCTTTAAGGGATTTTAATTTAACATCTACAGAAATAAGCCTGAAAGTGGTAATAAAACACCACAGTTCTATGAACAGCTTAAAATGGTCCAAAATGTAATAAAATTTTATTTAAAACATTGTAGAAATAGCAAACAACATATAGATGGGATTGAGAGGGAGATTAAAAACCCAGCACACAGTTAAGCTACTTCCATGGCAAATCGTCTGGTCAGAGATGATAACACATAACTAACCCAAATATAAATTCAAAAACCTCAGAAGTACCATGAATATTATTTTTGGGCTTCCCTTAAAAATGACTACAAGATAATTCCTTTGATATCTAGTAAAAAAAAAAATACAGATAAACCGACCTCTCACAGACCTCTTAAATTCCCGTCTTCAGGGATGGTCCCAAGATCCCTATGTTCAAATAAGCACACAAGTAATTCTGACACCCAGACAGACTGGGAACCTCTGTCTTACAAAATCAATTATTCTGTAATAATTATTGTACCATTTCCTATTGCTTTAAATAGGCTGGCCTAGAATAGATTATGAGCTCCTTAAAAGTAGGAAACTAGGGAACCAGCAGTTAGCGTAATGGCTATGTCGCTGGACTCCCACGTAGTCGACCGCGGTTCGCGTCTCGGACCCGGTGGCTTACAACTCACGCCGGGCGCGTGTGCGTGCGTGCCCAAGATCCCGAGAGGAGAATGGAGGAGAAGGGATTGCGGCGTGACCATCCCCCCTGGGGGGTGATTCCTCGCTTTCTGTCTCTATGTCTCTCTCTGTCTGTCTGGCGAGGGCACGCGCCCTATAGCGAAAAACCTCTCCAAAAAAAAAAAAAAAGTAGGAAACTAAACATGTCAAAGGCAGAGAACACATCTCATGTGTATCTGGGACAGTAGACAGATACACATGTTCACTGCCTGCCATGTTCTAAAGTAAATAATTATTATAAAATAGTAGTAGTTATTAAAACAGTAATGCTGACCAATCAACAATAGTTATAATTTATTAATTATAAATTAATTATAATTAATTATATGTGCCAAACTAGGAGCATCATCTCATTTTTTCTCATATAGTCTCATATAACTCTCTTAACAATAGGGCAAGAACTATGAGGGGGACAAGCAGTTGGCATAATGGCTATGTCACTGGACTCCTATGTAGTTGACTGTGGTTCAAATACTGGACCCAGTGGCTTAAACTCACACCGGGCACATATGTGTACATGCCCAAGATCCTGAGAGGAGAATGGAGGAGAAGGGATTGCAGCGAGGCCCCCCTGGGGGGGTGATTTCTCGCTTCCTGTGTCTCTGTCTCTCTCTGTGTTTCCGGTGAGCGCATGTGCCCCATAGCAAAAAGCAAAAACAAACAAAAACAAAAAACAAAAAAACTCTCAAAAAAAAAAAAAAAAAAAGAATTATGAGGAAACTATGAAGAGTACCTTAAGTAATCAACAGGTTGTCAGAAAAGTCATGACACATTTTTTACACAGAAAAACTGTGTAGAAAAAAGTCATGACTTTTTATGATAACCCAATAGTTTAAAATCACCTAGCTAGTATAGAGTTTAAAACAGAATTTAATCTAGGTTGACATTTTTTATATCATGCAGAATATGTTCAGTCTTTTGATTCCAAATAATATAATATTCCACCTTGTGGAAATACCCTTGTAAGCAGATAAATAGTTACAATGCCTTAAAAATTCACTCATCCTTTTCTTTCCTACTTCAAATTGGAAGACTGCAGTTTGTTACTCTTCTAGAATGCTATTTTTGTACTAAAGCATTTTGAAAGGTACAAGGGAAAAGCAGTATTGTTTTTATGGAGTACCATAGACAATTTTAAACTAAAAATATTAAACTGTCACTCCGTTTAATCATTGCTGAGTATTACACATTTGTCAAAGTGCAGTAGATCCTTTCTTAAATAGATCCTTTTATTTTATTTTCCTTTTATTCTCAAGTTATATAGGGAATGATAAACATGAGCTGTCACACTGAGAATTTACTTCTTATTTTCTACCATTAGGCCTCTAAAATAGACCCAATATAGAACTGCAAAGGGAGGGACCAACAGTTGGCGTAATGGCTATGTTGCTGCACTCCAATTTATTCAACCATGGTTCAAGTCCTAGACCCGGTGTCTTTTTTTTTTTTTTTTTTTTTTTCTTTTTTTGGAGAGGTTTTTGCTATAGGGCGCGTGCGCTCACCAGACAGACAGAGAGAGACAGAGAGACAGAAAGCAGGAAATCACCCCCCAGGGGGGATGGCCACGCCGCAATCCCTTCTCCTCCATTCTCCTCTCGGGATCTTGGGCACACAAGCACACGCGCCCAGCGTGAGTTTAAGCCACCGGGTCCGGGACTCGAACCGCGGTCGACTACGTGGGAGTCCAGCGACATAGCCATTACGCTAACTGCTGGTCCCGACCCGGTGTCTTAAACTCACGCCAGATGCTTGTGCATGCATGCCCAAGATCCAGAGAGAAGAACAGAGGAGAAGGGATTGTGACATGGCTGTCCCCCCTGGGGGAGGTGATTTCTTGCTTTCTGTCTCTCTGTCTCTCTCTGTGTTTCTGGTGAGTGCACGTGCCCTATAGCAAAAACCTCTCAAAAAACAAAACAAAACAAAACAAAACAACCCAAAGAACTGTAAAGGGAAAGGGCAGGAATGTGGCAGTGATTCTACTATATATGTCCATGTTGAGATGACACATATGATTTGAGGTTCAAATTGCAAATATCAGAGAATGGTGGTGGTAGTACTTCCCCAGGAGAAAGCTGCTCAGCTGTCTTCTAAGAAATCTTATAGGATGGTAATATTTTGAGAACCTTGACAAATTTAATGAAATTGGCTTTTTTAATGGCTTTTCTCATCATAAGTGAGAACAAACTTAACTTCCTTTTCTTTCTTCCTTATTTTTTTCTATTTTAAAAAATTTGCTACAGAGTTTGTGCACTCACTGGAGAGAGCCAGGCAGAAAGAGGGAGAGAGAAGGAAACAGAAAGTACTCTCTCCCCCACCAGGGGGGATAGCCATGCCTCAATCCTTTCTCCTCCATTCATCTCTTGGGATTTGGGCAATGTGCCACATGTGCCCAGCATGTTTTTCAAGCTGGGCCCAGGACCTGGATCGCACTGTCGGCCATGTGGGATCCAGTCGCCTTACCTATCACATCATCAGCTGGTCCCAAACCTAATTTTCAGAGAGCATTAAAGACATATATTCTGACCTCGTTCTCTATATATTTGGATATAAAACCAGAATTGCAAAGTATTACACTGTTAAAAACCCTGTAACTTTCCTATGAACTATGATGCATTACTTGCCATAATCAGCGTACTATTTCAAAGGGGATCTGCGTGGAATGCCAAATCTTCATTAGAAGGTTGGTAAGCCTGGACTCTGAATTTACAGGAGAGTCAATTAAATTAACTCGCCATAAGAGAGATGGCCTTACAGATGACTGGAATCAGAAAAGTGTAAAGTCTCTTTACTTAGGTTCCTTAATCCCTACTCTAGGCTTTGAGGAGCTCTGCAAATACTGGCCTGAAATGAAGACTAAGCAATCTACAGTCCGGATGACTCCGTGTTTCTTTGGCTATGTTAATAGATCTCATCAAATAACAATGCATCTACAAGTATCAGTTATTCTGTCTCTTTTGAGATGGCTCTGCACGTCTGTATTTAGATCCCTCAGTATGTGGAATTTATAATTTTATTACAAAAATGTCGTCTTATTTCTTTCATGCCAAATTTTTGTCTCTGTATAACCCCAACTATTAAAACAATCTACTATAGAGTCACAGTAGTCCCCTGTAGAGAGTGTGTATATATATATATATATATATATATATATATATATATATATATATATATTGGATGTTTTCATAAAACGGGTAACTACTTTTTTAAAAAAGCATAGAACCTTAGGCTCTAATTGAAGAAAACTTTTATATGAAGAACTAAATCTCCCTCACACTCAAAATTATACTTATGGCTACTCAGAAGAAAAGTACCACAAAAGACAATGAAGGGGAAATGGAAGGAGTAAGAAGTCATACAATAATATTCTTTTTTTTTTTCTTTTTGGAGAGGCTTTTGCTATAAGGTGCATGCGCTCACCAGAAAGACAGAGAGAGACAGAAAGATGGAAAGAGAGAAATCACCCCTCCAGGGGGGGATGGCCATGCCACAATCCTTTCTCCTCCATTTTTTTCTTGGGATCTTAGGTACGCATGCACACGTGGCCAGCGTGAGTTTAAGCCACCAGGTCTGGGACTAGAACCGTGGTCACCTACATGGGAGTACAGTGACATAGCCATTACGCTAACTGCTGGTCCTGGTATACAATAATATTCTGACTATTATTTTAGTTTGTGTCAACCTAGAAGTTTCCCAAACATATGCCATAGGACACTGGTGACCCTCAAAATGTATATGCTGTACAAAGAAAACAGCATTCTACATTTTCTGGTGAAATACACTTAGAAAAGTACATCTGTAAAAATTTAACAGGTTAGTTTATAATAAGAACTCTCATTGGCTCTTAAGGGTAGTGGAAACTGTATCTAGTAAGTACTAAAATAAATAAAATATTCTAAGGATTAACTTGTAAGTAGTTTTCAAACGTTTTTAAAAACAAAAAAAAACAGATTCATTTCTTCAGCCCAATACATGGTTTGAAGAAAATACATAAAAAAAATTATTTAATTGAAATTAAAATAATAAATAGCATCCAATGCTTGAGAATTACTGTTACACTCAAAAACAATCAAATCAAATACTTACATTTGTAATCTTCCAATTCTGGTTCCAGATTATCATCAGTACGTAATTCTATTGCAGCATCTGCCAGGTTTTTTTCTAATGCTGACCTAGCAAGACTTGGTAAAAACCTTGGAGGAGGGAGGTGAGAATAGAATGAAAAAGTCAAAGCTTTCTGTGATGCTTTAAGTACCTTTTAACACACACAGACACACACACACACACACACACACACACACACACAATTTTACTATTTGCAACCAATTATAGATCAGTATAGATTGTGGCCAGCAGGTGGCATGGTGGTTAAGGCTGCATGGCCGACACAGTTCAAGTCCTGGACCTGGCGGCTTGCTTTCACACTTTCCGTCTCTCCTCTCTCTCTCTCTCTCTGGTCAAAATTAAAAATAAATAAATAAAGTTAAATAAAATAATTCTTTTAAAAAAAAGATCAGTATAGATCTGTGAAATCTAAATCATATAAAATTTTAAAATAAAAACAAACAATGTTTGTGGAACCTTCTTTAATAAGTTAAGCTTATTAGTAATTAACACTACCCATTTTTGTACACTACCCACTTCACAGAACAAGACTTAAAGTAATTTGATTTCTTAAGTGGATACAGAGTACCTAACAAATTTCATTTATTGCTTAATAAGCTTACCGTATTTTCTTAAATAGATAAGACAATAACACTTTAGCCTATTTTTAAATTGGCAATCACAAAATTCTGATGAGTGGAGATGGACTAATAAATTTTATTTTCTAACACAAATTATTAAACTTAAGATGATCAAGTTTGGTTCTTTCTTCCATTAAAAAAAAAAAAAACATAATCTGTTTACCTATTCCTTATGTATGCTGTCAAAACAACAAATCTGGTAAGCGACAGGGGCTTTTTTAAACTACAAACAGATCATGAACATTGTGTGCTTAGAACATGAAACATGGTTTCTCACCCACACAAATAGTTTTATATAGAAGATGAGATCCTAAGTGAGACCACAGAAATAATTTTTAGTCCATGGTTACCTGTACTATACTTGTATAAACTAACCACTATGTAATGCAATCATCTAAATAAACATGTTAAGAACATGCTGCTTTGGGAACCAGCAGTTAGCGTAATGGTTATGTCGCTGGACTCCCACGTAGTCGACCGTGGTTCGCGTCCCGGACCCGGTGGCTTAAATCTCACGCCGGGCGCGTGTGCGTGCGTGCCCAAGATCCCGAGAGGAGAATGGAGGAGAAGGGATTGCAGCGTGCCCATCGCCCCTGGGGGGTGATTTCTCGCTTTCTGTCTCTATGTCTTTCTCTGTCTGTCTGGCGAGCGCACGCACCCTATAGTGAAAACCTCTCCAAAAAAAAAAAAAGAACATGCTGCTTCTTTCCACAGCTCAGAATCTTTGGTGGTTATTCTCATAGCTTTGAGTGGAAGCACTAATAGAAGAGAGTTTGGTGTGAGCCAGAGGGCAAATGAAGAGCATGTAGAGAACTGTCAGCCTTCCTGTTCCTGTCATTTTCCAATCTACGTATTTGACACTATCTCTTACCTCCTGCCTCATTTTGGTCCTGGGCTCTGGTAGCAGGATTTATATAGCTCTAAGCCAGTAAGTAGTTAATCAGCTCAGCATCAAGTTAGACTTAACTGCTGCTCATTTCTGACTTTTCATGACAGTTCTTAGATTACTGCTTTGCTGTTTAAAACTAAGCCCTCATCTTATCTTCCAGACCCAACAATTAGGCTTATGTATTGTTTCCTGAACCCTTGTCTTGTCATCCTGTCTAAGCATCCTATCATCACTTTTCCATGAAGAGTCTGGCTGGTACCATCAGGCCCTTCAGTTGCATCTCCATTACTCCCTCTAAGACTACCTGGATTGGCAATAACCACTTTCAAGCTTAGAACTGTTTACTGTCCTCAGACATTCCTGATGTCTATACAGTCTGTTTGTCAACACATTCTGACATTGATCCCACACTGGAACATTTATTGATTGCCCTCCAAAGCCTGTGAAGGAAGCAAATAAGGCATATATACCTCCCTTTCAATGGCAGTGACAAGCATTGCTTGCTAATATGGCATTCATTACTGCTGAGATTGTACATGTTTCACAACTATTCTTGACCTAGACCCAGATAACACTAGCCAATAATCAGAGGTAGCATGGAAGCTGAAATATGTATACAGCTTTAACCTATACACTAAAAGCTTCTGGTCTGCCCAACAAATAAGAAGCAGGGAGCCTATCAGGTTGTTTGATGCCAAACCTTACTTTCTTCCTAAATTTCAAAGGGTTAGTTACCTGCTTCCATTCCTACTGATACTTTCTACTTGGAATAAGAAAAGATGACTGAATAAGAAGACAGAGTAAGGGTAAAGAATACTCTCAAGTTATCATCCCTGGGACAAGAGATGTTGGTAGTAGAGTAAGAAAAAGACTAAGGGGCTCAGTGAATATCAGGTAGTCATTGACTTCATTGACTTCATTCGCTGACTAATTTATACTTGTGGTTTTAAGTTTTAAATTTGCAAATAGTATTGGAAGTTTAGATAACTTGTAGTTCATCTTATATATAAATTTGTTATATTTGTATATTAATTTCTCAGGAAGATTTTGTTGGTTGAGACATATAAAGTAAATACTTATAGGAAACAACATATAAAATTTGATAACACAGTTTGAAATGTTTGAAGATATTTCATTTAGCCAGGTTTAATAAATGCTGCCAAATATTTTTCAAAGTCTCTTTCTGAGTGATTATTAATATCTGTTAGAGTTATACACTTAGCTGGATAAATAGAAAAGCCTAATAAGATCTATATTTTTCAAAATATAGCCTTAAAAAATTGAATGCCATTGTTCACAATGGCTAAGACATGGAACTAACCCAAATGTCCACAAATGAATAGACTGAAAAAGTGTGAGACATATACACTATAGACTACTATTCAGCCATAAAAAATAAGCCCCTGGCATTTGCTAGAAAGTGGATGAATATGGAAGAGTTACTGCTTAGCAAAGCAAGTCAGACTATGAAAGAGAGGCATTGGATGTCTCCACTCAATATATACCTATATATATCAATGTACACCTCAATAAATGCCAATATATTTCTATGGCAGAAACTGAAAGACATAAAAGCATGGAGAATAATTGTGGATACTAGAGACAGTATGGAAGGAGCGTGGAAAATGGAAGAGGGTTAGAGGAAAGAACTCAAGGAGAAAAAGAAAGAAGAAAAACATTTAAAGGATACAAAAATGGAAAATTATCTTTCGATGATAAAATGTATGATAATATCTTTAACTGAACTAATATATAGTATATTCATGCTGGGAAAATTCATTTTGCATGCTGCAATAATATACAGCAATTGAATGTATAAAAATAATTAAAATATATATAAAAACAAATATGCAGTACATACACAGTGATATAATTAATAAAAGACAGGTTTATTTTAAAAGTTAAAAAAAGTAAAAGGAAATAAAACCATATGTTCAATGTTAAAAAAAAAAAAAAAACTGAATGTCAGTTTTTAAAACCAAAAATAAATGAATAGTCTTTAAACAGTCTCTCCTGGAAGCAAAACCATTCTTCAAGACAACAAAAAATTCCTATCGGCAGCAATTATTATCATTTAATACTACCTGTGATTCATTCTATCAGGCTTGTGATTTTAAAAAATTAGCAGGCTAGCCCTGAAGCCTAATGGTTAGGGGAGCTGGTCTCAAATGGCCAACTGTGGTTCAAATCCCAACCCTGGTGGCTTAAAAAACATGCCAGGTGTGTGCCTCAAATCCCAATAGGGAAAATGAAGAAGGGATTATGGCAATAAGCACACCCAGTTATGTCCATTTTTGTTTTTTAAAAAATGGATAAATCCAGGGAATATAGTTCTAAGTGAAATAATTCAGTCATTGAAAGACAAATACCAGGCGTCATAAGGTGGTGTAGTGTAGTGGTAAAGGAGCTAGACTCCCACATGGCTGACTGCTGTTCAAGTCCCAGACTGACAGCTTGGAAAATATGCGTCCATGCTCAGTCCTCAAGAAAAGGGATGGAAATATGATCAGATTGAAATAAGGGCATTTCTCTGGGAGGTGATTCCTCACTTTCCTCCTCACTGTCTCTCTTTGCCTCTCTCTGGTGAACACACACATCCTATGGCAAAAATCTTAAAAAATAGAAAGACAAATACCATGCATTCTCATCCATTAATGGAAGCTAAAATTCTAATCACATAAAATTGGAGAGTAAAATGTAGATATCAGAAGCTACAAAGGGGAGATAAAAGGGATAGTGGAAACTTGTTTAACAGGTACAAGAATGAAAATGGATAAACAGAATGAATTCTAGAGTATTTTAACACAGTAGAGTAACTACAATTGGCAACAATCAAAATAGCTAGAAGAGGGACCAGCAGTTAGTGCAATGGCTATGTTGCTGAACTCTCACGTAGTCTACTGCAATTTGAGTCCTGGACCCAGTGGCTTAAACTCACGCCGAGTGTGTGTGTGTGCATGCCCACCCAAGATCCCGAGAGGAGAATGGAGGAGAAGGGATTGCGCTGTGGCCATCCCCCATGGGGGGTGATTTCTCGCTTTCTGTCTCTCTGTCTCTCTCTGTCTTTCTGGTGAGCGCACGCGCCCTATAGCAAAAAATCTCTCAAAAAAGAACAATAGCTAGAAGAGAGAATGTTAAACATTCATAACACAAAGTAATGATAAATGTATGAGATGGTGGATATGTCAATTGCCCTGATTTGAACAATGAGGGGACTTCAAAAAGTTTGTGAAAACAATTAAATTAAAGCATGAGTTTACTTTGGTGCAAAATAATTTTGAAATTTACGTATAGTTTTTTCATAATATACATTTTCCATGAACTTTCTGAAGAATGTGTATTCACGCATGGAAAAACCACACTGTACCCCATGAATATGTACTATTAGGTCATCAGGAATGTCATGAAGTATTTTTTTATGCAAAAATGCATCACCTAATAGTATACGTCAATTTAAAAAGTATAAGGGGCCGGCAGGTGGCATGGTGGTTACAGAAGCTGGACTCCCACATGGCCGACTGAGGTCCGAGTCCCAGACCTGGCAGCTTGCTTTCTCACTTTCCCTCTCTCTCGCTCTTTCTTGCTCTCTGGCCAAAATAAGTAAATAAATGAAGTTAAATAAAGTAATCCTTTTTTAAAAAGAATAATAAACTTTTTTTTCCATAAAAATCCAATTCCTTTTTACAGCTTGAAATGTGTCAACAGTGAACAGGATCATTTAAAAACCATAACACTTTAAGCACTGGTAATTTCTGAGTTCCTTCCTGCCTTTGTGCTTTCCTGAAGAGCAGGTTAGTAAAAAGTCTTTAGGCCTTGCTAAAGTCAACAGATGATACATAAACAAGAGAGTTGTTTCACTATTCTATTTGCAAAAGGTCAAGGGGTGACAGGAAAATAGAATTCTATTGAGGTCAGAATTTTATTTTGATCAGAATTTTATTGTGGGAAAATCAGTTGACTATTTGACTCAGTGAAATATTTATGAGAATAAAAAGTACTTTTTCAATTTTTTTATTAGTTTGCTATAGTGTGCATGCACTTGCCAGTGAGAGAGAGAGAAAGAGAAAAATTATGTCCTGGAGAGAGATAGCCACACAATCCCTTTTCCTCCATTCGCCTCTGAGGATATTGAACATACACCTGGCATATTTTTCAAGCTGCTAGGTGTGGGACTTCAACTGCACAGTTGGTCATGTGGGATTCAGTCAGCTTAGACACTATGCCACTGCCTGGCCTACTTTTTCAATTTTGTGAACTATCAGTTGTTTCAATGTTTTTAAAAAACTACAGAGAATATTACAGAAAAAAACAGAAATGTTAAATATTCTGTTCATTTTTCTCCATCCCTGCAGGTAACGCTTACTCTGAAATTGGTGTGTATCTTTCTTGTCTATATTTTTACACTTTTTTATGTAAGTTTGAAGGAGCAAAAAATAATATATTATGCTGTTTATTGGATTTAACATTTTATAAAAGTGGCATCATTTGTCTGTTTTTAATTTTCTTGCTGCTGAGGTCTTATCTAAAAAGTCTTTGCCCAGTTCAATATCATGAAGAATTTCTCCTATATTTTCTTGTAGTCATTTCATAGTTAGGGGTTTTATATTTTAATTATTAATCCATTGTGTTGATTTTTATGTATGTTGAAAGATAAGGGTCTAGTTTCAATCCTCTGCATATGGATATATAGTTTTCCAGAACTCTGGTGAAGAAATGAGACTGTCCTTTCCCCAATTTGTGTTCTTGAGATTTTTGTCAAAAATCACTTTTTGTAAATACTTGAATTCATTTGTTGTTTTCTGTTCTGTTCCATTACTTTAAGTGTCTGTTTTAATACCAAGGCCCTGCTATTTTGGTTACTATAGTTTGCTTTGTTTTGTTTTTCTTTTTTTGGAGAGGTTTTCACTATAGGGCCAGAAAGACAGAGACAGAGAGACAGAAAGCGAGAAATCACCTGCCAACGGGGATGGCCACGCCACAATCCCTTCTCCTCCATTCTCCTCTCGGGATCTTGGGCATGCACGCACATGCGCCCGGCATGAGTTTAAGCCGCTGGACCCGGGACTCGAACTGTGGTCGACTATGAGGGAGTCCAGCAACATAGTCATTACACTAACTGCTGGTCCCAAGTTTTGTAGTATATTTTAGCCAGGCACAGAAAGACAAATATTGCATGATTTCCCTTGACATGTAATCGAAAGTTTATCTTAGAAAGTAGAGAATAGTGTTTTGTTAGAGTCTCACTAATGTAGCAGTTAAGTAAAAAACAGAATATCAAGCTAGCTTCATAGTCCTGTGGCAATTCCAAACTGCTCATGATTTCTTTTTTGAAAGTTTTTTGCTATAGGGCGCATGCCCACGCCAGAAAGACAGAGAGAGACAGAGAGACAGAAAGCAAGAAATCACCCTCCAGGGGGGATGGCCACACCGCAATCCCTTCTCCTCCATTCTCCTCTTAGGATCTTGGGCACGCACGCACAGGTGCCCGGCGTCAGTTTAAGACACCGGGTCTAGGGCTTGAACCGCGGTTGACTACGTGGGAGTCTAGCGACATAGCCATTATGCTAACTGCTGGTCCCCAATTGCTCATGATTTTTAAAAAATAAATCAGAGATCAATTTTAATGAAAGTTCAGTGAAAGAGAAAACCTGTCAAATAAATAACCTTTTTGCTATAGACTCAATGTTTCTGTACCCCTTAAAATTCATGTTAAAATCCTACTCCTAGAGTGAAATTGTAAACTTAATCCATTGTTTATCATTTTAAGATAAGTAAAATAAAGTGTACCTTAAAAAACGATATATTCTAGGATCATGTTAATGTTATCTTGACAGTAAAAAAATATCATCCCTAGGAAAGTGCTCATGATTTTTAAAAATACATATTGATTTGGTTCATTGGTAATTCATTTGGGAATCTGCATCCCTTTCATGAACTGAATATTAAATGTAAGAGCTCTGCCTCAGGAGACATTTGAACCAGCATTCAAATCCTAAACCTGCTATTTATTACTGTGTGACTTCAACCATTTTCTTATATACAAAATACCTCTTAAAATTGTTGTTATTTCTAAATAAAATAGTATATTGTACTAAGTACGTTCAATAACTGGAGGCAAGGCTAAAAAGCTATATACTTAGGCCAGTACTTTTTACAGACCTTGAATACAGACTATCAATTAAACTTATATTATCATTTTAGTAAAGATCTAAATTCAGTGAGAAAGGAGAATACGGTTACCTGGAAAGGCAGGCTTTAGTTACAGCACTGTGAAGATTTTCATTAGGATACCGTGATAGTCGACGAGAAATCCTTAACAATTGTCTGGTAGAAAGTGATGCTGCCAATGACTGTGCCTATCACATGGCAAAGACAGCCTGTTAAGAATCTTGTTTCAACTTGCTAAAGTTCCTTTAGATAGTTATCATAGCAGAATTCATTATTTCTAAAGGGCAGGGCGAAACTTAAAATAAATACATGCTGTTAATGAATTACAAATTAAAAATAAACAGAAAGCAATTTACATTCAAAACGTCCTTGAAGATAGTTTTTTAAAAAATCTATAGAAAGTACTTATCAATGAAACGCAATTAAAGTATTAAAGTACATACGACACTGTGCCAAGCGTCGTATGTACGTGTTGGAGGTGGGCAGGTTGGATGAAGGAAGGATGTCACATAATACAGCTACATCTGACATACAAATAGCCCTTAGGTACAATTTATTTGTTTGGGTTTTTTTTTTCCTGCTCATATAAAGCTGATCTGTTAAGATATCCTGAAAATGTTTAGAGCTTTAAGCAAATCTGTCACTTTTGAAAGAGAGAAAAGGAGTTTTGGGCAATTCAGACCACTCTCCACAGAGGTGTCAACCAGTTTTTCACTTAGGTGGTAACTTACTGTTTGGAATCATTCCCCTATGTTGTCAAAATAATTTCACTTTGTTTTCTTACGTTCTCTAAATTCCACCAAGAGTAACTAGTATACAATTTAGAAAATGGTAGATACTCAACAAATAACTGAGTTGACATTAACTTGAAATTCTCTTGGCAAACCTTATAAGTTTTGGAGTCTGACTGCCTTCCCATTTATTAGGAGTGTGACCCTGGCAAATGACTGAGCCTCTCTAAGCCTCAGTTTCCTCATCTTTAAAAGGCAATAATAATGCTCTCGCCTTTAAAGTTATGATAAGGCTTAAATTAGAAAATGACTCTAGAGTACTCAGCTCAGGTCAGACACATATAGGTGATCAAAAAATAGGAGTAATTATTATTAAAACACTTGTCCTATATATTAGTATGAATTTAATGAACCAGATTATTACTGGCCTAATTTCTAATTTAGATAACAGTACAAGGAGAGAGGAGTTTTTACTGAAAACCAGAAAAGAGAAGCACATTTGAAACAATTGGATCTTTAGGAGGGCCGAGCAGGCCAGAGTGAAATGTCACAGGGTGGCAAGGGGAGTAAAGTGAGTCTGAGCAACTGACAGAGATTAAATTTAATAAGGGTGGGCTAGTCCACAGTGCCGAGGTTAGGGCAGCTGGATCCCACATGGCCTACTTTGCAATTTGAGTCCTGGACTGTGGGCTTGAGAAACATACTGGGCATGTGTGCATGAGTGTCCAAAATCTTTTTAAACCCATTTTGTATGCTGTAATGATGTACAGTGAATGAAAGTAAATAAATAAATTTAAATTAAAAAAAAATCTTTTTAAAACTTTTTTGTAGATATTTTTGCCTTATTTGGCATGTGTGCTCTCAGGGGAAAGAGAGAGACAAGACAGTGAGAGAGAAAGTGAGAAATTACTCCCCCAGGGGATGGCCATGTCACAATCCCTTCTCTTCTAGTCTCCTCCAGGGAACTTGGGTATGCATGCACACACAGCTGGCATGGGTTTCAAGCTACCAGATCCAGGACTCGAACTGTGGTTGGTCATGGGAGAGCCCAGTGATGCAACTACTATGCCGTCTACTGGCCCCAAGTGCCCAAAATCTTGAAAGCAGAGGTGAAGGAAGGATTGCAGTGTGACCGCCCTCCATAGGGAATGCTTTCTCACTCTCCCTCTCTCCCTCTGTCTCTCTCTCTCCAGTGATTGTACACATCCTCTAGCAAAAAAAAAAAAAAAAAAAAAAAAAAGAGAGAGAGAGAGAGAGAGAAATTAATTAATGAGAGGGTCAGAATGAGTTATAGGAGGATGCCAGAGCACATTTGCTTCTTTTAAAGGTTTACCTAAGGTCATCTATGTACACCCCCAAAAAGAAAAAAATGAATTGATATCTCCTCCCTTGTTTATTTAAGAACTCCGAGTTAGATGTTGGTCTGTATTATATTTCAGCTACAACATAGGTTAAGCAGTACACTGAAGAATAGGTTGGGAACATGACCACCATTTACGACATAATCATTTTTTCTATTAAAAATAATACATTCTCAGTTGCAAAAAACTCATTTTACAGGCAAACATTTGGTCCATCCTTGTTTTCAATAAACTTTCATTCTACACAGAGATAATATTTAAGAAACCATAAATTACATTTCAAAATATATAATTTAATGCTAAAATAAGCGGAGCTGTTGACAACTGCTACAGGGCCTTAAAATGTCCATGTGGGCAGGTGAAGAGCTATGATCAAGGCATGAAAGTAAAAGGGACAGAAATACATGCAGAATGTGAAGAAATCAGCCCAGTTTTACTAAAGGGTCCTGCTGGAAGGCTTGATCTCAAATAACAAAGACCTGTGAAAGACACTCCAAGGAGTCTGGTCTCATTTTTAAAGGCAATGGGACTTTGTTATATGCAAAGAATAACATCATTTTAGAAAGATTAATCTGGTAGTAGTACGAAAAGTAGTTGAAGAACAGAGAGACCTAAGACCGGAAACCTACCTTATGCTACCTATGAAAATATAAAGCACTATAAGAAGATTTACAACATACTATAGGGGTTACAACAATAAGACAGGATACAGCAAACGTTTGCGAAGACTTGTCAATTGAGTGGATAGGAGAAAGAAGGAAGCACTGAAGATGAGATTTAGCTAGTATTACCAAAAGTATCAGAAGTTAAATATGACTCAGAACTTCTCATCTTAATACCTGGGAGCATAAAAGATTCCTATTTCGATCATGGAAAATACTTGACAAATGTCTCCAAACAGAGGATTTCAACAGTCTTATTAAACCAAAAAGTCACTTTCTAGGGCACCACATTCTAACCTCATTCAAAGCATCACAGTGAATTCAGGCTGCACATTTCACTCCAGCAATCAGGAAGGATTTCTCATGAACTGAAGAACATCAACTCTCCGCTGACAGTACCAAAAGGTTTTGCAATTATATAAAAAAAAAAAAAAATCAGAACTAAGCTTTATAACAAGTCATTTAAGTATTGAATAAAAAGTGCTATAATTTCCACTCTCACATCATTATGAATTAAAAATTAAGAGTGCACTTTAATTTTAAAATTACTGATGTATTTTCACATTTATAGTACAAAATTTCTAACTGCAATTTGATCTTGCAAAAAAGAGGATGAGAATGTGAGTATATTCCCTAAATTACCATGGATAAGATTATACCTCAAAGCATTTTTCATATTAGCATGATTATTATGATCTTAGCTTATGTATGTAAAGGTTGTCATCAAAAATAATTTTTAATAATTTTTCTTTTCTTCCTTTAAAAAATAAATTCTTTTATGAAAGTGTAACATGTTCTCAGAGAGTGAAAACTCTAGGAATAATCTGTTACTAAATTAATAATCAATTGATTTATGTATTCCTTTGTCAAAGATTTAAGTGTCTACTATGTGCCAGGCACCCAAATGAGAAATAGAATCAAAAGAATGAACAAGACCTAGCCCCAAGAAGTTCAAATACTGGGCCCGACAGGTAGCATGATAGTTAAAAGTGCTGGACTTCCACATGGCCAATAACGGTTTGAATACTGGACCTGGCAGCTTGCTTTCTTGCTCTCTCTTGCTCTCTCTCTCTGTTCCTCTTTGGTCAAATTAAAAATAAATAAGATTAAATAAAATAAATCATTTTTTTATAAAGGAGTTTAAATACTAACTGGTAAAATAAAAATTATCTTTAGGGCCAGCTGGTAGTGTGGTAGCTAAGGTGGCTGGATCACACATGTCCAACTTCATATTTGGAATCCTGACTTGGTGGGCTTCAAAAACAGAGTGGGCGGTGTACCTGTATGCCCAAAATCCTGAGAGGAGAAATGGGGGAGAAGGAATTGAAATGTGGCCATCCCTACCTCCAGGGGATGCTTTAGTTCTCTCTTTCTCTGTCATTCTCTGGTAAGCATACTTGCCCTGTAGCAATAAGTCTAAATAAATAAAAACTGTAGTACAACTCTAGTAGGTCAATATCAAAAGTAGACAAAGGGTCTTTAAACATTTCATGGAATGGAAACAGCAGATGTCATAATGATTATATCACTGGACACCCACATAGTTAACCATGGTTCGAGTCCTCGACCTGGTAGCTTCAAATTCACACTGGACATGTGTGCATGTGTGCCCAAAATCCCGCGAGGAGAATGGAGGAGAAGGGACTGTGGAGTGTCCATCTGCCCTGGGGGTGATTTCTTGCTTTCTATTTCTCTCTCTGGTGAGTGTGTGCACCCTACAGCAAAAATATCTCAAAATTTTTTTCATAGAAAATATATATTATAAAAAAAATGTGGATTTAAAAACATTTTCGCACAAAGATAAACTCGTACTTTAACTCTATTTTCCAAAAACCTCTTAAAGATCTCTTTGAATACTGAATGTCATGAAACCAGATTGCAGACCGTGGTTGCTTCTGCCTAAGGGGACTAAGAGAGAACTGACAAGGCAGGAAGACTGTGAGGCAGGACAGGGGAAAGCACACTGTAGGCATTATCTATGGCAGAGACATCTGAGAACATGCCGACACTTAGAAAACAGCAAGTGGAGTCAAGGATACTTCAGGAAAGATGTAGGAAATGAGGCTGGAAAAAGCAGCTTAGGGTTAGAAGGAACTTGGCAGGCATGCTTACAGATTGTCTTCAGTCTACAGGCAAAGAGATTCAAGCCCTTAACAGTTTTAAAGAGAAGGAAGAACTTAGAAAAATGATTTGAAAAAGATCACTCCAGGGGCAACACAGAAGATCAACTCATTCACTTAACAAATATTTGTTAAATACCTACTATGTAGCAGGCAAAGTCCCAGATGCTGGGGAGACCACAGAGAGTAAACAAAAACCCTTGTCATCCCACAACTAAAATCTGAGTGACAATAAGAAATAAATAAGTAAAACATATATTATGTCTAAGCTTAATAGGCCTTATGAAGAACATTAAAGCATAAAGAGGGGTAGGAAAGAAATGGGGAGGAAATTTGATTCTAACGAGAGTATTTCAGAAAGGGCTTATTGGAAAGGTTAACACCTGAGCAAATTCAAAAGGTGCAAGGGTGTAAACATGCAGTTTTACCCGGAAGAGAGACCTAGGCATGGCGAGGGCGCTGGGGCAGGCACTTGGGTGTTCATGGAATAACAAAGAGAACAGGAGAGCCGAAAAGAATGAGTAAGAGGGATAACAGTTTAGATGACCTGGGGCAGCTGGTCCCGCTGCCTCTCAAATATCTACATTCCAATCTCTAGAACCTGTCAATGTTACTTACATTCTATGGCAAAGTTGATTTTGTAGATAAAATTAAGAATTTGAGATGGAAAGATGATACTGAATTATTTGGGTGGATCCTAAATGTAATCTGTATATTCTTTTTTTTTTTCCCTTTGGAGAGGTTTTTTTGCTATAGGGCACATGGCACTCTCCAGAAAGAGAGAGAGACAGAGAGAGACAGAAAGCGAGAAATCACCCCCCCAGGAGGAATGGCCATGCCACAATCCCTTCTCCTCCATTTTCCTCCCAGGATCTTGGGCACTCACACATGTGTGCCCGGTGTGAGTTTAAGACACCGGGTCCAGGACTCGAACCGCGGTCGACTACATGGGAGTCCAGTGACATGGCCATTATGTCATCTGCTGGTCCCGAATCTGTATATTCTTTTAAGAGGGAAAGAGAAGATTTGGCACAGACACGCAGAAGACAGGGTGAGGTGAAGATGGAGGCAAGGATGGACGTGATGAGGCCACAAGCCAGGAAATGCTGGCAGACAACAAACACTGGAAGAGATTCTCACTATTTGTGGGAGTGGAGCCCTTCTGGCACTTTGATTTTGGCTCAGTGATGATTTTGAAATTCTGCTGTCCAGACAGTAAAAAATAGATTTCTGTTGTCTTAAATCACCAATTTATGGTAATTTGTTACAACAGGCACAGGAACCTAATGAAGAACCATATGATGAATTAATCATTAGTGAAAAGGGCAGTCATGAGGAAATAATAACACTAGAGGAGAAAGATTATGAACTTATTAAAGTTCTATTAAATACTAGGACAACTATTGGCAATAGAGAGAACAGATGAGATATCAAGATGCTAAATTGGTGACATTTACTTTTAGATTAAGTGAAGATAGCAGGAAAACCAAAAATCACAACGATGTTAAGGTCTCTAAGTAATCTGGTAGGTAGACAGTTGGGAAATTAAGTCAGAAATAGGAATAAATGTAAAGAGGAAAGATAGTATAGTTGGGTAAGATATGCAAGATGCGTTATATTTACAGTGACCTCAGAGTATCCAGAAACTAACATTTATTAAGCAGCTACTAAGGAAGAGATTATTTACACACATTTTCATTTAATCACTATGACCTTCTTATGAGGTAGGTGATTCTGCTCCCATTTTACAGATGAGAACCCTGAGACATAGAGTTAGCTAGTGGTAGCTCTTTATCTTTCCAACATGCTATTCCAGAATGGAAACACTGTTAGAGAATCCATGAGGAAAGGGAAGTTAGACGCTGAAGCTAAAAATGTAGCAGAATTAACTAAGAAGTGGTACTTGAAGCTGAACAAAGGACACTGCTCGGCTTAAGAGACAGAGAACACAGCAGCCCTCCCCTTGACTCCAAGCACTCTGCTGCAGCTAAACGTTGTTTGTGTGACATGAGCTATGAGGAACTAGGAAAAATATTAAAATCACTGATATCAGAATAATACATACATAGGACAAAGCACAGCACAGGGGATAAAAATACCAGGTTTTAAAAAGAAAACATGTTAAAGCATTAAACTCTTCAGAAAATAAAGCAGGAGCATCTGAACAATAGAACACCTGGTGGGAAAAGCCTAGACTTACTGTTGGATCCTGTGTCTCTCTGAGTTTGTGCGTAAGTGATAATAATTTGTTCAAAGATTCCTGAGGCATATTTGGGACCTATTTTATGAGGAAAAACAGAAAGAATAAATTACCAAAGGTGATCAATCAATAAGAAATTATGACTATTTAGAACTACGTCTTTGTTTTTCTATATTTTAATTTATTTTTATACATTCAATCACTTTACATCACTATAGCTTGTAAAGGGAATTTACCCAACATGATTACACCTCACCCAAGTCCAGATGAAGATACTATACACGTTATCATCAACAGACAATCCTCCATTTCTGTGTCCCATAAATGTCTTGCCTCTCTATTTTTCTCCTTGATTCCTTTTCATCACACTCTCCCCCTTGTCCCACCTCTTCCTATACTGTCTTCAGTATCCTTAACCATTTTTCCTGCTTCTGTATCCTCTAATCTTTCAGTTTCTACCATAGAGTGAGGACAGCTGGTATATACTAAGTGGAGACATATGGTGTCTCTCTTTCACAGCTTGGCTTGCTTCACTCAGCAGTAAATCTTCCATATTCATCCACTTTCTATCAAAAATCAGGGTCTTGTTGTTTTTTATGACTGAGTAGTATTCCATAGAGTGAATACATAGGGAACTCAAGCTCACCCAAAAAAAAAAGAGATCAATCCAATTAAAAGATGAAAAAATGAGCTAAACAAACAAATCTCTAAGTAAGACATATGAACGTCCAAAAAGCATATGAAAAAATGTTCAACATCCTTCATCATAAGGGAGATGCAAATTAAAACCCCAAGGAGAGACCACCTAACCCCTAACAGATACTTGAGGGAAATTCACCCAATATCTGCAAGTTAGAAAATAGTAGATGTGACATTTACAGTCAACTCTAAAGCCTATGCCGTTAACCACAACCATGTATACAACAAAACCAAAAATTAATCAGTTCATTCTGGTATTTCAAGGGTGATGAGTGCTTTTATACAAAAAGTTAATAACTCGTGACCTAGAACAGCACTGTCCAATAGACTCTTCTATGATGACAGAAATGTTCCTTATGCTATCCAGTCAGAATGGCTAAGATTTTAAAAATTTGGATAAAGTTGCTTATTGAACTTCTCACGAATCTCTGAAGTCCCTATTTTCACAATAAGAATCAGGTAAGTAAACTAAACAACTTCTCTATATACAATTTTATCACGAGGATAAAACAAAAAAGCCTCTAACTGAATTAAATATTGGTATATAGTATACCTAGAAAGAACCTTTCCTATATTACCACTTTCCATTTTGTTAGCATTGGCATGATTTTTAAATACTATTTTAGACATTTTCTTACTGAAACCAAATTCCGTTATTTAATAGATACCTTACGTATACATTCACTAAATAACAAAATGTATCTTAGTGTGAAGAATGAGTACTCAAGGTGCCCATTTTTTCCAAGGACTTGTAAAATAGAACTTGAGGGAAATGATCAGCATAACAATAAAAACTCCAAAGAGAATTGCCCAAATAACACACATGGATTGCTTTAAACTATAAAAAAAACTCTAACCTAGTTAAATACTTAAACTATAAGCAGTAACAAGTTTAAAGATTTAATTTTAAATGATTATAAAGAGACATTAGAAAAAGAACTAGTATAATAAGACTATTTCAAAACTACACTGCTCACAACTCCTTTGGTAATTTAAATAACTGTAATTTTTTAAACTTCTAAGTTCTATTTTGTATCTGCTTTATATCATTTACATTTTAAATCAATCCTGCACAGCCACCATGGCACAAGTGGTAGGGCACCACAGTGCAAGCTTGGGGCTGCACAGGGGCCTGGGTTCAGTTCCCAGGGCAACCTAAACAGGCAGATGCAATGACACTAATTAGGAGGCTAGGGCAAGTGGACCATGACATGGCAAGACCCTGTCAAAATGTTTATGCCTCTTTCCTCCCTTTTTAATTCCTTCCCTCCCTCCTTCTCTCATTAAATCATGAAAATATTACCCTCATTTTCAGATGAAGAAATTATGTTGGAGTAATTCCAATATCTGGAAGTTAGAAAGTAGTAGATCTGGCATTTATAGACAACTCTAAAGCCTGTGCCCTTATCCACAATCATGTACACAACAAAACCGAAAATTAATCTGTTCATTCTGGTATTTCAAGGGTGATGAGTGCTTTGATATAAAAAGTTATTAACTAGTGACCTAGAACAGCACTGTCCAATAGACTCTTCTAGGATGATAGAAATCTTCCTTATGCTATCCAATACAGCAGTCAAAAGTTTCTCACGTGGGCTCTTATTTTTTTTTTTTTTTTTTTTTTTTTTTTGGAGAGGTTTTTCGCTATAGGGCGCGTGCGCTCGCCAGACAGACAGAGAGAGACATAGAGACAGAAAGCGAGAAATCACCCCCCAGGGGGGATGGTCACGCCGCAATCCCTTCTCCTCCATTCTCCTCTCGGGATCTTGGGCACGCACGCACACGCGCCCGGCGTGAGTTGTAAGCCACCGGGTCCGAGATGCGAACCGCGGTTGACTACGTGGGAGTCCAGCGACATAGCCATTACGCTAACTGCTGGTTCCCTCACGTGGGCTCTTAAGCACATGAAATATGACAGAGAAACTGAATTTAAAAAATTTTGTTTTTAGGGATCAGCTGATGGCGTAACGGCTATGTCACTGGATTCCCATGTAGTTGACTGCGGTTCAAGTCCTAGACCCGGTGGCTTAAACACACACCAGGCACGTGTGCATGCGTGCCCAAGATCCTGAGAGGAGAAAGGAGGAGAAGAGACTTGGGAGTTAATTTCTCACTTTCTCACTTTCTGTCTCTGTCTTTCTGGTGAGCACATCCACCCTATAGCAAAAACAAACAAACAAACAAAAAACAAAACACTTATTTAGCCTGGCTAGTGCTACCACATTCAATAGTGCAGTTCTAGAATGCTAAAAAAAAGGAGGGGGAGGGGGAAATATAATGCTTAGTTAAGGAAGACACTGAGTACTGAATAATGAATCATGAACACACTGGAACTCACCCAATAATCAGGGAAGTATAGGATAAGTTACAATTCTGAGGGGCTAAGAATACTTAGCATTTTCTATCAGATCTAAGAAATGATCATATATTTTGCCTGTATTTACAGGAGAACTTAAAATAATCATGTACTGGTCACAAATATTATACAATATCAGCTTATAAAACCCCAACCCTGGCACAAACCATTGCTTTTGATATGTTGACTGGATACAAAAGAAAAAAGAATTCCAAAACTGCCTCCACGTGAGGAAAGAGGAGAGACGAACTACATCTCTGGTTCTCAGAGGGTGGTCCTCAGACCAGCAGCAGCAGTATCATCTGAGGATTTTAGAAATGAAAATTTTCATATACCATCCCAGATCCACTGACTAAACAACTGTGGACATGGAGTCCAGAAATCTGTGTTTTTCCAAGCCCTCAAGACGGTTCTGAAAATTGCTAAAGTTTGAGAACCACTAATTTACCCCATTACATGAGGAAATTTAAAAGTAAGGGAAGAGAAAAAGCTAAAACTGTCCAACACTGCTCCAACATGTATCAGAGTACATTAAAAAGAGAACAGTTGCAGAAAACAGGCGAGTGTGGTCTCACTCTTACCATTTCCTTAATCACTTGGATTTCTTCACTTTTGACAAGTGGTTTCATATAATGGAAAAAGAACATGGTTAAGAATTCTGGTCCCAGCCACTGCTGTGTTGTGCTTCCAATAACAGGGGGTTCTGCCAAAGCAATGATTCTGAAAGATGGATGGATAGGAAAAATGGATCTAAAAAAGGAAAAAAAAAAATCAGAAAATATAACCTTCCATGTTAAAAATTAGGTTATGATAGCTGAAGCCCAGGTACTGATGAGTCTATCACACTGTTAATAAAGTCAAAGCTATTATGCAAAGAATGAGCTTTAAGAAAAAATTAGGACATTCTAAGACTCTTAAGATTAAAAAGGAAAATAATCATCTGCTGGTTATAATATCGGCTTATGAAACTCCAGCCCTGGCACAAACCATTGCTTTTGATATGTTGTTATGCCTACAGTAAGTTTTCTCAATAGTCCCTTGAAATAAAGTCCTATCCAGTTCATATTCATTATATATAGCTCTTCATTTATTTAAAACCCCTTCAAAATTTTGTCTTATAAAAACCTACTCTATGTCAATCAAGAAAGACCAAGAAGTATGATTTAGAATTAAGAGATTTTATGCAATACAGAAAATTTAAGCAGCATATGGGGTTAGATTGTATTTAAAATTTAGGTTGACAATAAGAATACTTAAATATTGGGGATAGTAGGTGGTGAGGTGACTCCTACATGGTTGACCATGGTTTAAGCCCTAGACCCAGAGGCTTGAAAAATCACACAAGGCATGTGTGCATGGGTGCCCAAAATCCTTAGAGGAGACTAGACAAAAGGGATTATGGCTTGGTTATTTACCCTGGGGGTAGATTTCTCACTTTCCCTCTTTCTCTCTCTCTTTCCAGAGAGCACACAATGCCCTATGGCAAAAACCTTAAAAGAAAGGAAAAAAAAAAGAATACATAAATGTTAAAATAGCAGAAAAAAAAAGAATTGAAACTTTGATTCACTCTTTTGTCATTTTTATAAAAAATGTTAAAAATTTTAAAGTGATCTATTTTAAAAATCTCTGTTAAGAAAGTTGAGGAAAAACGTAAATATTCTAGGATACAGAGAGAAATCAGATTAGATTTCCTATGGTCTATGAAATGAATTGTTTTTAAAGGATGGACTAGAAACCTCTTATGGTCTAATCATGTGGGTCATATTGTCAGTTTTTATCACTTCTACTCAAAAAACTGCAGAAATAGGCTTTTAGAGGGTAATTCAGCTCTTGTTAACAGAAAGGAGAGCTAAAACTCACACTTGCCAAGATCTTCAGAAAATTAAAAACATAGGTACATAGTTACCATTTCACCAATAACTACTATAATACAATCCAACAGTTACGTAATCACTTAGCTATAACACCAGAAGTAGGACATGGGTACAGAGAATCAGATGGTAACTAAGAAGAATCTGGATAAGAGAAAATCCCATCAATATAATGGGGGTGTCCGCTGAATTCCTGACTGCATGATCTGGAATTTTAGAGGTTACATCGTGAATTGTAAGCCAGTAAAGAGCAACTTTTAGAAATGGTCGTATGCAGGCCTAGATGAATTCATAAATGCTACCAGATCTCATTTCATTCCGTTAAGTAGGAGGAGGAAATAAAAACGTATTTACAGATGTTTCAGCTGGGCCTGGGGAGTGATCTGTCCAAAGGAGCTGTTTTGGAAAAAGGGGGAAGGATAACAACACAGACAGTGCCTGGAAACCCTGAGGAGTGCACTGTCACTCAGGACTGCTAGTAATTAGTCACATGGCAGAAAGTAGACACAAAGCTCCCATAATGGGAAAGCTAAAGAAGGAGGTTATTCCTTTGTCTACATCTACTGACTAATTTGCTATAATTGTGAGAATTCTCCCTCAAGGCCTGGCAGCAGATGTTGAATTCATCCTTGATTCTCCTCTCTAATTCGTGGGGCAAAAGAAGATAGGAAATACAGAGCCTGGCTTAGCTGCATAAAAGTAAAGCTGCAGGTATAGTTTTTTTTTTACTTAAAATAGTGAGGGATACCAAATCAGGGAATAAATAAAGTCAAATTCCAGGCCAGCAGGTGATATGGTGGTTAAGGCACGAGACTCCCACATGGCCTAACACAGATTAAGTCTTGAACCCGGTAGCTTGCTTTCTCATTTCCCTTTCCTTCTCTCTCGCTCTCTCTCTCTCTCATGAGTGTACACATCCTATAGCAAATTTTAAAATAATAACAATAAATAAAATTAAATAAATAATTCTTTAAAAAATAAATGAAGTCAAAATCCAAAGGCAAACCAAAAATGGAAGTCCAATTTACAACCTTAAACCTGTAGGTTAGGAAGCAGGTATCTCAGCTGAGATATAAAGTGAGCTAGAATTAGAAGAGCAACTAATAAGAGCAAGACAGGTGGTTTAAGTTTTTAAAAAGTGATGGTCATTGCCTGGAACATGTACTGTCTATGGCTTGCCTTTTGATATTGACTCTAGCTGCATACCAGAGTGTTTTATGCCAAAATTGAAGGGGACAGTTTCTGAGAGAGCTGATGTGTTAGGCAAAGAAGTGTATGCTTACTAAAAACACAGCCACTAAACTTCCTGAATAACAGGAAAAGAAGGGCATTTTTGTTTGCTAGGTTCTCCTCAAAGGTTTCCTTACATACAAATAAATCATATGGAAAGTCACTTCCTGATGATGATAAATTCCTCAAATCCAAAAGTTAGGGAGCAGAGGATCTACCATGTTGGGTGATGATAATCTGGCGAGTAATTCAAAGGCTGAAGAAGAGATACATAACTGAAAAGAAAATAGTATTACTAAAATTTTAAATCAAGGCTAGGTGTAATTTTACTAGAATTTAGCAAAAACAACAAATGAAAGATATAGCTTAGCTTCAGAAAAATACATAATATTTCCTAAAGACTAAAAAGTAAAAAGATCTCTTTAAAAGATTTCTAAAGATTTTAAAAATAAAAATATTGGGGTCAGTATATTTGTGGACATAAGAGTATAGTTTTAGAGAGTACTTTCTTTTTTCTTTTTTTTTTTAAAAAAATTTGCCAGAAAGCACTTTCCAATGTTTCTCAGAAATAAAAAGGAATGAACTAGCAATACATGCAGCAACATGAATGATCTCAAAATAACTAAGCTAGGTGAAAGAAGGCAAATGATGAAGAGTACACATTGCGTGATTCCATTTATCTCAAACTCTAGAAGATACAAGCTATCTACAGTGACCAAAAGCAGATCTCTGACAACAAGAGAGGGTGAGAAGGGCAAGAAGAAGGCATTATGAAGGGGTATAAAAACACTTTAGGGATTGAGATGCATTCATTATGCTCACTGTGGTGATGATTTCACAGATATGTATAAATATCAAAAATTAACAAACTGTACACAACTATACACAAAATGTAAGACATCAATTACACCTCAACTGGGCTTTTGATAAAATGAACAAAGAGTTCGATAGACTCCAATCTTGAAGGTATAAATAAACAATACATTTTTGTTGAACTTGTATATTGAGAAACTTGAGAGGGTGATACAGATTTCTATAAAAACATCATTCATAAGAGAGAAAAGGATTTTGTAATTGGGCCTTCGTATTAAAACACTACTGAACACAGAACCTAGAGTTACACAGTTTCATATGCCGTTATCTCCTTTTTCTATATAGCGTAGCAAAGTGCATGGACACGTGGCTTAAACATATTTAGAGCACACGAGGTCTGGGGTAATAGTTGAAAGAGAGTAGATGCTAAATAAATAAATGTGTATTGCTATTGTCAATGACCATCACTGCAAGAAGAATTTTGAAGACCTTTGATGACAAGAACAAAGGTAAATGATATCTAAAAATAATGATCTCCCATCACAAAGCTAATCTATTTATGGTCTTGAATAAACTTATGAGAGGAGGTGCATTTTCTGTATCAAAAAAAAAAAACCCAAAATATAGAATAAGTAATTTTATTACTTCACAGGCACAGGTTTAAAATAGTTCCTGGGCCATGAAAATGTTTGGGATTATTTTCAAAATCAGAATTTGCTCACGGCTTTGGGTTTTGAAAAAAAAACCACAATGACTTGGGTGTAAAATCCTGGGTCTATCTTGAATTTTGTTAAAATTATACATAGCCTAATTTGCTAGTAAAGAGATGCTGAGGTTTCTGGAAGGTAAAAGAGAATGCTCAGAACTTATCTTCAAAAAATAAAAAAAAGGATAACTGTAAAAGAGCAATAAAGACTAAGAGATTATAAACTGTTTCAATGAAAAATAGCAACAAATAAAAATGAAACATTCAATAAAAATTCAAAAACATTGAAGTATATACAACTAAGACTAAGCCACTAATCTTTATTGCTTCCTGTGATAACCAGAAGCCCTTTCTTGGCAAAACAGACTGTTAAAAATGCACAGAAACTCCTCATCTATGACCTGGCCAACAGCAGGAAGGAACACACTTAGCATCCTATAGCATTTGTACTCCCCCTTTTCCCCAGAAACGTTTTTCTCATCAAAAGAAGTTCTATTTTGGTCCTCACTTCCTGCAAGAAATGCAGGCATGGTTTCAGCTGTGTATGTGTAGCCGTCGAACTATTTCTAACTATCACGTCCACAACATGCTTGGTGCGTTGCAAGAAGAGAAGGATCTAACATTTCTAAGGACATGTGTAGTATGTGATTACCTGAAAAGAACGTAAGAGCCTGCAGAGCACTCTGGAAATTATCAAAGTGTATGATCTTGGTAAAGAATTAGTATACAATGAAGGTCAGGAAAGAGTCAAATACAATTGTTTAGAAGCTGGATTCCACACTATGAAGTTGAAATGGTTGGTAGCCCACTGCAAAATGCTGTTAATTTTAAGAACCTGAACTGTCAGACACATCATTAGAAGACATCAAAGTATTCCTGATTAGTAGGTTCATCTAATGAAACATTGCCAGCTCAGAAGGTACTTAAAACTGTGTTAATAGAATTACCTTTACCTGAGTTTTCTAAAATTTACCCCATGTTAAGATATATTCACTTACTCAAAAACATTTAGAAGTAGCATAGTATGTGCTACATATTGTGACATTAGAAACAAAGAAATGGGGCCAACTCCATAGGCTAGTGGTTAAGGGAGCCAGATCCCACATGGTCAACAACAGTTCAAATCCTGGCCCCAGCAGCTTGAAAAACATGCTAGGAATGTATGTGTGCAGGCTCAAAGTCCCAACAGGCCTCAGAAAAAGGGGAGCAGAGATTGTGGCAGCATGACCATACCCCATTGAATGGGGAGTCTTTCCATCTCTGTTGGGTACACACACTCTCTAAAAGAGAAAAAGAAAAAGAGAGAAAGAGAAAGAGAAAGAGGAAAAGGAACAAATTAAATAAAACAGAAGCAAAACAGAAACTCCATATAATATTAAAATTCCAGCTTCTTGTTGTTTTGTAAGATTTAAGTGGAGCCTTGCCTTTCCTTTGAATATTTAAGATACTGATAAATTCCCATTTGCAACAATTTGAATGTCTATGCTACTTATAATCAAAGGAATCTTGCCAAATACAAATATAAAAATTGTTCCTATCTGAAAGGAGAATCAGGTACCTAAATTAATCAAATTGGAGGCAAAGAAACTCTTAAAAATGGTTGGCCTTGGAAAACTTGATGGCAGAAAGGAACGTCAGAGAGTGTGTCACAGAGAAGGTAACTCTTGAAGGAACAGCAGAAGTTTGATATGCCGAGATTAAAGACGAGGATAGGCATGTGTAGATGTTGGGTCCAAACACTGTAAGTGATGAAGCTATGAAGGAGTTTAACAGTGCTGTGATCAAATTTAGGAATTAGACATTTTAAATGTCTAGGCTAAGTATGTGGAGAGGAAGTGGTTTGAGGAGCTCAGAAGAAATATGTTTGTAGAAATGAGTTCAAAATTTCTCTAGAATACCTAAGGTGGGACATGCAGTCATCACAGATTACTCAGGGCACAAACAAAATTAGAGAAAACTTCTCAGAAATGCTCAGTATATCAATAACAGGTGAGAACAGAACAGTGACTGATTGCCCGAGGATAAAAATAGGTTAAGGAGAAAACCTTCGGGAGAGGGCTTTCTTAAACAGTACTCTGACGCCTTTCCTAACCTCTCATGGCACAATTACCTGTCACTTCTTCTGTGTTCTCAGAGCATTTTGTACAGACCTCTAGTCTAACATCTAAAAACTGTACCATAATTATTTATTTACAAATCCATCTGTCATTATATGCGGTACACCACAGAAGGCAGTTAACTATATCATCTTAGAGTTGATACCCTAATAATGTTAGACCAGAAAGAAACAAGTAATGTTAATAATCAATAATGAACACTAATACTTTCCAAATCAGTCATATCATCAGTATACAGATAAGAATCACCTGGGTACTATTCTGGGCACCCAGAGAAAGACTCCATGGATTACCACTATGGAGAGGTTTTTCCCTATAGGGCGCGTGCGCTCGCCAGACAGACAGAGAGAGACATAGAGACAGAAAGCGAGAAAACACCCCCCAGGGGGGATGGTCACACCGCAATCCCTTCTCCTCCATTCTCCTCTCGGGATCTTGGGCACGCACACACACGCGCCCGGCGTGAGTTGTAAGCCACCGGGTCCGAGACGCGAACCGCGGTCGACTACGTGGGAGTCCAGCGACATAGCCATTACACTAACTGCTGGTTCCCTGGATTACCACTATGATATTCAACTTTGACAAAATCACCCAATCACTGTAGTTGGAACAAGTGCTTTACAGGCAACTCTCAAGAGGTATTACTCTACAAATTAGTAGAGGTTTTTCTTGGAATTCATCTCCTCCCCGGGAAGTAGGAGATGTATTTATTTGCATAAGACTATGGAAGCTGTTCTTTCTGTTAGGCAGCTGCAACTGATACACCATTCCTGGGCATTACCCATAGCCCTCCAGAATCTTTTCCCTTTAAAAAAAAAATTCCCTGTCATTCTACCTTTGACTTTTTTCTTCTATTTTCAAATTTCCCTAACTTAATAAAGCATTAGTAAAAATAAGTAAAATAGGGACCAGCAGTTAGCATAATGGCTGTCGCTGGATTCCCATGTAGTCGACCACAGTTCAAGTCCCGGACCTGGTGGCTTAAACTCACACCAGGCACGTGTGCATCCGTGCCCAAGATCCCAAGAGGAGAATGGAGGAGAAGGGATTGCATGTGGCCATCCCCCCTGGGGGGTAATTTCTCACTTTCTGTCTCTCTGTCTCTGTCTTTCTGGCGAGCGCACATGCTCTACAGCAAAAACCTCTCAAAAAAAAAAAAAAAAAAGAAGAAGAAAAAGTAGTAAAATAAAAAGATAAGCTTGTGTAAGACTATCAGAGGAGATAATCACTTTGGTGAAATTACGTAATGAGATTAAGTACAGAAATGACTAACAGAGATGACATGGGTCGTGAGTTTCTAATATGTAATTCAAAAGCTAATTCCAAGAGTGACATATTCGATATAGACCACATATGGCATCAACCCATGAAAGATAACAGCTCATATTACTTACAAGAACAACTTATGAAGTAAACTAATTTCCTCACTGAGCACAAATTTCCTGCTTTTTATATTGTGCTATGTCCTTTCAGGCAAGCTGTCAACCCTCAACCCAATAAACAACAGCCTTGAAAGAAATATCATAGACTGCTTTAAGAGAAGAGTCCATAGCTGGCCCCATAGTGCAGTGGTAGGTGCTGCACCTTGCGAACTGGGCCCTACATGGCTGACCACAGTTCAAATCCCGGCCCCAGCATCTTGAGAACACACTGGGTATATGTACACACCCCAAAATCCTGACAGGACAAAGTGAGGAAAAAAGGACTACATATGACCATTCTCTATTGGAGAGTGTTTTGTTTTTCTTAATACTAGTTCTTAGCCTTTTTTTTTTTTTTAGAATTGCTTTATTTAATTTTATTTATTTATTTATTTTTATTTGACCAGAGAGGGAGAGAGAAGAGAAGGACAGAGGGGGAGGAAGAGGAAGAGGAAGAGGAAGAGGAAGAGGAAGAGGAAGAGGGAGCAGGAGAGGGAGAGGGAGGGAGGGAGGGAGAGAGAAAGAGAGAGAAAAAAAAGTGAGAAAGCAAGCTGTCAGGTTCAGGGTTTAAATCTCAGTCAGCTACCTGGGAGTCCAGCATCCTTCACCACAAAGTCACCTACCTGCCAGCCCCAGAGAGTGTTTTTTTTTTTTTTTTTTTTTTTTTGCTATTGAGCACGTCTGTTCTCTTTCTCTGTCTAGGTAATATATGGATACTCTAGCAACAAGAGAAAGAAAGAAGGAAAAGAAAAAGAAGAATTTAACCCTTTATGACCCTAAAAGAGAATATATTTATATTCAGAAGGACAATGGGTCACAAAATTACATCAAAGTTAACTAGGAAAAGGAAAAGAAATTTACCAGCTAATCCATACCAACAGAATAAAGCAGATTTTGTAACGTGACTGTACATAATTTATTTATTTATTTTTTTGGGAGAGGTTTTCGCTATAGGGCACGTGCGCTCGCCAGACAGAGAGAGACAGAGAGACAGAAAGCAAGAAATCACCCCCCCAGGGGGGATGGTCACGCCGCAATCCCTTCTCCTCCATTCTCCTCTCGGGATCCTGGGCACGCATGCACACGCGCCCGACGTGAGTTTTAAGCCACCGGATCCGGGACGCGAACCGCGGTCGACTACGTGGGAGTCCAGGGACATAGCCATTACGCTAACTGCTGGTTCCCACTGTACATAATTTTTTTAAAAAGGAGAAAAACTACTCAAAGTCATAAGAAAATAAAGTGTTTTGTTTCAAGTGAAAAGAAGAAATACTGATTAGAATTAGAAAAAGAATTAGGCTTTCAACTGGTAGAAGTACTTTAGACAAGACTGGAGGATCACTGTTAGGCCATCTCACCTCTGAAAAGTTAACGAAGGCCCCACAAATGGACAGAACACAGGAATGAGCAGAAGAAAATTAGAATTTTAGCCCATGAGGGTCAACATTCATTTAACTGATGAAAGGTACAGGAAGAGAGACTAGAGGAAATTGGGGAAATCTCTCCCGTAAAGAGATGTAAGATGAGGTTGGAACTACGAGGATAAAGGGCAAAAATTCAGATTAGGGTTTGTCACAATACTCCATGGGAAAAAGATGAAATGGACAGAAGATGTACTTGAAAAATACTGGATGGGTCTGGATGTCTGAGAGGACATTTAGACAAAAGGGAAAATTTGAGATGAAAAAGTGATATAACTGAAAGGGCAGCAAAAAGTGTGTGGAAAATAAAATTAAAAGACAAGTTAATTTTGGTGCAAAAAGTATTGAAATCAATGCATAGTTTTCTCAGAATACAGACATACTCAACTCTCTTGATGTTCCTATTGTATTATTATATCAATCTCTATTCTAACATCAAAAGTATGTGGTAGGGGCCAGCACAGCAGGTGGTGTGGTGGTTAAGACACTGGACTCCCACATGGCCGACAACAGTTCAAGCCCTAGACCTAGAGTTTCGCTTTTGCACTTTCCCTGTCTCTTTCTCTCTCTCTAGGGAGCACATGTGCCCTATAGAAATCTTAAAAAAAAAAATAAGTAAAATAAATACTTTTTAAAACTGTATTTATGTGTGTGTGTGTGTGTGTGTGTATATATATATATACACTAAAGTGTGCGCATATATATATATATATATATATACTACATATACACTTTATATATATACTATATATATATATATACTTTATATATATACTATATATACACCATACATATATGTGTGTATATATATACACACACAAACATACTTTATATATATTCAGATGTAGGTAATTATTAACTTTAGAGAAAACAAGATGTATACAACAAGAAAAAAGAATATAGTATACTAAACGTCACAGCTGTGGCTCCTTATGCTATTGTAATAATGTAAACATGGAGGGGCTAGCACGTAGTGATGGGTTAAAGCACTGGACTCCCATATGGCTGACAGCAGTTCAAATCCCAGACTCAGCAGCTTGAAACTCACGCAGGATATGTGTACGTGTGACCCAAATCCTGAGAGCAGCATGGAGGAGAAAGGATTGCGGCATGGTCATCCCCCTAGAAGGTGATTTCTCACTTTTTCTCTCTCTGTCTCTCTGGCAAACTCCTGTACCTGATAGGAAAAAATCTCTCTAAAATTAAATAAATAAATAATATTGTGAACATTGACAAATTGCTTTTTATAAAAATGGCTCAAGTTTCTTGAAGTTTAACATTAATGAAAATTCAAATGAAAAATTTAAAAAGTAAATAAAAGGAAGCAAACATTATGATCTCTCTCCTCATCTGGAAACAAAGCAAGATGGTCTGTATCCATGAGAGAGATGAAAGTCAGTAGTGATGAAGGTGGAAACTTTGAGAAGTATCACTCTGAACCAAACTCTGAACATGATGCTCAGGGCCACTCTGTTCTTGAAATTGTTTTCATTTGTGAAACTGCTTGTGACCATTAGGAAGAACTTGGGTACTTTTCATAGAAAAAGGTTGTCATTTCCTGAACATTTGGCGACAAGTAAAATGCTCCTGGTGTCCTAAGGAAAACTGCAGGGCAAACTTGCTGTGAGCTATTGCCCATGCTTTGATTCATCTCTCTGAAAATGTAAACTGCTCCCTGACTGGTGATTCACATGCAAATAATGTACAAAAGTTGACTATTATAAGCTGAAGGTATGAAATGAGAGTGATCTTCATAATTTACCACTCTAAACACTGAAACAAATCATTCACTGGGCTGTAGGAATCTGATAATGTACATCTCAGAAGCATTGCAGCTGTGTTATCAAATGAAATTTTTAATAATTCAAACAAAAATGGTAAGAAATTGAACATTTCCCTTCTAGGAAAAAGTCCCAAGGAAATTTTTAAACACATTTTTGCTTAAAACAAACACAATAAAAAAATATACTAATTATCTTTAATGGAATATTAGTACGTTAAATATGGCAGCAAGCCCTTTGGAGAGAGGGGAAGCTTCAATTAGATAAAGTCAGATTAAGTGATAAGAAATTTCCCAATGCACAAATATCTAACTATATTAAATATTCATGGAAATGTGGGATCAGTAGATGGTGTAATGGTGATATCACTGGACTTCCACATAGTCGAGAGAAGTTCAAGTCTCGGACCTGGCAGCTTAAAACTCATGCTGGGCATGTGTGCATGCATCCTATAGCAAAATACATACATATATTTTATATATAATATATGTTAAATATGTTATATTATATATATATATTAAATTATATTTTTATGGAAATGTGACATGGAAAGTAACTAATAATTACCAACTTCCTCTAAAAGGAAGTATAGTATGCAGCTCAAAGAAAACTTTTCCCTCAAACTTTTTATTTTGAAAAATTTCAAAGCCATAGAAAATTCCAAAGAACAGAATACAAACACCTATATATTCTTCACATAGATTTTGATGATTGCTAAGATTTTCACCACATATGTGTTCTTTTTCACATGATAGTTCTTTTTCACTCTGTGGTGTGTATGTTTGTATGAATATGTAAGTGTCACTTTTGGCAAATTTTGTCCTTTTTTTTTTTGCTTTATCCCTTAAGTATCTCAGCCTCTCCTAGAATAGGAATATTCTCCTTCATAGCCACATTACTATATGATACTTAAGAAAACTAATATTAACTCAATATCATTATGTAATATCTATAGTTCACATTTTAACTTTTTTTTTTTTTTTTTTTGGAGAGGTTTTTGCTATAGAGCACATGCGCTCACCAGAAAGACAAAGAGAGACAGAGAGACAAAAAGTGAGAAATCACCCCCCGGGGGAATGGCTATGCTACAATCCCTTCTCCTTCATCCTCCTCTCGGGATCTTGGACACACACACACACGTTCCTGGTGTGAGTTTAAGCCACTGCGCCTGGGACTTGAACTACAGTCGACTACATGGAGTCCAGCGACATAGCCATAATGCCAATGGCTGGTCCCCACATTTTAACTTTTAAAAATTATCTTCTATAGCTATTTTCAGCACTAGGATCAAATCAAGTGTCAAACATGGACTTGCTTGTTACATATCTAGAGAGCTCTGCAAATTACTCTACATCATGTGGTATACTCCAGTAATACTGATGGCTTCCTAGGAGACAGGGCCCAATTAATAGTGAGCCCAGCTTTTGTTTTGCTGAGGGGATACAAACTGTGAGGCCAAACTGAATTGCTAATAGCAATGTTTTCATAAAATTAAGCACTCACTTAAAAGTAAGACTGAAAGTGCAAAGTGCAAAGGGGACTTTTGGAAAGTATAAATTTATTTTGATGTCAACATTTTTTGAAATCCACACATAGTTTTTTTCAGAATACTCATTTCCCATGACCTTGTTGAAAATCTACTTTCAGGGTCAACAGACGGCATAATGCTACGTCACTGAACTTCCATGAAGTCGACCACAGTTCGAGTCTGGGACCCAGTGATTTAAACTCACGCTGGACGCATGTGCGTGTGTGCCCAAGATTCTGAGAAGAGAATGGAGGAGGAGGGATTGTGGCATGGTCATCCCCCATGGGGGTTGATTTCTTACTTTTCTTCTCTCTGTCTCCTGCTAGTGCACGTACCCTATAGCAAAAATCTCTCTTGAAAAAATAAAAAGAAAACCCACCTTCATCTATCTTGAATAGCAATTTTAAATTTTAAATTTTATTTATTATTATTATTATTATTATTATTTTAATTTGCTATAGGGCACATGCACTCACCAGAGGGAGACAGAGAGGGAGAGAGGAAAAGTGAGAAGTCAAGCCACCAGGTCCAAGACACGAATCTCAGTGTGCCATGTGGGAGTCCAAGACCTTCACCATGCCACCTGCTGGCCCTGCAACCTTAAATTTTAAGAAACACCAAACTATCTGCATCGTAGGACATTGAATGCTATCCAAAATTATCTTGGCATGATCCTAGGTTTAGAAAAATAATGGGTGATATTGTTTTTAACTTAACAAGTTAATGATAAAAATAAGAGTATCACAGCCAAACTTACCTCTTCTGTAGTTGCTCATCAGACATTTGCAGCTCCTCTTTTAAACGCATATACCTGTCTTGTCTCAACAGCCTAGATCCATCATAGAGGCTGAGCTCTCGGTCATGAATTAACCTAACGGGATATGGGAAAGTCAGGAAATAAATTAATCGGTTTTGAAAACTGAAGCTATTAGAGGTAAAATCACTTGGTAAATGTTTTAATCATGTCTATTTTTTTCTAATATTCCTTTTATGTATATAATAATTTTGCTGCAATTTCTAATTTACATATAATAGTTGTACATCTATGTAGAATAGAGTGTAGTTTTTCAAAGCATGAAACAATGTGTGATTATCAAATCAAGAAAATAAACATATCCATGATCTCTGACATTACCATTGTGCACAAATGAAATTTGCTCTACTGGTTATTTGGAGATAAGTATTAAACTGTCACTAACTTTCTTTACTGCACTCTAAAATTCTGTATCTCATTCCACTTATTTATATGTACTGTTGTATCTGTTAACTAATTTTTTTTCAATCCCTCCCAGCCCATCTCTTTTCCAGCTTCTAGGAGCCACCAATTTTGTTAGCCAGATACTTCCAAATTTCATGTTTACTAGTGGTATTATACTTGGCACACTGTTAGTTTCTGTACTGGAGGGCAACAGCATAAATGGTAGATGTGATGGGGGGGGAAGAGGAATAAGAGGAGGAGGAAAGGGAAGAGGAAGAAGACAGGAAAAAGAGAAGGAAGAGAAAGAAGAAAAAACAGGGTAAGAGAGTCACAGGCTAGCCATGAGGTGCATATCAATGAACAAGGCAGCTGGTGCATAGTCCCTTAAGTCTAACGTAACTCTTTACAGGAGCATAGTATTAAAATATTTCTATCTCTGGAATTACAAGATTTAAATTTTTAAATGATTCATAATGAAATAACTACACTGCTATTTTATATGCCAACTCTGATGGCAACCTAACCATCTAGACCACAAATGGCACTGTATTCCAAATGTTGCAAGTGTTGAAAAGCACTGGTGTAGATCTTAACCCAACCATCCAGTTTCCTGATGTCATGTTAAAGTTGTCCTACACAACCTCCATTCTATAAGTACCCAGGGGAAGGGAGAGTGTGTAAGGTAGAGGTTTGGAGCATAGGCAGTTGAGTCAGTCAGACCTGCATTCACCTCTAGCCCTGCACCTTACTTAATGACATGTGAAAGGGAGAAAACTACTCTCCAAACTTTTATTTTATTTTTTTGGAGAGGTTTTTGCTATAGGGCGCATGCGCTCACCAGACAGACAGAGAGAGACAGAGAGACAGAAAGTGAGAAATCACCCCCCAGGGGGGATGGTCACATTGCAACCCCTTCTCCTTCATTCTCCTCTTGGGATCTTGGGCACGCGTGCACACACACCCAGCATGAGTTTAAGCCACTGGGTCTGGGACTAGAACCGGGGTCGACTACGTGGGAGTCCAGCGACATAGCCATTATGCTAACTGCTGGTCCCTCCAAACTTTTATTTTTTATAAAATTAAGATAATAATTAACTTCATAGTGATGTTATGAAAATTAATCATACTCTTGGCTATGCATTAGAATCTTCTGGGATGTGTTTGAGAAGGCCAATGTTCAGACCTCAGCCTCACTGATACACCAGAATTTGTGGAGATAGAGTCCAGGCATCAGTATTTTTTAATTCCCGTCTCACAGGGAGATTACAAGGTTGAGAACCTGGCAAATACTGGCTTAGCACAATGCTCAGCACACAGTATGTACTCGATTAATGGCAGCTGCTGCTTTTGCTGCTGCTGCTGCTACTGTTGCTACTTGGCCAAATATGCAAGAAATAACCAATAAAAGGGGACTAAGTATTCTGTATTTATTTGTTTAGAAGAGAAAATACTATAAATGATGGAATGATTATGGTGAATCACTGAAAGTGTGTGATTTTTATTTTAAAAGGCTCTCAAATTGAATAGGTGTTAATACAATGCATCTGGGACCTTTAATTATACTTGTTATCTATACCTTTCAAGTATAAAAAACTTTCAATAGTTAGTTGGAGAAATGAATTATTCCATTTATTTGACCTTTCTCAACGAGACAAAGTTAAAAATCAACATCTACAAGTTATAGAAACAAGGTGAAAAAATATCAGTATCATTAATCTCCTAAAAAATGACACAAGATGGAACTATTTCCCACAGAAGTTACACAGGAAGAATCTTCTCTCAACATTAAATCCTCCAGAAGTTTTAGGAATGGATGTGTATTTTTCCCTACCTAAAGTGAAATAAGAAAGCCATAGCTACAGAAATATTCAAGTTTGTAACTACAAGATTTTATAGCCTATGTAAAATATAATAAAAAAAACTATGATACATTTTATATAAAAACTGCGTTTTCTCTCTCTGAGAAAAAGATTCCACAAAAAATGAATAATTTAGATCCATGATTCACAGGAGTTTGTAAACAGCTCTACTTGTAGAAATTCAGCTGTGTGACTTGTTACATACATACAGTCTTTCAAAATTACTACTGGGAAGTGCTTTTTTCCCCGACATCTACACACATTAGAATTTTGCTATAATAGTTGCAAAATGATCATTATTTGGAGTCTTACTGTGCTGTATTTATAAAAATTAAAAATCTGCTATTTTACTTGGATATAGAATCATGAATGTATCAGGATTTACATAACCCAGTTTTAAAAACAAATGAGAGAATTTCTTGACTATAGATTAAATTGGTGTGTTATATGTGTGTGAATGTGTGTGTGTGTGTGATTTCCGTTGTGACGAACCTTTGCAATACAGCGAGTGTGCCTGCATTGACGCGGTGAATGCCATCCAACAGGACCAGCTTGCCTTCCAGAGCGGCATTCACGAGGGGCGAGGATCGCCAGGCAGTATCTCCATTTGGAAGGGTGTATCTCTGCTGTAGCAGATCACGTGCTGTCATATCCTAAAACCAGAGCCCAACACCCACCAAAGAAAATACAGAATTAATTTTTAAAACATAGGTGGTAGCTTATTTATTGGGTCACTGGAAAAGCCATGACACATTTTTGTATAGAAAACCATAGAAAATATGTCATGACTTTTCTGATGACCCAAATAGCTTTATAAAGTCACTTCTCTCTGAATATAATATCCCATACTACTGGGAAGTCATCTTTTTCCAATTCACCAAAAACAAAACAAACAAAAAAACAACTTCAGAAAACTCTGTTCATTTGAGGGTGTGTGTGTGTGTGTGTGTGTGTGTGTGTATTAACCATTCACATAATACACTAAGAATTGTTTTTCTTTGTCCTTTTATTTAGTATTTCCCCCTTCTTAAAATGTTAATTTAGATAATGGCAGTAATAACCACTCGACTTTAATGGAATTTAACTCAGTCAGTTTTACTCTTGCAGGGACCAAAATGTGTTGATTTTATTTTAAAATGAGAAGCCTTGCAAACTCGATATGCAGAGATGCTTGTCAGTAATGTGCAATTTCTTGCAGTTGATGAGTTCTCCTGAAAAGCAATGCTATGGATCATCATGGTGACTCACTGCACTTAAAGAGGTTTGATAATAAGGGAAACTGATGAGGACAATCATCAGATGAGGTACAGGAATTAGAAACAATAGCATGGCACTTACGAGCAATTTTTTAAAGCAAACACAATGTGCTAGTACTAAAGTAGTGTAACAGACTTATGCAAACTATTAATAGTTGTGGTATATAGGAATCTATCTACTGTAAACAAATTTGATGCTGTAGAGTATGAACAATTTTTTCTTACACGTGTTACTGTTGAAGAGGACAATTTCTTTTCTGTTATCAGCCACATACACATTTCTACCACATGTATCAGTTAAACTTTACAGACACTTTTATCTAATACTGTAAAGGCTTTAAATTCTTTAATACCCATCCTAAGTTCTAAGCACATTTAAAAAAATTCTTTTTAATCACAATGGCAACAGATCTGCATATAAACCAAGATGAAAATGTAAAACTTTATTATCTCAGTTTTCTCACTATCGACAAAATACTGAAATAGAAAGTACAAATAAGCTTGTATTGAATCATAAAGACACACAAGGAACAATAACATTCAAACTCAAAGTTCCATAGTTTTAAAGGGCTGGCTTTGATGCAGAATCAAAATTTGATCTCTTTTCATAATTTTACTTAATTCTTCAAACATGGATATTTTTGGGTGTGTGCTAGAGGACAGACACATGCACTCAGAGAGAGAGAGGGAGAGGAGATAGCACACACCCCCTTCCCTTGGAGAATAATCACATCACAATCCATTCTCCTCCATCTCTCTCTTTCCTTTTCAGATTTCAGGCACACATGCACATGTACTTGGCGTGTTTCTCAAGCCACTGGGTCTGGGACTTGAACCTCATGGTTGGCCATGAAGAATCCAGTTCCCTTAACCTACCAGGCCACGGAACCAGCCTCTCAACTACGAATTTTTAATTCTATGCAAATCATATAGACAATATTAGCTGCCAGTGACCATTACAACAGCCAAGATAAGTTTGTCACCATCACCAGAGTTTAGTGAGATATTGCACGGTGGCAATGAGACCATTGCCAATGAAGAAAAAATAGGACAAAATTTTTTAAAAAGCATTTATGGACTATTTTCATAATAAAATCCTGACCCAAAAAAATCAAGTGTATAAACATATATGTATGTGTACATGTACATATATATGTACACACATACATCCATACGGAAACACAAATAGAATCCTTTTAAAGTTAATATTAAAACATAGTAATTTTTTAAAAATCTTTTTACTGATTATTCCAGAAAACTATCTGCTGTAGTTATATCATACATTGTCCTAGAAAATTAAATAAGCAAAAAACATGCTTTAGCACAATGGTTCAAAATCAAAGCTATCAGGAACAGCTTAGGATCTACCACCATGATGGTTCTGATTGAGTAGGTTCAACGTGAGACTTACACTTGTTTTTTATTAAACATTATGCAGATAATTCTGATATATCTTGAAGGTGGGAAACATTGCTTTAAAAGATATTAAATTGGACAGACCCCATGGCCTAATAGGTATGGAAGCTGGCTCTCATATGACTGACCACATGGTTCTAGTCTAGAATTGGCAGCTTGAAAAACATACCTGGTATGTGTGTATGCATCTCCCAAATCCTGACAGGATAGAGAATTGAAGGAGAAGGGATTGCAACGGGGCCATACCCCATTGAGGAGAGCTTCCTCCCGCTCCCTCTCTCCCAGACTGTCTCTCTCTGGTAAGTGTACACACCCTCTACCAAGTTAAAAAAACTAAAGTAAATGAAATACATTAAGTTAATGAGAAGTTTTGTCTCATATGTGCATACCTTCCTTATTTTAACAGGACTTATGAGATTACACAGGATATATAAAATACACAACAAAATTGTATATGTTAAAAATAAGGCAAAAAAATCTAGAAAAATAATGACAACGTAGACCTGGTTTCTCTTAAGCACTCTTTCTGGAATTCAAAGAAAAGGTAACATGATGAAAACACTTTGTCCATACGTTGAAGGAAACAGATAGATATTAATTTTGAAAACCTTAGTTACTGATGTAAACATGATATCCTGTCTAATTTAGCTTGAAAGTCTTTTTCTTGGACTCAGGAAAAGGAGATAAGGAGACGTCAACTCGGTTTTTTTTGTTTTTGTTTTTCTTTTTTTGGAGAAGTTTTTGCTATAGGGTGCGTGCGGTCGCCAGACAGACAGAGACAGACAGAGAGATAGAAAGCGAGAAATCACCCCCCAGAGGAGATGGCCACACCGCAATCCCTTCTCTTCCATTCTCCTCTCAGGATCTTGGGCACGCACGCACACGCGCCCAGCGTGAGTTTAAGCCACTGGGTCCAGGACTCGAACCGCGGTCGACTATGTGGGAGTCCAACGACATAGCCATTACACTAACTGCTGGTCCCTCATCTCAATTTTTTTAAGAGGTTTTTGCTATAGGGTGCGTGCGCTCGCCAGACAGACAGACAGACAGAGAGACGGCGAAAAATCACCCCCAGGGGGGATGGCCACGCTAGCAATCCCTTCTCCTCCGTTCTCCTCTCGGGATCTTGGGCACACATGCACACATTCCCGGCGTGAGTTTTAAGCCACCGGGTCTGGGACACGAACCACGGTCGACTACATGGGAGTCCAGCGACATAGCTATTATGCTAACTGCTGGTCCCAAGGAGATGTCAATTCTGGCATAGGTTCAGACAACTAAAGAGCTAAGACTAGCAACTGGTAACATTTTTAAAAAGTTTTCAATACAGGGTTTTCCTCATTCTTACACTAACATATCCCAAATCGCCATTCTGTGAACAATATGAAAAGCACTGTTTCATTTAGCCATGAATGTTTTTTTAAAATTACTTATTTTATTTATTATTATTTAAAAAATTTTGTTATATGAAACATATGCTCACCAGAAAGACAGAAAAAACAAGCTGCCAGGTCTGGGACTCAAACTGTGGTCAGCAATGTGGGAGTCCAGTGCCTTAACAATCATGCCACCCACTGGTCCCTTGGCCATGGTTCTAAAGTACTTTTATATCTTGTTAATTCAGTACTTGCCTGCTACAGTTCTTCCCGCAACTATGTAAACATTTACTAACACAGATGATGAGAAAGACAACAAGTACATAGGGCTTGCTTTCCCGACTCAGCAGTTAGGAGACTCCCTTACACTTACTGAAGTAAAACTAAATAATTATTTGTTGTTGCATAAGCAATAACAGATCAGAATAGCTCCATGTTGTTACTGCCAACAAGAACTGCAAATCAGAAATACTCTTCCTTTCATCAATTTTCAGGAGGGTAGAAAGTGGAAAATACATGGCACTTTTTCGAAGACTAGCTCAGTTCGGTTTTGTCACCTAGACTCTGCATTCCATTATGTTAGAAAGAACCATTCTTCATTTCCAGTATATCTTTGTATTAAAATAAAAACCTTCCAGAGAGAAAAAAAGCATTCCCCTTAAATACAACCTGATGGTTTTCATAACAAAGATCCTCCCCTGAACGATAAAAATTCTAGGTTTTCCTAAAAGGGATACTTAGCCCTTTTGTCCCCAATATTAGTTATAATCAGAAGTTATTTTTAGTTATCTGAAATTTCAAGTCCACAAAAGTAAAACTGAACCTACACAGAAAATTGGACCTATCAAAACTAATTAATAGAACTTTTTCAGCATAGTTTAAATGAGTCAGTGATATGCATTAATTTTAAAGATAAAGCTAGGGTAACATTATTTTAAGGTGTTTCTGTCTATAGAATATTTTTAGTGACTTGAAATGACTGTTTTAATATCTTTATTTTAACATACAATATGTCATGAACTTGTTAAAATATGTATCATTTCCTTATTTTCCCACCTACAGGCACATCACTATTAACAAGTGAAAAGGTAAACTTAAAAAAAAAAAATTGTGCTTTTTTTTTTATAGGCAATTTTGAAAACACTAATAAAAATGAATGAAGATAAATGTCCCCAGTTTTGCATATATTTTTCTTACCCTGAAACCTTGGAACTTAAGAGAATATAAATAGCACTATGATATCATAGAGCCCAAACCATTTCCTCTTTCTGCATTTCCTTAAAATTTTTAAAATAACAGGACATGAAATCTAGTTCCTTCAGGGCTACCATTGTCTAGCCTTCAACACCTCATCTTCAGTTAGATCTCTGGAAAATATCCATATCTCTGTTAAAATTCTTTGTCATTTGGAATTATACTCTTTTGATTTGCAACACAGAAACCTTACTGAAGATAAAAACTTCCTATTAAAATGATAAACATAAATATATTAAGACTATCAAAAGAATGTAGATTTCAACCTATATATCTTAAATGGTTTTTTGGGAGAGGTTTTTGCTATAGGGCACGTGCGCTCACCAGAAAGACAGAGAGAGACAGAGAGACAGAAAGTGAGAAATCACCCCCCAGGGCTATGGCCACGCAGCAATCCCTTCTCCTCCATTCTCCTCTCGGGATCTTGGGCACGCATGCACATGCGCCTGGCATGAGTTTAAGCCACCGGGTCCAGGACTCGAATCGCAGTCGGCTACATGGGAGTTCAGCAACATAGCCATTACACTAACTGCTGGTCCCTACCTTAAATGTTTTTAGTACCTTTGAATAGTCTATTTTTTCTGAGATTCTTTCATGAAACCAGATATATGTTCCTAGGTCAATAACTACATAAAGCAGTTGTGTATAGAGTAGCTAGAATGAAATTAGAATAAATTTTCTAAGGTATACCATTCAGAAAGAACACTGAAAAATATTACAGTACATTTTTAGGGTATAAAGTAATTAGAACCACCTTTCCCTTTAAATATGAATTTAATAAAAATAAAAGTTTATATTATACGGGCCCAGCAGATGGCATAATGGCTACATTGCTGGGCTCCCATGTAGTAGACCTCAGTTTAAGTCCCAGATCGGGTGGCTTAAACTCACGCCAGGGATGTGTGCGTGTGTGCCCAAGATCCCAAGAGGAGAATGAAGAAGGGATTGTGGCGTGACCATTTCCCTGGGGGGTGATTTATTTCTTGCTTTCTGTCTCTGTCTTTCTGGCTAGTGCATGTGCCCTATAGCAAAAACTTCTCAAAAAAAGAAAGTTTATATTATACTACACACACATGTGTATGTATGTGTGTGTGTGTAATACATACAATTTTCTGGTAAGGAATTAAATGATTCTAGCAAAAATAGGATATCAAAGTGTACATAAAGGGGGCCAGCAGATGACATAGTGTTTTCATCACTGGACTCCCCACATGGCTGACTGCGGTTCAAGTCCTGTACCTGGTGGCTTGACACTCACCCCAGGCGCATGTGCCTGAGTACCCAAGATTCCAGGAAGAGAAAAGAGAAGAAGGGATTGCAGGGTGGTCATCCACTCTGAGGGGTGATTTCTCACTTTCCCTCTCACTATCTCTGTCTGTCTCTCTCTCCAGCAAGTGCATATGCCCTATGGCAAAAACCTCTTAAATAAATAAATAAAGTATATATAGAGTATGAACTCAACAAGGTTAAAAAATACAAATTTCCACCACATACATGAACACAGTATTTAAGCTGACTTGCAAAAGTATGTGTAATACAAAATATTACAAAATTAAACAGAAATGGGTAAAGAAAAATAAAAAGGGAAGATGAAACCATGAAAAAAATGATACACAAAATGCATACCATAATTACAGTCTAAAATTTTGCCCAGCAATGGTAGCACATATGCTAAGATGCTGTGGTCTGCAGGCCGGGACCAAATAGCAGGCCCACATTCAACACCTGTTCCAACCTAAAGGCATGGTGCAATAGTGTGTGCCTATAGTCCCAGCTGGGAGGCTGAGGCAGGAGAATCATAACAGAGTAAAATCTTTTCAAAAAACAAGACCAGCTGCAGTGGCACAGCAGTAGTACAATGCTCTGCAATGCTTAACCATGGGAAGGTCTTCGGTTTGTGTCCCAGGTCTCCTTGAGCCCAGTAGGTTCACATTGCATGTGCCTACGATCTGGGTGGCTGAGGTTGGGGGCTGGAGGTTGACTGCAGCATAGGGGCCTTATTGGGAGTATCTCTCTCTCTCTCTCTCTCTCCCTTTCTCTATCTTTCAAAAGAGAAATAAATAAATCCTTTAAATTAAATTAATTATAATTTGAATCTAATCTTTCTAACTAGGTAACATTTAAAAAGTTATATAACCAAGTTACATTAAAAGTTGTAATAACCACAATGTTGACAGCAAATCAGATATGGTGCTACAATACTTAAAAATTAGATTGAGAAAAATTCATCCCATGGATTAGGTCATCGTATAAAGAATAGTATGTTAAGGATTTTAAAATAGAAGTAATAATAATCATAGCAGTTAATACTTACAAAAAGCCTACTAGGTCCCATATGTTAATTCCACATCATTAACTCACTAAGAGACACCTACAATTATTGTCTTCATTTTACAGATGAAAAAACAGGTAAAATATCAATAGCTTACCCAATCAAGGGCACATAGCTGTTAAATAGAGGAACCAAGTTGTTCTCAACAATATTTTAACAAGAAAACACAGCAATGGATTTCAGTTTTTAAAAAAATCCATAGGGAAGGAGCTGGTCTCAGTCAATTTACAGATAGACTGTAGAGTTAACATAGGAATATACCAATTACATACTTCTCAAGCTAACTTCCAAACCAATGCACTTCTGGCTGGAGTCTCAATCAACTTCTTGAAGAAAAGTAAAAAAGTGGTGACTATAATGTAAACTACACAAAATGACCTCAAATATAGCTAGTCCATATTGCTGCTCTAAACATCTTTAAATATAAATATGAAAGACTGAAATACAAGTACATTAGTCAACAGAAAACATATTTCTAGGTGGATATGACTGTTTCTGAAGCACAAATATAAACGGGCATTTTTTTTCAATTGAGGCATATAGCATTAATAATTCACTTTTCCACAAGAAACTAGCTGAAATTCCATAGGCTTCTCAGTTCTACCTCAAATATACAAGTTAAGAAAAAAAAAAAAAAACAAAACTCTATGAAGCCATTATTTAAAAGTCTAACCATGCTCAGTGAACAGAACACAAGGCATGCTGCCAGCATTCCTCACTATCAGTTATGTTTGATCTCAAAAAGGTCTCTCATGTTACATATAATGTAAAATTACTTGTAAACCCTTTCCTGCTTCTCCATCAATTACTTCTTTCCAAGAACTATTTTTAAGCTGTCACATATAAAATCTGTGTACCTGATGAGACATGATGTTAAAAGGCTAACATGATTGCTTTAAGTTATTCTGCTATCCATAGAATGATGTCGATTTTGTATTGTTTAGAGCTCTACTCATTTTAACCCTGGGATCTATTTCAAGATGGTCTGCACTAAAGAGTTATTCTATGAGCATAGAACAAAATTCTCTGATCAAGTCTAGTAAGAAGTCTAATCCACTATCTTAATAACAACAGACTCAACCAAAGGCCATCTTAATAAATTTGCGAAATAAAATATAAAGCCAAGGTCAGTGTAGGTGCAAATAATGTAATACATATTCAATGAAGATAACAAATCAAATTGCCTCCTCCTATACTTTCTGAACTAAAAAGCTAGAAAACTAGAAATGAATCATTTCCTAATGCCTTTGCTGCTAGAGTTCTGTAGGTGACTCAGGTTCTACCAAGCATTCTTTTGCATAGCAGACTGGGAAAATGGCATTGGGTCATGAGAGTAAGGTGAGAGCCAGCAAAGGAGTTGTTCTTCTAGGGCAGCTATGGCTGAAGTTTTCCTGTCATTCTTGGCAGGATAAAATCTGAACTCCACCCCTGTCTCTCCCAGAAATTCTGTGAGGTAGCTAATACCCTGTAATTTTTCTTAGTTTGAGATGGCCGGTATACATCCTCATAGATACATACTTCATCACTAAGCTCACCAACCTTTAGCAAACTCCTCATCCTTACAGTGACCTTCTATGACGACAGAGTTGAGGACCATTAAAACATTTCCTGAGACCAGTAGATGGCGTAATAGTTACATAGCTGAACTCCCATGTAATCGACCATGGTTTGAGTCTCAGACCTGGGGCTTACAATTCATGCCAGGCTTGTGTACATACATGTCCCAAATCCCTAGAGGAGAATGGAAGAGAGGACACTATGGCTTGACGATCCTCCTGAGGGGTGATTTCGTGTTCTCTGTTTCTCTTTCTCAATCTGTTCCTCTGGTGAATGTATGCTCCCTATAGCAAATCTCTCTCTTAAAAAAAGAAAGATTTCCCTAAGGCCCTTAATCAAAATTATTGTAAACTGCATTTAAAACAAAAGTGTTGACTGATGATGGAGGTGATCAAGCATAACAGTGTGATGTTATCAATAGCTATGAGCTTCATTACATACTGTCTTTATGTTTGGAGTTATTCCACAGAGAATCCCCAAATTTGAAATTCCTTCCCTCCTCAAGTTTATGTATCATCAAGAATAGTAAACAAAATACCTTTCAGACTGGGATTCCTTATTTGGTAGGATTTCTTGACCATTTTACTTTTTTTTTCTTCACCGGGTTAATGGCTTTGGCCTTACTGTAATGTTTATTTTTATACACATGCCCAAAGGCTTCCTGGTATGTTTTTATAAATCTATTAAATACCTCATAATAACTAAATTTGTTAAGATAACACAAAAGATGTTATCCATTACTTAAAAAGTACACTGCTTCAATTAAATAAGGAGTCAAGCACATACTTTAGAAGTAACAGAGGCCCTCATGGACCCAGGCACCAGGCCCATCACAGTGGATGGTGGCATCAAGCTAGCCCCCATGTACTCAGGACCAAGCACATTCCAGTGGACCCAGGTTCCAAGGCCACCTTAGTGGCAGCCAGTATCCTGCAGATACTCAGGCTCAAGTCCTAACATAGCACCATATCCGCTCCCATGCACCCAGATATCAGGTCAGCCCCACAAACACAGGCTTCATTCCCACCCCACACAGCCAGTTTGACCAACACACTCTGGTGTACACTGGCAACAGGCTAGCTCCCAAAAACCTAAGAGTAAAGAGCTTTCCGGCAGACCCAGGCACGAGGTTCACCCACGTGACTCAGGCACCAAGCCAGTCTGCCTAAGGACCCTTAATAGCAAACCCACACAAGGATCCTACCAGATAGCCTGCCTGTCTAGAATCATTGGTTACAGTAACTGAAAAAGGGTTTTCCTTACTAAAGCCAATCTGTAAAAACTGGAAGAGGTGCCTGTTCAAACACCAATTTAAGACCACAAGGATGACAAAGAAGAAAAACTTAGCTAAGAAATCAAAGATTACCCTATGACTTCAAGGTATTTTAGATAATATTAGTTTCATTAGTTTCACCTATAAACTTATTTGCCCTTAAAATTTTAATTGGATTTGACTTAACTTTTAATCTAACTAGTACTTATTCAGAAAAAAGAGATCATGAATCCGATGTGTTTACAAAAAGTATAGAATAAAATCTAGAAATGTGCCTTTATCTGGCTGTAAAGGAAAATAACAACTTGTATTTCTTCAATATTGGACATCACTGGTTTCAACACTAAAAAAAGAATAACTGGTTAAAGGAATCTGACCTAATACTTGAGCCAAATGATTTAAGATTTTTATACCTATTATAAAACTTATTTCATGACCTGCCATAGACTTGTGTTAAAGCTCTGTTTTTATTTTATTTCATAAGAAATCCAGTTCTAAAAATAGTCAAGTCTAAAAATAAGGCAAAACCCACAGATTAAATGTAGGTTTATACATCTACAAATAAGAGGAAAATCTTCACATCTTCTAAGAAGATTGATTATTCCAAATTCTCCATGTTGGGTCAGACCTCTACAACTAAATGTCAACTATATTATTATAAAAAACCAAAGTCATTCTTAATTCTATTAAATAATTCCTCTGACCTAGAGAGATCAATGAGTTTTACTAAAAATATATATATAAATATAAGAAAAAAAAAAGAATCTCATATTTGATCTCAAAAGTTGGGTTTCTATCATGAAAACCAACTAACAATCTACAAATTCTGCAAATGCCAATACGGTGCCTAACATATGCTTTGATACATTCATGGAAAGAAGCCATATGGAGCGAGGAAGAAATAAGTTTACCTCCAAAACATGTTGCAGTTAGTAGATTTCTCTCTTGTTAAACTCTTTACTTCCAGAAACTATTTTTCTCTAGGCATTTTTTCTAAAGATTAATGAAAAACAAAATGGGAAAACTAAAGGGGTTTTCAGAATATGTGATCAGTTTGCTTATCTCTGTATCATCAACATGTATTTGCAAAGGAAAGACAAAATATTATTATGAAAAACTCATGTGCCCTTTAATTATCATCACTCATGTTTTTCAGAGAGGGAACTGATAAGATATGACTAAATAACCTTATTCTATGTCAGAAACTTGAAGAAACTAACCTCATAACTCAGAAATATCAGGAAATAGAATGGCCTGTCATTGACTTTAAAGGTAGCAGCTTTCTACCTTTGTTCATCCACTCATCAACAAACTGAACAGAAAAGCAAAGAACGTTAAAATAAAATAATGTTTTGGGAGGCAGCAGGTGGTGTGGTAATTAAAGCACTGGATTCCCACAGGGTTAACTGTGGTTTGAGTCTGGGACCTGGCAGCTTGCTTTCTCACTTTCCTTCTCTCTCTGGTTAGCACACGTGCCATATAACAAATCAAAATAAATAAATAAATGCAGTTTTTGTGAGCTTACTGTCACTCTCAAAGAAATGTATCTTAAAAATCTGTTGTCAGACTCTCAAAAGAAATTCTTTCACCTTTTTTTAAAAAGATTTTTGCTGTAGGATATGTGCTCTTGCCAGAGAGACAGAAAGACAAAAAGTGAGAAATCCTTCTCCACCATTCTTCTCTTGGGATTTTGGACATGCATGTACACACAGCCGATGTGAGTTTAAGCCGCCGGGTCCAGGAATTGAACTGCAGTTCAGTGGGAGTCCAGTGATGTAACTATTATACCATCTGCTGGTCCATTCCCATGTTAAGATAACATCTTCATACTGGAGACAGTGTGGAAGGAAGGTGGGAGAGGGGAAGAGTATAGGGAAGGAAAGCAGGGGGAAAAATAGAAAGGCAAGACATTTATGGGACACAGAAATGGTTTATTACTTGTTGATGATAACGTATATAGTACTCTCAACTGGACTGGTCTGAAGTGTATTTCACGTTGAGTAAATTCTCTTTACAAGCCAAATGATGTATAGCGATAGAATGTTTAAAATAATAATAATAATAAAATGGAATTAAAAAAAAACAACATCTTCAATGGCAGGATCCTTTGGTTTTCCAGTGTAGCTAAGAGAGCTGCATTATTAGATACACATCTACTCTTTACTTGGTTCTTTTCTTAATGAATAGTAAGATGAGGTGAACATATATTTTATACTTAGGCATACAGTGTAAAAATGGCCATAATCTGACTATAGAATCTTGATATAGGAACAGTACTATTTGAAAAAACTGATGAAGTATAAATTACTTTTAGCTTTCATTAGAGTAGGAGTTTTTACTTCAATGTGAAAAAAAATTCATCTACACAATTCTGTAAAAAATGCAAACAATAAATTGGTATGAAGTCAAAGATAAAAGAAATACTTTCTTTAAAAAATCTTCTCCAGGGCCAGCAAGTGGTGTGGTGGTTAAGGGCACTGGACTCCCACATGGCTGACCACAGTTCTAGTCCAGACCAGGTAGCTTGCTTTCTCACACTCCCCCCTGCCTTACTCTGTCCCAATCTGATCAAATGGTCAAATTAAATTAACTAAATAAAGTTAAATGAAATAATAATTTAAAAGAAGTATCTTCTCCATAGGATTTCAAAGCAATGTCACCTAGGAAGGTAACTTATACTTGTGACTCTCAGTTGAATCAAAGATGATTTATAATAAATCTTAACTTTTTTTGCAAAATACATTGCTAATTTGGGAGTTCCCGCACATTGTTTAGTAGAAAATAATTTGCATTGGGAATTATAAGTCCAATGGTGAAGAGTTTGGAGAGTGCCATCCTCAGATTATTTCTAACATGAGCTATGGAAGGGTATGAACTAGCACACTAGGACAACCATCTATTTTCTGATTTCTGGCAAAGACACCAAGTGGTGGGATTATGTACAACAGCTGGGTATTTTTCAAGGCATCTTGCATACGTTTAGTTAGAGATATAACCCCTCAAATATCCTTAATTCTCTCAAAAATTCTAGATGGCCCATAATTAGGTTTATAAAAATTCCTTTCAAAATATATTTTCGGTGGGTTCTAAGACACTACTATAGAACATTATAGAGATTTTCTTCTCCCTATGTGTTCAAAAGTATTCCTACTATTTACAGTCCTTTCATCTTAACTCATATTCATGATTTCATAAACTTGGATTACATACGCCTTCATAGATTTCACCTTTTAATATCATAGATTCTTCATAACAAATATTTGAAACTTTTAAGTTCATCCAGCAGTTACTTACTTTATTTATATTTATCGCTCTCTTTTTAATTTTTTTTATTTTTTAGAGGTTTTTGCCATAGGGAGCATGCGCTGGTCAGAAAGAGAGAAGGAGGAACACAGACAATGAAAGGGAAAGTGAGAAATTATGCTCTGGGGCTTGGGGGGTAGGGTGTGAGGGGGGATGGCCATGCCACAATCCCTTCTCCTCCATTCTCCTTCTGGGATCGTGGACGCGTACGCACATGCACCCAACATGATTTTGAAGTCACTGGGTACGGGACTCCAATTGTGGTTGGCCATGCAGGAGTCCAACGACGTAACCACTATGCCATATGCTGGCCCCATTTATCTCATTTTTAAACCACCTACCTTTACCTGTCTTTTGAAATATGGTCTTGAAAACTGTACAAAATAGTAGAGATCTAGATCTACTACAGCTTATACAAACACAGGATGACTTCTCTTTTGGTTCCAAAACTGTTTTCAACACAATTCAAAGTCCTAACTAGTATCCTCGTGTTCTGAATGAGTTAAATCATCCAGAAAAAAAGAAAAACAAAAATATCACATATACTTTTATGCTAGATTCTCCTGCTTATAGCCCAAAAGTTATCAGTACTATGTAAAATATAATTCCTTCTAAACTTTGATCAGTTCAATCAGTACACATAAAGTACCTTAAAGCAGCATGAAAGGAATCTTCTCAACAGAATCATTTGAAATATGAGCTGCTAATATAATTTTCTATAATTTAAGGTCATAACAACTACCGGACTTGAATGTAATTTTTCAGAAATAAGAATATTTTACTACAACTGTATTAAGTGTTGAAAACAATTAAAAAGTGCAACCAAAGAATAAACTAAAAATGTAAAATGCATCTTTTTTTTTTTAGACAGCAATTTTGCTACAGCACATGTGTACTCACCAGAGAGACAGAGTGAGACAGAGAGTCAGAAAGAGAAAATTCACAGACACACACACACACACACACACATACACAAACCCCAGAGGGGATGGCCACATTGCAATCCTTTATCCATTCTCCTCTCAGGATTTTGGGCATACACACACACACACACACACACACCCTGTGTGAGTTTTAAGCCACCAGGTCCGGGACTTGTACTGCGGTAGGCCATGTAGGAGTCCAGTGATGTAACCATTATGCCATTGTTAGTCCCTATAAAAATCATCTTAAAATGTAAGTAAACAGTATCACTTTACTTTCAAAATAAAAATAGACTCTGCAATAGGTATGTAGCTAACATAATCAGCCAAATACTGACATACAGAACCAAAATATGAGCAGGATAAAAATATCTCAAGAAAGATCATTACAGAAAAATATACATGACAGAAAATTTCACTTGGTAAGTACACCAGCTGTAAGTATTTTTACCATACTATATGCAACATGTACATCCACTAAAATAATCTATTCAAAAATACTTAAGAATAAATGTAACCAAGGAGACAAAAGACTTATGATACTATAATCTACAAAACATTGGTGAAAGAAATTATAGAACATGTAAATACATGAAATATATTTGTACACAAGGATTAGAAGACTTGATATTATCAAGATGACAATGCTCCCTAAAATAATCTACAGATACAATATAATTTCTAGCAAAGTTTCAATGGCTTTTTATTTTGGCAGAAAAAAACTCATCCTAAAATTCACATGGAATCTCAAGAGACCCTGAGTAGTAAAAACTATCCTGGAAAATAAGAACAAAGTTGGAATTATCATGCTTGCTGATTTTAAAATTAACTATAAAACCACAGTAATCAAAACAGTGTGGAACCAGCACAGAGACAAATGTATAGACCAATAGAATAGAATAGAGAACCCTGAAATAAACCTTCACATATATGGTCAACTGATTCTTTTTTTCCCTTAAAAAAATTACTATTTAATTTTACTATTATTATTAATTTGCTATAGGGCACATGTACGCATCAGAAAGAGACACGGGGGGTGGGGGCAGAGAGAAAGGAAGTTGCTGGGTCTAGGACTTAAACTATAGTCAGCAATGTAGGAGTCCAACACCTTAGCCATCACACCACTCTTGGCCTAAGAGTGCCAAGACCACCCAATGAGGAAACAGTCTTTTCAACATTAGTTCTGGGAAAATGGGATATCCATATGCAAAAAATTGAAATTGGACCCTAACCTCATATCACATGTAAAATGTAATTCAAAATGGATCAGAAATCTTGGGACCAGCAGTTAGTGTAATGGCTATGTCACTGGACTTCCACGTAGTCGACCATGGTTCGAGTCCCAGACCCAGTGGCTTAGACTCACGCCGGGCGTGTGTGCGTGCACGCCCAAGATCCCAAGAGGAGAATGGAGGAGAAGGGATTGCGGCGTGACCATCCCCCCTGGGGGGTGATTTCTCGCTTTCTGTCTCTCTCTCTCTCTCTCTGTCTGTCTGGCGAGCGCATGCGCCCTATAGCAAAATAAAATAATTTTTTAAAAAGAGGGTAAAAAGATAACTCATAGAACGAGAGAAAATTCTTGCAAATTGTGTATTTGATAATCGATTCTATATCCCAAAACTGTTATATTAAGAGAAATAACCTAGACAAAAAGAACAAAAGTTTTGTGAGTCCACTTACATGAGGTACCTAGAATAGGTAAATTCATTGGAAAAGAAAGTTGAATAGAGGTTACCAGGGTTTAGGTAAAGGAAGAAATTAGGAGTTGTTGTTTAATGGGTACAGAGTTTCTGTTTATGATAATGAAAACGTTCTGGAAAAATAAAGTGATAATGGCTACTAATGTATTTAATGGCAGTGAATTATACATCTAAAAATGGTTAAAATGGTAAACTGTATATTACGTATGTTTATCACAATAAAATATAAGGATCTACTTAGTGACTACCTCCCACTATAAACTGAAATCCACTGTTTAAATTTCTTTTTTTTTTTTTGGAGAGATTTTCACTATAGGGCGCGTGCGCTCGCCAGACAGACAGACAGAGATATTAGAGACAGAAAGCGAGAAATCACCTCCCGGGAGGGTGGCCACGCCGCAATCCCTTCTCCTCCATTCTCCTCTTGGGATCTTGGGCACGTATGCACACGTGCCCGGCGTGAGTTTTAAGCCACCGGGTCCGGGACGCGAACCGCAGTCGACCACGTGGGAGTCCAGCAACATAGCCATTACACTAACTGCTGGTTCTCAAATTTCTTTTTCTAAAATAGTTATTTTAATTAAATCATTCATTTATTTATTTAAATTTGACTAAAGAAGGACAGAGTGAGACGGTGTGGGGGGTGGGGGTGGGTAGTGAAAAAGTAAGCCGCTAGGTCTGGGACTCAAATCACAGTCGGCCATTGTGGGAGTCCAACACCCTTGACCACCACATCGGGGGCCCCCCCATTGTTTAGATTTCTAAATTGCCAGCAAATGTACTGTTTGAAATACACATGCACATCAAATGAATCTCTCTTGAAAAACAGGCCCTGATATGTTATACACATCAGATATCCTATAATGCACTTCCAGATGCTCTAAAGGGGCAATGTCTAATAAATTCTGACAGAAAAAAATAAAATAAATAAAATAATTTTAATTCCACTCTAATTTGGTTGCTGTTTCAGTTATTTATCTACATTAAAATATTTTTATTATTATTTAAAATCTTTATTAACAGATGCTTGCAACTTGTTGACTTTTGAAAAAATCAAATTGTAAACTTTTATTACAAATTAAAAATGAGTTCTTAAAAACCTCAACTTGACCAGATATGAAACAATTTAAAAACCTTTAAAGATGTATTGAGAAAAAACAGGCTTTTTAAAAATAACATGTTTGTCATTACCAAAAAAAGACATCCTTAGGTAAAAATAATAAAAACTCCATGCTGCATACACAATGCAGAGAGTTCTAGTTATGTGGTCAATGGGCAAAAGGCAGGCACCTAAGGTATTCAGCTCCAATCTTTCGTTCATTTTTTATTGCTGGAACTTCATATTCACTTCTTGTTGGATGACTAAACTGGATGATGATAGAGATGGTAAGCCAGCATTTACTCAACCCTGGCCTGCTCAGTCTCGGGAGCGGACGAATTCTCAGCTGGTGGACCGGCTGCTTTTGTCTCTGCCATCTTGTGGTTCAGGGTTCTCTGGGAGGCTATGAGTGGACAAATTTTTAGCTGGTAGATCGGCTGCTTTTGTCTCTTTGCCATCTGGTGGTTTAGGGTTCTCTGGGCGTCTGCGTAGGTTACTGAAGTTGCGTCGGTACCAAAGTTGAGGTGGCTGCTGACCTTGGTCTCATCTCCTTGATTTTCCTTATTTTCTTCATCACCGTCCTCTCTGGGCTGTCTTTGGTGAAGAGGGCCCCTGCAAAATCGTGGTCTATAACCACGATACACATTCTGCCTCACTGGTCTACCTTGTTCTCCTGCACCCTGGCTGTCAGTACCCCACCACCACTTCTCCCTGCACAGAAGGGTTGGAATACTGTAGTCATCTCCACATGTAATAAGGGGGCAACCTTAATAGGTTATAACTTAACAAGAAGAATATCTATATATTTTACTGATGTGTATAGTTCAAGTGCTAAAAATATGCGACATACCTGATAGAGCATGATAGGTTCTATATTATATCCTAAGATATCAGCAAAATTCTTAGCGACGACTGTTTTTCCACAACCCTACAAATGAAAACACAATCATTAAAGAGATTAAGTAAAAACAACCAAAAGCCAAGAAATAGAAGTTTGAAGTGACTGTCACTCTTACCCTCCCTCCAATTAGACATAGGTCCTTAACCATGTGGGACTGCATCATTTCAGCCAGTAGTTGCTTATGGCTTAAAGTCTGTATGAAACGCTCTGATGTACAGGGTTGATTTAATAGCCTGGTCCCAGCTGGCACCTAGAATTAAAAAGAAGTAACTATAATATGTATATGTTTTCTCAAAATACTAGTAAATTAAAAGTATATTAACTGCCACTTCAAAGACCCCTACTAATTTCTCGCTCAACTCAACTCTTTACGGTTTTTGACATTTCTATAAAGAAGCGCCTATTTTGTGATTCACGGATTGAATGATGATTATCATCAAACTTCCAGATCAAGTAGTCCTCTTAACGTCTCATGCTGTCATAAATGTTTATTAAGAATCATGTCATTTTCATGCTGTTTATAACTTGTAATAACAATGTCACTACTAGAGATTAAAGTGTTTTCTCACATCCCAGTTCCCTTTTTTTTAAGTTTATTTATTTCTTCCATAAGAGGCAGAAACACAGGACCTTCACCCTGCAGTCCATTCCTACTCAGCTGGCCTACATCATGGCCATGTGCCTACACATCTGGCAGGCTCATGAACTAGGACCTTTCCCACAGGAGGCCAGTTGTATCACTGCTGTACCACAACCTGGCTCACTGAATTACAGTTTTAAGCACAGAATTTTATTTGTTTGTTTCTAATTTATTTTTTAGAGATATTTGGGTACATGTGCTCATCAGAGAGACAGAAAGAGAGAAATCACTCACTGGGAGGATGGCCACGCCACAATCTCTTCTCTTCCATTCTCCTCTTGGGATTTTGGGCACACAAGCACATGTGCCCGGCGAAGCATAGAATTTTAAATTGGTTCAATGAAATTTCCAAAGTCACCAATAACCCTCTGATTTCTAAAATCCATGTCTACAAATCCTTTGCACTCTTATCTTTGTTTAACACTCAGAATCATAAAATCTCTTTCCATTCTTTACATCTCTTCTCTCTTTCTCTCTCTCTTGGAAGTGACAACACTAGATTTGCATGTAAGAAAAGATCATTCTTATGCTAACATGGAAATCTAACTGGAATGACTGCAGACAAAGAATCTGCCTTCCTTCCTTCATTAGGCTTATTAATTTTTTCCATGAGTGAGAGAGAGAAAAAGAGAGATAGAACCCCCAACAGGGTTTTAGTGCCTCAATCCACCCCTAGCTTCAACCAGCCCCACGTCATGGGCATACACATGCCTGGCATAATCAGAGAGGTCTCCAGGTGCAAACACAAAACTTTCCCACGTGGGTTCCCTTAAAGAAGCATTGCATTGGGACCAGCAGTTAGCATAATGGCTATGTCGCTGGACTCCCACGTAGTCGACCACGGTTCACGTCCCGGACCCGGTGGCTTAAAACTCACGCCAGGCGCGTGTGCGTGCGTGCCCAAGATCCCGAGAGGAGAATGGAGGAGAAGGGATTGCGGCGTGGCCACCCCCCTTGGGGGGTGATTTCTCGCTTTCTGTCTCTCTGTCTCTGTCTGGTGAGCGCACACGCCCTATAGCAAAAAACCTCTAAAAAAAAGAAGCATTGCATTTTACCACAGTGTCATGATATAGAACCCTCAGTTTTCTAATCTATAAAATGGAGATAATAAAACTTATCTCCAGGGCTATTGGGAAATTTGAATGGTATAATATATGCAAAGAGAAATATACAGTAAGTAGGAAAACTTTAATAAATGTTTAATTACAGTAACATGAAGATTAATATCACACTAAAAGAAGTTCATTGTGATGTTTGCTCTTCTACATTAGACCATATTTATTCTTCCTACATTCACTTAGCATTTTTTTTTAAGAGAGTTTTTTTTTTTTTTTTTTTTTTTTTGGAGAGGTTTTTTCGCTATAGGGCGCGTGCGCTCGCCAGACAGACAGAGAGAGACATAGAGACAGAAAGCGAGAAATCACCCCCCAGGGGGGATGGTCACGCCGCAATCCCTTCTCCTCCATTCTCCTCTCGGGATCTTGGGCACGCACGCACACGCGCCCGGCGTGAGTTGTAAGCCACCGGGTCCCGGACGCGAACCGCGGTCGACTACGTGGGAGTCCAGCGACATAGCCATTACGCTAACTGCTGGTTCCCTTAAGAGAGATTTTTACTATAGGGCATGTACACTTGCTGGAGAGACAGAGAGACAGACAGAAAGTAAGAAATCAACCCCCAGGGGAATGGCCATGCTGCAATTTCTTCTTCTCCATTCTTCTCTTGGGATCTTGGGCACTCATGCACCCACACCTAGAGTGAGTTATAAGTTGCCAGGTCCAGGACTTGAACCATGATCGACTACATGGAAGTCCAGTGACGTAACCGTTATGCCATCTGCTGGCCCCTTACTTAGTATTTTTAAACTGTGCTTTCTATTGGGCCCTCAGGAAAGTCATGACATGTTTCACATAGAAAAATACAGAAAAATACATCATGACTTTCTTGACAACCTAATAATTTACCATGACCTCTTAGTGTATTTAGGGTCATAATAGAAAGGGTTAGGAGAAAGGGAACAGAGCAATCAGACAAAGCTCTAGATCACCATATTTGCTCTTTTCTAAAAACTGTTCAATTGAAAGTAGCTCCTCTTTTGGGACCAGCAATTAGCGTAATGGCTATATTGCTGAACTCCCATATAGTTGACCATGGTTTGATTCCCAGACCCAGTGGCTTAAACTCACGTGGATGCGTGTGCGTGCATGCCCAAGATCCCGAGAGGAGAATGGAGAAGGGATTGCGGCATGGCCATCCCACCTGGGGGTGATTTATCACTTTCTGTCTCTCTATCTCTCTGTCTTTCCGGCGAGCGCATGCACCCTATGGCAAAAACCTCTCCAAAAAAAAAAAAAAAAAGTAGCTAGTCTTTTAACTGTTGCATGTAGTTAAGAAAGATTTTATTTGAAAAGACAGTGTTCCAGTAACTAAAATGTGCTTGAAAACATTATTTCTTAATCAAGACTCCTAGTACAAAATGCTTTCATAAATCAACTATTGATTAATCAATAGTTGATTCTATTTTCCCAAAGATTAACTTCAGATTTTTGGTGAAAGGCTATCCCTATGTTTCTTCTTAACTTTTCCAGTTTTCAAACATATATGACTCTAGATACATATACAGATACACGGATGTGGTGCTATGGAGCCAAAAAGCCTTATAAGGAGATCATAAATTTAATTTAGGTCATTAAAAAAAAAACAAGCAGAACAAGGTAAAACTTAGAAATAATAAACTTGGGATTCATTACCTTAATGATGACCTCTTTTTCTGCAATCTGGATAGTCACAGAAGCTCGGGAGAAATGGTTTTCAGTCATCCTCTCCACTCTTACAATTTCTTTGGGAAGCAGAGAACTTCCTGGCTCTTGCAGTTCAAAGCGCTGTAAAATTACCAGAAAGCCTGTAATTTACTTTTTATTGTAGTATTAATGTTGAATCTGGATAACTCCATCTCAATTAGAACTGAAATTTATTCTTATATTGTAAAAGTACAGCCAAAAAGAAGTTAATGAGATTTTTTTCTATTCCTACTAATATCATTCTACTTAAACCAATTATTAAAGAAGATATTAAAAGAGTCCCTGAAATTTACTAAGTGATAGGAAACAGAATTGCTGAATTCTTAACCTGTAGAAGTTCATATCCTTTATTTGGTAATCAGTGATTTCAGTTAACAGGGCCAGAAGATGGCACAGTGGTTAAGGTGCAGGACTCCACATGGCTGATGGTGGTTCGAGTCTCAGACCTGGTAGCTTGCTTTCTTTCTCTCTCTCTCTGATAAAACTGAATAGTAATAATAAATAAACAAAATTAAATTAATAATTATTTTTTAAAATTATTTTATTTATTTATTTTTAAATTTGACCAGAGAGGGACAGAGAGAGAAAGTGAGAAAGCAAGCCTTTAGGTACAGGACTCGAATCATGTCAGCCATGTGGGTGGGAGTCCAGCACCCTTAACCACCATGCCACCTGCTGGTCCCAATAATTTTTTTTAAAAAAGGTTCCAGTTACCTAGAAAGGGATGATGAGATTCTTGGGAAAAAATATATATATATGCTTTAGTAAAGCAAAGTCTATGTCAGGTGATTTCTTCAATTGACCAAAATTAATGTCTCAAATTTATGAAAACAAAACTTTTTACATAATTCTTCTGTTAGCTAATATGGATAGCTTAGGTTATTAAAAGAAACTATTACAATAAATTGTCCACAACATCTGGCATGGTGTCTTCTGCAGCAAAAGTTTCTTAATATTTTTATTAAATAGGATTTAAAACACCAGGAATATTTAGTCTTTCCTGATATGGGCCAATTATCAATTTTCTAACATCAATTACACCCCCCTTTTACCAACTAGTTATATAAAAGTTCACACACAGAACACAAGATTTCTCATGTGAAAATGAGAATACTAATGGAAAGTTAATTAAATCCTATGGCCTAGTTATAGAAGGAAGTTTAAAATGAAAAACTGAAATCTTCTTTTGGTATTAAATAGCCAGAAATTATACAAAAAATCCTGTACTATTTTGGAATATTATCAATATAGAAAAGTATTGAAACTCAATGAAAGAACAGATTCACCATGTATTCAATGGAACAAGAGAAATCCATAAAACAGATTTGGGGGAAAGAAAATCATGTTCAACCCAACATTCTAAACATAATAGTAGGTTATTGGAAAAGTCATGATGTATTTTTGAATAGAAAAACAGAAAAATACATCATGATTTTTCCAATAATGCGATAGCTCAGTTCAAGTATTAACTTTGGTATCGTAAGTTATTTAAGACAATTACTAACTCCTTTCCCCAAACCTAAGACAAGCTGGCTATTCGTGTAACCATATAAAAGACCTATATACTGTACACAGTTTATCTATGGAAATCCTCAAAGAATCTCACAATAAGAACTGCTTCCATGTTGTAGACAAATAACAATTACTAACACCTTAATTTCATGCCAAAAAAAAAAAAAAAGCTACACTGTATTTTTTCTTCTGGCTAAAAATATGGAATGCTTCATAAATTTGCATGTCATTCTTGCGCAGGGGCCAGGCTAACCTTCTCTCTATCATCCCAATTTTAGTATATGTGCTACCAAAGAAAACATACTACCCTGTATTTTAAGGGAGGTCCAGCAGGCAAGGAGTAAGGCCTAACGAAATAATTAAATTTATTAGAATTTAAAACCAAGAGCCACTAACTTTAGGAAAACAACTGAATGAGCTTAAAGGTATGTTTTTATGCCATCTATAATGGTGTTCAATCTACCTTGATATAGGATTGATGTCAGAGCACTCAGAACCCAGAAATGAACACTAATGCTCTGAACTACTGGCTATAGAGCGTATATCCTCATAAATAATTCAAGCTAAAATATTTCAGCAGAATAAAAACAGTAGGCTATAATATACTGATAGCAAAAGAACTTGAGTTGCAAGATGAATTACCATTTGTTCGCATAGAAAACTTAGAAGCCTATTAATCATAAAAGTAATTGTAAAGCACAATAGACAAATGATTCTGTCAGGTTAATATGCTAGCAAGAAGTAGAAAATCAAGAGTTTATTTATCTTGCCATTTTATAGTAGTGAGTATTTTTCATGAATCTTTGAATTTTGATTAGACAAACATTATTAGCATTTTCTTACATATACTTTGTTTAGAATTATATTATTTGAACTGTGAAATTTAATTAAAAAATAAAATATAATCACATAGATATTGGTTTGTAAGGCTTTATTCTCAGAATTTCCAATTCTGTCCCATCAAGCTGTTCCCAGTACTTAAAGAGAAATTCTCCATACAATGTTGACTAGCTACCGAACAAGTATGTGACTCAGGCTCTCCTGGGATCTTTTTCCAAAGCCCCTCAGCAACTAACATGAACCATTACTACTCCCCTCAGAAGTCTATCTGAGCCCATCTACCCCTCTCTCTCTCTTCTGCACTTGCACAAAGCCTTCAGATACATACCCCTCTACTCCTCACTAGAATGTAAGCCCCATTAGTTGAATATCAAAGATATCTGCTTAGCTCACTCCAAATACCCAAAGCTTCGAATAATACATCGGACAGTGAATAGTCAATAAAAGCTTGTTAAACGAACAAATGAAGTTCTTTTTCTTTCATTCTCAAAATTATCAGTATTGTCATCAATACTTTCTTTTTTTCCCATTGTCTCAGTAGAAAAGACTTCTGCCTTAAATATGAATGGATGCAAAGCACTAAAGTCTGCTCTTTACTTCTCAATTATTTTCTCCATCATTCCAAACCAAAGCACAGAATTATGTATGTATGTATTATGTATGTTCATTCTAGAAATGCTCTTAACCACCTAAACCAGGACATATATTCCTTATATGCCACCAAAAATCCCATCCATCTAAAAGATATTTGTCTCCCAATTCCAAAAAAGTCATTTTTTTTTTTTTATTCTCCATCATCCTTGAGAGATTCATTATCTTGCTTTATCACCATCAAAATTATTTTACAAGGGAGCTGGCAGGGGGCATGGTGGTTAGGGTGCTGGACTCCCACAGGGGGCCTACCGTGGTCTGAGTCCCAGACCTAGCAGCTTGCTTTCTCACCTTCTCTTTCTTTCTGTCTATCTGGTGAAATTAAATAAATAATAATAATAAATAATTCTTTTAGAAATTATTTTACAAGTGATGGGACCAGCAGTTAGTGTAATGGCTATGTCGCTGGACTCCCACGTAGTCGACCGCGGTTCGCATCCTGGACCCGGTGGCTTAAAACTCACGCCGGGTGCATGTGCATGCGTGCCCAAGATCCTGAGAGGAGAATGGAGAAGAAGGGATTGCGGCGTGGCCAAACCCCCTGGGGGGTGATTTCTTGCTTTCTATCTCTCTGTCTCTCTCTGTCTGGCGAGCGCACGCGCCCTACAGCAAAAACCTCTCCAAAAAAAAAAAGAAAAAAATAAATAAATTATTTTACAAGTAATATTTAATCACTGCTTTAACTACATCTTCAATTTATCTTCAGTCCACTGATTTTTGGCTCATATTCCCACCATTCTACTAACACTGCTCTTGTTAAGTACACCAATAATATTCTATTTGAGGTCTTCTAAACACATGACACCAAACCTCCCTAGATACTCTTCAATCACTGTGTTGTCCTGTCAGAGGTATGGTCTTATTCTTGACCTTGGCTTGCCAATGTTTCAAGATGAATTCCCAGACAGATTTCAGATTTGGAGATCCCCAGGTCATGTAAGGTTCCACTATTCGCAGTGTTTTTAGGCTCTGAGGAGTGACTTTGACAAAAACACCACTGAAAAGTGTCTTTAGACGCAGTCCTGCGATGGTCTTCTGCATCACTGAACTCGCCCCATCAGTCCTTTTGATATACATAATGAAGGCCAATGCATGTTTATCAGGCATTTCCAAGGCATGAGGGTTCACTTCAAGTTGTCTGAAACGTACCATGTCACGCTTCTGCCTCCAGGAATTCTTTAAGAATGATTCCAGTTGCTGAAATCTGGGGCCTTTCTCTTTCCTCTGCTCTTTTCATGCCAAAAGTGCTTGCTTTGCTTGGGTGACTATGAGGGCTTGATAAGCTTTTCTCTTTTTCAGGAGATTTTCTGGAATCAAAGAGACCTTTTTCCTTTGCTCTAGCTCCACCATCTTTGCAGTGCTACTGGTACTGTTCATGAGCAATTCACCCAACCACTTCTTTATTAACCTCAATGCTGGTCAAAGACACAATCTTTCAACCTGATTACTATGAGAGTTTACTAACTGATTTTCCTGTTTTTGCCCTTTCCCTCCACAGGCTACTCACTACTCAGCAATCAGAATGAGCCAATTAGAATTATAATTTGGGCTAGTTCTGTGGCCCAGTGATTAAGGGAGCTAAATCTCACATGTCTGACTGCAGTTCAAATCCCAGCCCCTGGGGCCAGCAGGTTGCATGATGGTTAAGGGCACTGGACTCCCATATGGCTGACCATGGTTCGAGTCCTAGACTTGTTGGCTTGCTTTCTTACTTTCTGTTTCTCTCATTTTCTCTCACTCTGTCCCTCTCTGGTCAAATTAAAATTAATTAATTAGTTAACTAATTAATTCTTTAAAAAAATCCCAGCCCCAGGGGCTTGAAGAACATGCATGGTGCATGTGCATATGTGCCTGAAATCTCAACAGGATGGCAAAATAGAGGAGTATGGCATGACCATGCTCCATGAAGCAGGGTAAGGGTACTTTCTACATTTTTCTCTCTAGTAAGTGCATGCATCCTCTGGCAAATTAAAATTTACACAAATAAAGAAAATGACAATTCAATCATATAAGACATTTCTTAAAACCTTACAAAGGCATTCCATCTTAGACTTCTAACAGTATAGCAGTTCTTTCAAAGGCCTACAGACCCTTACATAATCTGACCTCCTTTACCTTCAGACATTATCTCCTATTCACCTCTTGTACACTCACCCTGCCCCATCACACTGTTCTTTACTGATCCTAGGATAGCCCAGGGGCTTATGCCTGGAGCTTTTATAGTAGCTTTTCCCTCTGCCTCAAATGCTTCCTCAGAGGACTTCTCTCTCGGGACTTCTTTCCTTTATATCTTCATTTGCGTGTCATCTTCTCAGTGAGGACATCCATTCTTCAACTGACATACTATATATTTACTTACTTGATTGAATGATTATTGCCTTTCACTAAAAAAGAAGCTTTATGAAGGCAGAGACTTTTGTCTGTTTTTGCTTACTGATGCATCTCTAATATAACAGTGTCTGGCTAAATGAATGGAAAGACGAATGGAATGAATAATCTTCTTTAAGTGAGTAATCCAAAAGTCTTCCGCAACAAGACATCATGGCAGCATTTGGAACTATTACTACTACTTTTCACTTAAAAGTATTCTAATGCCCCATAGGAATACATTCTTCTCTTCTACTTTCATCTCTCCAACTGTTCTTCCTCTGCTTCACTGAAGGTTCTTTTCCTACTTTATAATCCTTAAATGTTGGTACTTCCAGGGTTCAATCTTTGGCCAATTTTTTTCTCCCTATAGTTGCTCCCCTGGGTTCTTTCAACCAACCCCATGTATTCAACTAACATCCATATATTAATGATTCTCAAGTATTTCTCTTTAATATCAAAACACATCAAAACCAAATCTATATTTCCAAATCTGCTAAAGAAACCGACCTGGAAACCTCAAACTATAAAATATCACCGCAGAGGATTATTTAGTGCCTATCACAAAAGTGTTTCTTCTCTTCAATTTTTCGTATTAATTAATAGTATCTCTATCTACTCACATGCTCACGCTAAGATTATAGACATTCTTGGTTTCTCACTTTCTCTCACAACCTCTCCCCCCCAAAACTGACCTATATTTGATGTCAGTTATGTCCATCATCCCACCTCTAAAACATTTCTCATAGCATGTAATTCCTATTTTAACTAACCTACTTCAAACTGTGCTATACTGCTATAAAATCATTACATTTAAATGGTTATTTATTAGGATGTCTGATGCTTCGATTAGACTAAGTTTTTCAAGACCAAAGATTTATTCATTTCTGTATCCCTAGATTTCAGTATGCATGTCATCATTTGCCAAATAATGAATGCTCAATTAAGGTTTGCTGAACTAAATACAAACACTAAGTACAAGCTGCTTCCAAGTTTCTCAGCAAACACCATGGTTTTCAGATTACATTACCAATGAATAAGTGGCAGCATATTTTTTTATAAATCAATATTGGAACTTACGAATTTAATTAGTGTTATGATAGAGTCCTACTTTAATAGTACCAAGTGCCAAGACACATTACCCTTAGGCTGGATGTGTCTGTTACTGAACTGTAAGACAGCATACCATTATCAAAGAAAAGCAGATTCAGAATTGGAATATTTTCTTTAATATCCTTACCTAAAACCTAGATGTGACTTTCTTACAGAAACATGTTTCTGGAGCATGAATATCACACGATAAGAATTATCTAGGGAATGAAAGTCATCCTAGCCATTTTTGTAGCTTGATGTTCAGGGGAAAAAAAAAAAAGATGTTCTGAATTTTAGCTGACTGCATTTTAAGAAGTAATTATATTTTCTTACTATAGTTTAATTAACTGATTATGCTAAAATTCAAACTGATACAAATGTCATTATTCATTAATTTCTACGACAATATGAGAAGAAAAAATTCTCATTTATCAAAGAAAAGTTATTATATGTATCTATGTATCTTCTTGATTTGCTATTATAATAGATATTTCTATTCTTTTAAACTCTTTTCCAAATTCAACATTATTTCCTTAATTTTCACTTCTCTTCACTCAAAATTATTTGAGGGTTCACAAATAAATTAATCTATGAACACTGGCTTAAGATAGTGCTTTGAGGAAAACACAGAAACAGAATAAAAAACAGGACGCACAGATTGCCCAAAACATATCACAAATAATTAAAACAATCAATAGACTGTTCCACTCTTATGAAAAGATATTTAATACTCTAACGGGTTTGTATAAAACAGTGTGTAATGATCTTACCAAAAGAACATTCTTCATTAGGTTCACACAAATGAATTTAGCGCTCTACGTGAGTATCTACTGAGGAGTTGGAACTAGCTCTTCAAATGATTACTGTGAGAAAAGACAGTCATACTTTTTAAATACAAATCCCTTCTTAGTTTTTTTTTTTTTTAATTCTGCACTTAATTTGAAATCATTTTTGTTTGTAATTTGAACCACTAATAATTTTTCTATGGTCCCCTTTATTATGAAGGTCAAAATAAAAACCCAACAAAATTAAGCAACACTATATCCATATATGACAGATGACTACTCTTGAAATTTGACCAGAAACAAATCAAAGTGGTTTCTCTGTAAAGACCTTTGTTCATAATAAACTTACCTAGACCAAAAAATCTTAACGTGGTGTTATTTTATCAGAACTTCCCATGATAAGGTCTTCTTCGCTAGGCATGTGCCCTTGTTCCCAAGGCATTTTGCTGAGGGGAATCGTGCTGAGGGCCATCAGGGAAGCTCATCTGGAATCACCGCCTTTTACTGTAAGCACTGTGTGCTCTATTTCAATGACCAATGTCAATTTAGCTGACATTGATTAAATCAAAGATAAATGCCAGTTTTCTTTTGTCCTGGCACCTGGAATAAACCTTTAGGTGAACTATTGGGTTCTTGGAAAAGTCATGACCTGTTTTTCTATGCTAAAATGTGTCACAACTTTTCCAACAACCCAATATATATCGTCAGAAGACACTAGCTTTCTAATTCCTTGAGTCTGTGAATTAATTTCTAAATGGTTCCTATATCTTCCCTTTCTCCTCCTCCTTTTGCTGTTCCTCATTTCTCTTTCTCTCTCACTTTCTCTCTCTCTGAGACATACACACACACACACATTCTCTCTCTCTCTCTCTCTAAACCTCTTTCTTCTCTTTTGTTGGTGACTGCTGTTTAACTGTTTCTATTCTTTGCTTTTATTCTCTACTGTGTATTTTGCTTTCCTTTGCCTCTTTCTCTATCATTATTTTCCCATTGCTTCTTTATGTCATTCTTTTAGATTGTGTCCTTAACCACAGTTCTCATTATCCATGAGGATCAGCTTCATGATTTTTATCACATTGTTAATATTATTATTGACATCACCAATCAAGAAACACATTGTCTGGGTTCTTTGGATAGCTGATCTGGGAAAAAAGATTATACTTTAGTAATTAGAATCTACTATTTCACCTTTCTGAATTTTTCTCACTGTAACTATTGATAGATGTACAGAGGGTGCTTCTGTATTCCTAAAGACTATATAGATTTGGAATAAGGAAGAAACATTAGCCTTCAGAAATTAAAGGGCCTAAATGTATAGCCACAAAAGCTTAGCATTCATATTCTACCTGCTCCTTATAAATCTGTACTTTGGACCAAACTGTATAGCAAAAAAACAAACTATCTTTCATAAGAATAAATTTGGGTAAGGTCATCTCTACCAAGGATCAATGCTCTTAAATAAATAAGTATATAGTTATGAGACACCATATAACGTGAAGACCTTTTCAAAGATGATACCTTTTTGGGGACCAGCAGATGGCATCATGGTTATGTCACTGGACTCCCATGTAGTCGACAGCGGTTTGAGTTCTGAAACTGGTGGCTTAAATTCATGCCAGGCGTGAGTGCATGAGTGCCCAAGATCCCAAGAGGAGAATGGAGGAGAAGGGACTGCGGCGTCACCATCACCCTGGTAGGTGATTTCTCACTTTCTGTCTCTCTGTTTTTCTGGTGAGCGCACAGACCCTATAGCAAAAAGCTCACACACACACACACACACACACACACACACACACACACACAAAAGATACCTTTCTTAAACTATGCCACGCATAGTTTAAAAGAAAACCATGTCCCTGGGACCAGCAGATGGTGTAATGGTTATATTGCTGGGCCACCAACTAATCGACTGTGGTCTGAGTCCTGAGGTGCATGTGCGCCCAAAATCTGAGAGGAGAATGGAGAAAAGATTGCGGCATGGACTTCCCCCTGGAGACTGATTTCTTGCTTTCTGTTTTTCTGTCTCTCAGGCAGTCACACAGTCCTATAGAAAAATCTCTCTAAAAAAAAAAGAAAAGAAAACCACGTCTCATGTATTATTCAACTTAATCACTTATGACAGAAATGAGAACTTAGGTTAAATGATACCACTGTAACCATTTCCATAGTTTTAAATAAAATGCTTGCTTCTCAAATTAATAACTCAATTATAGGCATTTTTTTAACTTAGTATCACATTACATATTTGCTGTTAAATTATTTAAGTGGCTTATACTGAATAATCACTTTTTAGAATTCTTTATGTTGAGGTTTTCATACTTACAGGAATACTATAGGACACTGTAGAACAAAGAACTTCTATTTCAACTTTACCCAGACTCTCCAGTGGTTAACATTTTAGCACATTTGTTCCTTCCCTTCCCCCACCTCCCAACACTGTCACTAGTAATTTCCTGAACAATTCGAGCATAAGCTATAAACATGATGCCCCTACACCCATAAATAGTACAGTTCACATTTCCTGAAAGCAAATCCTGGCCAACAGAATCACCACATAAACTTCCAAATCAGAAAATCAATTTAATACTACTATAACTCTACCATCCAATCCACAGACCCTATTCAAGTTTTACCATCTGTGCCAACAATGTCCCTTGATCCAGGATATGATACAGGAACATATGCATTTAGTTACCGTATTTCTTTAGTCTCCTTCAACACTAACATTTCTTCAGCTTTTCCTGTCTTTAATGTTCCTAACAATGTTAAAGACTACAATTTTTTTGTCCTGTACAACAGCCCTTGGTTTAGGACTGTGCAATATTTCCTTGCAGCCAGCTCACATAATGAGTTCTTAGCAAGAATTTCCCAGCAGGGATGCTTTATCAGCACAGCATTTTGAAGGCACACGATGTCAATTTGTCACACCTGATCAACTTGGTATTTGCTGTAAAAATACCACTTTCCAGTTTTGTATTCAATTAAGTCTTTTGTGGAGAGATATTCAGAGATGATGCCAAAGTTCTGTCCTCATAAAAGCTCAACCCACCAACGTTAACATTCTTTGATGACCCTTGACTAAATCGACTACTACTATGATTATTGCTGAATGGTGATCTCTTTATAGAATTCCTTCTGTGTATATTTATCGGTCAGCCTTCCACACTATGGGAGATTTATCTTATCCCCTGTATTATTTTTGTTTTGACTCATGGATTCCCATTTTATGTAATAGGATATAACTAATTATTATCATTATCTATTTTCATGCTTAATTGTCCCAGATTTCAGCCACTTCTAGCTAACTTCTCTGTCATTTTGACATGTCAACACCATTTGTTAAACACTTCCTTACTTTCTAGCATAACAACAAGGTCTATGTTTATCTTATATATTTCCCGACCCATTCATACGTCAGTACTACATCTGGGGAGTCCTAACTACTTTTAGGGAAGTATGGTATTTAGAAATATTCATGGAAAAAATGGAATTAAAGTATGAGTTTATTTTGGCACAACATTTTTAAAAATTCATGCAGAGTTTTTTTCATAATGCACATTTTCCATGAAATTTTTGAAGACTTCTCAGATCTGTTCATATATGTTGGAAAAAAACATGATTTATAATATCTCCAATTCCAATGCAACATCTCAAAGTCCTTTGCCTTTCCCTTTTCCATATTTACAGTTCTCTTCCCCAAGACTGAGGAATATAGTTCTCATTATCTTCAGTAAGTTCCCTCCTTTGCTTAATTGGTTTACTTACCTGCTCAATGTAACCAATATTCTAATCATACCAGCTCCTCCATCCTTGCTTTCCCTTCACTGCTTTCTCCTTAATGCTACGTCTGCGCCTCCATATTTGAGAAAGAGAGGGGAAGACAAAGGAAAAGAAGGGAGATAGGAAGAGGAAAACAGGAGAGATGGAGGATGGAGAGAGAAGAAAATGGGTAAAAAAGGGAAGGTAATGCAAAGCAAAAGAGGAAATGGGAAAGGAAAGGAAAGAAAGGGAACTAGATACTCACTTTTAAAACACCTTCCACAGCCATCCTCCCTTCATGTCCTAGTAAAATGGTGTATGGATAAAGCCACTGGATTGCATGCTTAATTGACATCGTAGGAAAGAAATCCTATTCAGGAGCAAAAATATATAGGAATGAGCAACATCTAAAACAATCATAGAAAATTTATCTAAAATAGACACATGACATTAAAATTGGCTTCTAAAAGTAACCAATAGGCTGGCCCATGGTATAGTGGTTACGATGGTTGGATCCTATGTGGCCTATGGCATGGCTCAAGTCCTAGACCCAGTAGCTTGAGACACATGCCAGGTGCATGTGCATGCATGCCCAAAATCCAGAAAGGAGAATGAAATGAGGAAGAGATTATGACAATCCCCCTTGGGGAGGGATGCCTCCTTATCTCTCTGTCTCTGTCTCTTTTTCTCTCTGTTGAGCACTCTGGCAAATTAAAAAAATAAATAAATAGTAGGTTTCTGATATTTTCGGAAGTCTGCAAAAGTAAATATTCATTATTTTCTCTTCTCTTCCTATTCCATACTCTTCCCCTAGATAAGCCCATCCCAGCTTTCATCTATATATTAATAGCTCCCATGACCTCTTCTTTGAGCTCTAGACTTGAACCATCAATTGCCCATTACCTATGACCATATGGATACCCTGTATTTGCCCATTCAACATTTATGAAACTGAACACATTTCCCTACCCTACTCATTCATTCCTAATCTGAGTTTACCACATCCACATTCACCTAGTTTCACAGTTCCATTGTAAAGTCGGGAACTGTTCATTATCGAAAAAGAAATGTTATACCCTGTAAAGATATATGCAATTAAGTTATATATATATAAAAGTTCATTATCTTCAAATCCTCTCAAATAAAAATGCTCGGTTCTGTTCATCCCACTTTAAAAAGGTCATTGGCAAGGACGATTAGCAAAATTTCAATACAGACCAAATAATAGGCAATACTGTAGATACCCTTAAGATAACATGAGTATGATAATGGTTTTCTGCTATATAGAAGAACGTCCTAATTCTTTCAAGTTGCATACTGAAGTATTTAAGAAGTTTGACTGCAATTTACTTTCAGAAAAGTTCAGGGGGAAAAAAGAGAGAGTGTAAGTAAATGTGGCAATACATTAAAAATTGGTGACTGTAAGAGAAAAGATTATGGGTGTTTGTTTTACTATTTTTCAAATAAGATAATTTTCAAAAAGTCCTGGGCAAAAACAAAAGAATGACATGACCAATAGATGGCATAATGGTTATGTTGCTTGACTCCCACACAGTCAACCATGGTTCAAGTCCTGGACCTTGAGGATTAAAACTGACGCCAGGCACATGCACAAGTGTACCCCAAATCCCAAGAGATGACTAGAGAAGGGATTGAGGCGTGGCCATCCCCCCAGGGAAGGGGGTGTTTTCTTGCTTTCTGTCTCTTGGTGTCTGTCTATCTGGCAAGTGTATGTGCCCTACAGCAAAAATCTCAAAAAAAAAGAATGAAAAAGTACAAGATTTTATTAACAGGAAGATAAATGGTGTTCTACATGTATAGGACAATGTAAAAAATACTTGGAAAAATCTGACTTTCAAAATCATTTTTTTAAATAAAACTTTTTAAAAGAGCAATATAAATTTAAGACAAGAGTCTTGCCTAACGAGATACCCTAACTCCCTTAGAGGATTCTCTTCTCATTCAGGCCTCAATAACCCTTATAACTGGCTCCTATTTGTTCCCCATACATTCAGGCTCTCCCAAGTCCACTCTTGCTGTTAACAAAGGTGACTTCCTCAAACACAAATATCATCATATCATGCCCCACTTACTTCAAAATGTCTTCATGTCTTCCACATCGTAAAATCTAAATAATTTCACCCACCATGCAAAACACTTCACAACAGGGTTCTAAGCTCTCTCTTCACCATATACATTTATTCAAGAGATATAATTTATTTCATTCTCTGAACATACTGGGTCCTTTAGCAATTGAACAGCTTGCTACTGGTATTCTCCCAGTCTGGTGGGAAGGACGGCAGAGGGGGAGGAGCTTCCCATCACTCCAGACAACTCAGGCATGCCCTTTGTGAAACTGTAGTAGATGGTGTTAGTACTCCACCAAATCCCCTCAGGTCTGTATATATACTTTCTGTGTGCCTCCCAACTTTCTCTTCCAAAAGCCAACTTCCGCAAGTCTTTTTAAGAAGATTGGTCTTGGGCTCCTCCAGCCAGTGTTGCTTACAGGATGGGAGAGCACCAAGTGCCAGAATTTGTACCTCTGGGACAACCACTGACCAGTGATTTATGGATGCTATCACATGAAAGCACCTTAGGTTGGGACAACTCTGAGGCACAATTTCCACTGCAGCAAGCCCCTCACTTGATCAGGCTGAAGCTTTCCTTCTCTCTTTAGACCTTTCAGTGAGACTACATGTCTCCCTCCTCTTACTCGAAAGCTACAAGGTCTTAAAGGGTTGAATACATGTCCCTGGTCTATATAACTTACTGTACAACAAATTAATCTAATCTCTTAGCAGAAGTAAATAATGACAAGACAAATTGAGGTGATTACTCTCCAATGATTAACTTTCAGAGTATCTTTGTTACATTTGGGTATACCAGTCATTCATTTATTTTATACACACCAGAATTTGAACTGCAGCTGGTAAACTATCTAAAGGAAAATCTGGAAGTCCAAGAGTAGAAGATTCTTGGGAACAGAGAGTTGTGGCAAAGGACAAGAGTTGAGAAACCCTATGGGAAAAAATAAATAATATCAAATTTTTGTTTAATAGTTTTAAAATATAAAAAGTATACATCCGTTAAATATAAAATAATCGGGCCAATGTAATTCATCTAAGAATATTACTAATTCTTAAAGAATTCTACTACAATTCTTAAAGAACAATGGATCCATATTATAATATTCCATTTAAAACTCAGATGCTAATTAGATACATAAGAATATTTGCCAAATCTGTCATAAGTGAGGTTTTAACAACTCTGTCCCAATCTACCCTGTCAGCTTCATCTTCCCATTTAGGCTTAGCAATCCTAAACCTAAACTCTACACTCCAGGAGCTGTTTTATGCCTAAGAACGAAACAAAAACTTTCATATCACATGCTTTGGAGTAAAAAAAATTCTTAGAATTCCTTAGTTCCATTCTCTACAACACTCATTCTTTAAGATTCATTTCAGGGGGGCCAGCAAATGGTATAACGATTACGTCACTGGACTCCCACATGGCAGACCACAGTTCAAGTCCCAAACCCAGTGACTTGAAACACACTGGGTGCATGTACATGCATCCCCACGATCCAAGGAGGCAAATGGAGGAGAAAGGATTGAAGCACAACCATCCCTTCTGGGGAGTGATTTTTCACTTTCCCTCTCACTGTCTCTGTGTGTCTCTCTCTCCAGTGTGCGCATGTGCCCTAAGGCAAAAAACTCTTTAAAAAAAAAAAAAAAAAGATTCATTTTAGGGGCCAGGTAGTAACATAGCAGTAATACAACTGGACTCACATGGGAAAAGTAACAGGTTCACATCCCAGGACCTCCTGGAATACACTGGGTGTATGGATGCACATGAACCAAACAGCTGAGAATTCTGTGGCTCACAGCATGAAGACCTATCTCTCTCTCTCTCTCTCATAGAAGCAAGAAACAAATTAATTTTTTAAAAAAGACAGAAAAAGAAAAAGAAGGGGTCAGCAGGTTGCATGGTGCTTAAAGCGCTAGACTCCCAAATGGCCTACTGCAGTTCGAGTTTTAGACTCAGTGGCTAAAAATCACCCGGGGTGCCTGTGCATATATTCTCCAAATACTGAGGGGAGAGTGGAGGAGAAGAGAGTGTAGCATGTGATTTCTCACTTTCCCTCCTTCTGTCTCTCTTTCTGTCTCTGGAGAGCTCAGGTGCCCTATGGCAAATACCTTTAAAAAAAAAAAAGAGCACTAATTTTTTTTTTTAAATGTGCTTACTGTATTGCATGTGTGCTCACTAGGGAGAGACAGAAAGAGACAGTGAGAGGGAAAGTAAGAAATCATCCCCCAGGAAGAGGGGGATGGCAATGCTGCAATCTCTTTCGCTTTGTTCTCGTCCTGGAATTTTGGGCACACACGCACATGTGCCCAGCCTGATTTAAAAGCCACCAGGTCTGGCAATCAAACTGTGGTCAGCCATGTCGGAGTACAGTGCCTTAACCACCATAACACATACTAGCCCCGAGAAAACTAATTTAAAACAAACAAACAAAAAAAAAAACCTATTTCAAATGCCAATACCTTTGTGAAGCCATTATAAAGTCTTAATCACAAGTAGCCCCAATTATTTGAAATGAAGGCACTAACTGTGTTAAACTAAGCCATTCATATCTTTTAACTCAGTTTTTAGTTTCTTACTATCAAAAATCTTACCTTACTAATTTTATCATCAGCATTTACCAAATCTACTAATGCTAGAAAGTTCTTTAAAGAATAGTTGTTAAATGAATAAATCAATGAACAGCCAAAACAAACTCAATTTTAAGTGTCCAGATATTTATAAAAATATACTTACTTCTCAGCAGAAACATTGGCTCCAATTGAATACAATATGTTAAGCTGGTCCTAAAATAACACAGAATATATCATATTGAATTAATAAAGAATGTAACAGATTAAGTGCAAATGTTTTATAGACATAATCCATTCTTTTAATTAAGCAGACACAAAGTAATTAAAAGCCAAAAAATCATTTCCTGGCATATTTCATCTTCTAAAAGAAAAGTCAGTCTTTTAAAAAATCTTTCAGATGAACAGTACCACAAAAATTTTTCTTTCTCATTTCTAGAGATTTTCTTTACTCTATTAACCTTTTTTGTTCCTATTAACTACTTCCATGATCCTACAAAAAACACAGTAACATTTTTATAGCCATTGAATTTGTTGTTTGTTATAAATAGAAAACTGTTTAAACAAACAAGTTATCCTTCATCATACTTACCTTGAAGGGTAGATAATAAATATCTCTGGCTTGAAAACGAGAACGGAGAGGGGGATCTAATGGATTCCCAGAGTACCTCGGCACTGGCAAACCCAAGGCAATCACTCGGAAATTTTCACTTACTCGGACAATCTTCCAAGCATCTAACTCCATTTTGGTATGATCCTAAAAAAAATAAGAGATCCAAAAATGAGAGCATATTTAATACAAATTATAACTGCAAGCGCTACCAGGCCAACAAACGTAGGCCCTGGCTGCTGAGAAACTATTTGGGAACATTCTCAAAACCAGTCAAGGTAGGCAGCAAAGAGAAATCAGAATCAGGAATGCCAAGAAAAGCTTACAACATGAAGACTTCAAAAGCAAAGACTCTGCAAAGTAAATCAGCTAACACCAAGGATCAAAGTAGCCCTGGGTCAGATCTCCAAGCCCTAGCCAGTAACACAGAGAAACACAGTCAGGAGGGTAAGGAAAATATGTGACTGGAGGTTGTAAAACGTTTGTCCTGGAGGGGTAGACCACCAGCAGAGTGAAGATTTTTGCCCATGACATTAAGTAGATAATTATGTTTATGAATATATTTCTAGCAAAGAATATAACTAGTAATAATTAAACTGTTTTAAAACTTAATACGTGCTAATTTTTCTCATTTCGCTTTTGTCAGAATCCAAATAGACACTTAAATCTCCTTTTTATATGGCTGAACAAATTAAAATTCAAAGGTGTGAGGCAATGGGCTATGGTCTTGCAACTTATATATGGTGGAGCTGAGGGAATGGAAACAGTGTAGGCTTTGGAGTCATAAATCCTGGATCAACCGCTTGATGTACAGTCTAATTAAACAACAAAGGATGTATCATTATATCCTCAGAACCTTAGCCTTTTTATCTATAAAGTGGAAATAACACCACCTACATCTTTATGATTGTTATGAAAACTAAAAACCTATATGGCTCACAGCAGTGAAGTTCAGTTTGCTACCAACTATACCACAATACAGGGCCTGTGCATTTACTTCTGTATGATTGTCTCATATTAGATCTAAGCTCTTAAGAGGACTTACTATCTCGGGACCAGCAGTTAGCGTAATGGCTATGTCGCTGGACTCCCACGTAGTCGACCGCGGTTCAAGTCCCGGACCCGGTGGCTTAAACTCACGCCGGGTGCGTGTGCGTGCTTGCCCAAGATCCCAAGAGGAGAATAGAGGAGAAGGGATTGTGGCGTGGCCATCCTCTCTGGGGGGTGATTTCTCGCTTTCTATCTCTCTGTCTGTCTCTGTCTGTCTGGCGAGAGCACGCGCCCTATAGTAAAAACCTCTCCAAAAAAAAAAAAGAGGACTTACTATCTCTAGTATAACAGGACAAATATGTTGATTGACTAAATGAATTAATTTTTTAATTTTTAATTAATTATATTCATTCACTGAGCATTGTCACAGTATACAAAATGTGATTTTCCATTCATAATATACTGCATAGTGGCTTAATCATACATGTTATCATCAATAATTTTCCATTTCTAGTTTCATATATATATATATATTTCCCCCCTATATCTCACCCTCTGCCATTTCCACCCTCCTCCCAAACTATCTCAGGTGTCTACAGTTGTTTTCCATTTCTTTTTTCCCCACATTTTATTGATTCACAAAATTTCTTAAATAATCTATCTACTTTCAATAGTAAGTTAAGCTGGTATGTACGTATCTATGAATACATGTCTAACTTTAGGCAAGAAACTCTGAATAAAATGAAAATACTATAAGGTAGGACCTAGCTGACCCTATATAGCTTACAACAGTCATTAAATAGGTATTTTTTTCTATGTTTTTTCATTTCAAGAAAAGCAGTTCTAGCTTTAATTAATCAAAGAAATGCTAAGGAAATTTGCTTAAAACTTAAAGCCAGGAAACAGAGTAGCATTCCATTCAAATAGTAAATACATGAACCTATTGGCAGCTCAAGACAAGGCAAAAATCCTTAAAAAAAAAAAAAAAAACAAAGTCTAGAACAAAATCAGCAATGTTTTATTTAGTCCAAAGCTAGGAAATTCTATTCCACCAGTTCAGTCTCATGTACTTAATCTATATTTTGTTGTGGTTCGATCTTCCCAATTAAATTCTGGGATATAATATTCAACTCCACACTTGTCCCTATGATTAGGTTGGCCATTTTCTTAGTTTTTGAACTTTTATTTCTGTGTGTCTGTATTTGACTCTCCTGGTATAGCACTCCCTTGAGAACTTTTTGTTGGTAAATTCTTTCAGGTTTTGTTTATCTGAGAATGTTCTTGTCTTTTCTTCCCATATGAAGGATAATCTTGCCGGGTACAGTATTCTTGGTTGGAATTGCTTTTCCCTTAATACTCTGAATATATTTTGCCATTCTTTTCTCGTTCACATTGTTTCTAATGAGAGGTCCGCTGTTGGCCTGATGGGATATCCTTTGTAGGTAACTCGCCTTTTCTCTCTTGCCAGCCAATCTTAGTATCTTGTCTTTGTCTGTGGTTTTGGTCAAGCTGGCTAAAATTTGTCTTGGAAAAGATCTTCTTAGGTTGATTCTATTTGGGGTCCTGGATCTTTGAATGCCTCTCTAGGTTTAGAAAGTTTTCTTCCATAATTTCATGGACTAAATTATCAATGCCCTTATGAGTCTCTTGGCCTTCTGGAATACCAATTATCTGGATGCTTGGATGTTTGACGGCATCTAGTATTTCTCGTATATTATTCTCATTTTGGGGGGCAATTTTCTCAGTCTTTATGGTGGATTTTTCTAGGTCAGCAATTCTATCTTCTACATCTGAGATTTGATTTTCTGTATGATCTGGTCTGCTTTTAATACTTTCAAGGGAGGTTTTGACTTCCTGTATTATAGTCTTCATCTCTAACAGGTCAATTTGATTCTTTTTTATAGTGTGTATTTATTTCCTCTTTTAGATCTTGTAAGAATTTCTTCACCTCCTGGAACTCATCAGTTCCTTTCTCCTGCAGTTCATTGTCTTTCTTCTCTTCCATCTCTGTTAGCTTTGTCACTACAAATATTCTCAATTCTTTTTTTTTTCTTTTTTTGGAGAGGTTTTCGCTATAGGGCATGTGTGCTCGCCAGGAAGACAGAGAGACAGAGAGATAGAAAGCGAGAAATCACCCCCCAGGGGAGATGGCCACACCGCAATCCCTTCTCCTCTATTCTCCTCTCGGGTTCTTGGGCAAGCATGCACACACGCACACTTGCCCCGGCGTGAGTTTAAGCCACCGGGTCCAGGACTCGAACCGCGGTCAACTACCTGGAAGTCCAGCGACATAGCCATTATGCTAACTGCTGGTGCCGAATATTCTAAATTCTTTATCTGACATTTCCATGAGTTTCACTGTACTGTCAAAGGATAAAGAGGAGTTATTCTTTTCCCTTCGAGGAGAGGTATTTACTTGTTTTCCCATATTTCTTGTGACCCTGCAGTGATTTCTAGTCATCTGATGACGGTGCATTTCTTCCTAATTCTTAAATTTCAATCTGAGTGATCAGAGGTGTGCAGAAGGAGGTGATCTGGAATCTCTCTTCCGTTCCATTTTTACTCTTTGTGAATCAGATTTAGTGGGAATAGAGGAATATTCTGACACTAATTGTATTCAGATATGATCCTTTTCACTTTGACCTGTCTATAGACACTTAGTGAATAGAGGCTCATCCCGCTGCCTGAACCCGAGTTTGGTAATCTTTGTGGTCTAAATGAATTAATTTCAATAATAATAAAGACTTTGAGGGCCAGCAGGTGGTGTGGTGGTAAAGGGTGCTGGACTTCCACGTGGCTGGCCAAGGTTTAAATCCCAGACCTGGGGGCTTTGCTTTCTCATTTTCCCTCTTTCTCACACACTCTGTCCCTCTCTGGTCAAATTAAAATAAAGTTCGGGACCAGCGGTTAGCGTAATGGCTATGTCGCTGGACTCCCACGTAGTCGACCGCGGTTCGCATCCTGGACCCGGTGGCTTAAAACTCACGCTGGGCGCGTGTGTGTACGTGCTCAAGATCCCGAGAGGAGAATGGAGGAAAAGGGATTGCGGTGTGACCATCCCCCCTTGGGGGGGGGTGATTTCTTGCTTTCTGTCTCTCTGTCTCTCTCTGTCTGTCTGGCAAGCACACGCGCCCTATAGCGAAAACCTCTCCCAAAAATAAATAAATAAAGTTCAATAAAATAATTCTTAAAAAAATAAACACTTTGATCATAATCAAAATCACAATTAATAAACTATGACATTATGTCACATGCACTAGAAAACAAGAGTAAATTTAGTCTCTTCTGAAAAACCTTGAGTACAATCTTCAGAGTTGAATATTTCTGTTTTTCATCTACCCAAAAATGATCATCAAAATATAAAGTTTATACAAAACAATTTTATCTGTTTCTATAATAAAATTCTATAACAATTATCGCTATGAAACCAATAATCCTTTTGAGATATTAAAATTTAATGCACACACACACACACACACACACACAGAAAAATACGTCGTGATTTTCCTAATGACCAAATAGAATTAAGTGGAGCTAAAGTTATGATGTTAGAATCTTTTTACCATAGAAATTATGATAAAGAATTTTGCCCATATTTTGAAAGTTCTCATGAGATACATTCTATGGATATAGAAGTAACATTAAAATTCAAAATTATGTAGTTAATATTCTTTGGAAAAAGCTATAATCTGCTGATCTTTCCCACTTAATAATAATAAGCATACCAATATACTAAGACTCTTTTGGAAAAAAAGAACAAACTCATTTGACACCCATATCCTGAATGTCTATCCAAAATAATATGTTCAATAATTTTGTACAGAATTCTACTATAAGAATAAAAAATATCCAAAAATATGAAAAAAAGCAGAAAATATTCTCTCTCCCCAATGGAACACAATAACTACAACAATAACAGGCGAAACACAAGAAATTACAGACATGTCAGAAAAATAATTCAGGATATTTTCATAACTAAACCCTATGAGATACAAAAGAAAACAGATAACCAATCTCAGTAAATGAGAAAGTCACTACATGAGTTAAAGGAGAAACTCCATAAAGAGATAGACATCCTGAAAAGTAATAAGGAACTTCTAGGGTTAAAGATACAATGCAGGAAATCAAAATCTCCCTTGAAAATATTAACAACATATTAGACCATGCAGAAAAGAGAATCTCTGACCAAGAAGACCAAGTTTCCAACTTAGTCAAAGTAAACTAGAAGAATGAGAAAATAAATACTGAAAATGAGGACAACATACAGAAAATCCTAGATATCATTAAATGGCTGAATATTCACATTATAAGTATTCCAGAAGGTGAAAAATGGGTAAAGGCTTAGAAAATGTCTTTTCATGATCGATCAGTTGAAAATTTTCCCAACTGCAATAGGCACATGGAAATTCAAATCCAAGAAGCACAAAAAACACCACATAGATTTAATACAAGAAAATCTTTGCCAAGGCACATCATGACCAAACTAATAAAAATCAAAGACAAAAAAAAAATTTCTAAAACTGACAAGAAAAATACCAGGTTTCTTATAAAGGTTACCCCATTAGACTACAATGGACCTCTCAACTGAAACAATGCACGCAAAAAAAAAAAAAAAAAATGAGAATACATATTTTAAATTTTCAAAGAAAAACAATTTCAATCAAGAGTACTATGTCCGGGGACCAGCAGTTAGCGTAATGGCTATGTCGCTGGACTCCCACATAGTCGACCGCGGTTTGAGTCCCGGACCCGGCGGCTTAAACTCACGCCGGGCGCGTGTGCGTGCGTGCCCAAGATCCCGAGAGGAGAATGGAGGAGAAGGGATTGCGGCGTGGCCATCCCCCCTGGGGGGTGATTTCCTGCTTTCTATCTCTCTGTCTCTCTCTGTCTGTCTGGCGAGCGCACGCGCCCTATAGCAAAAACCTCTCCAAAAAAAGAAAAAAAGAAAAAAAAAAAAAAAAAAGAGTACTATGTCCGGCAAAATTAGCATTCATATGGGAAGGAGAAATAAAATCATTTTCAGATACATGAAGCCGAAAGAATTCACCAAAAGTAGGGCAGCCCTCTAAGAAACACTTAAGGGAACAGTACATCTGGAAAACTAAAGAGAGATAAATAGAAGTAAGAGAACACAAAATGAAAAGGAAAAAAAAGTAAAAAAAAAAAAAAAAAAAAAAAAAAAAAAAAAAAAAAGAAGAGTAAATGACAGGGCTAAGTCTGCATATCAATAACAACCTTGAATGTTAGTGGATTAAATTCTTCAACTAAAAGACAGAGAATGGCTCAAAGGATGAAAAAACTGTAACCCTTTATATATTGCTGACAAGTAATATATGACAAAGATATACATAGACTAAAAGTGAAGGGCTGAAAAAGTTGTTTCATGCAAACAGAAATGAAAAAATGGCAGGAGCTATGATACTTATATTAGATAAAATAGACTTTAGGATAAAAAGCATAAAAAGAGACAAAAAAGAACAGTACAAAGTTCTAAAAAGATTAATTCATCAAGAAGATATAATAATCACAAATATTTATGCACTCAATGTCAGGGCCCCCAAATATGTAAAAGAAAAACTATTAGATCTAAAGGGAGATGCAGAATGTAACATACTAATTGTTGGAGATTTCAACTCTCCACTCTCACCACTGGACAGATCATCTAGACAAAAAATAAACAAAGAGACACAGGAACTAATTGATATCATAAACCAAGAGGATCTGACACATATATAGGTAATTTCATCCAACAACTATAAATTACACTTTTTTTCTCATCTCCACATGCAACATTTTCAAAAACTGTCCACAAAATGGGTCATAATATAAGCCTATATAAATTTAAAAGTACAGAAACTATAGCCAATATCTTCTCTGATCACAATGGATTTAAACTTGAAATCGGCTACAGAAAGAGCCCTCTAAAATACATAAAAATATAAAAACTAAACAACCTAGTCCTGATGACTTTCAAACTATTGAAGAAATTAAGACTGAAATCAAAAGATAAATTGAAACTAATGATAATGAACACATTACTCTCCATAACCTTTGGGATACAGTGAAAGCAGTCATAAGAGGCGATGTTATAGCCATTAGTGCTCACAAGAAAAAAACAGAAAGGTGGCAAATAAATAACTTAGCATCACATCTTAAGGAACTGGTAATGCAACAACAACCTGCCTCACCCCCCCAAAAAAAAAGAAGAAAACAAACAGTAAAGACTAGGGCTGAGATAAATAAAATAGGTAATAAATGAATGATACTAAAAAGTCAATGAAACAAAAGCTGGTTTTTTTAGAGGATAAAGAAAACGATAAACCATTAGCTAATTAAAAAAAAATAGAGAAAGGAACCAGATAGACAAAATCAGTAATGAAGCTGATAATATTACAAGAGACATAATAGAAAACAAAAAATTACGAGAAAATAATATGAGTGACTATGTGCTAACAAGTCAGAAAACCTGTAGGAGATGACAAATTTCTGGGCAAGTACAAGTTACTAGGTTAAAATAGAAAGCTTGGATAGATCAATAACAGGTGATGAGATTGAACCAGTGATAAATAGTTTCCCAACAAAGAAAAGCCCAGGTCCAGATGGTTTCACCTCTGAATTCTCCAAAACTTTTGAAAAAGAGTTAACTCCAATTCTTCTAAAACTAGTTCTAAAGATTGAAAAGGAAGGAATCCTCCAAAATTCATTTTATGATGCCTCCATTACCTTGATCCTCAAACCAGACAAGGACATAACAATAAAAAAAAAAAAAAAAAAAAAAAAAAAAAAAAAAAAAAAAAAAAAAAAAAAACCATAGACCAATGTTGCTAATAAATACTAATGCAAGAATTTTCAACAAGATACTAGCAAACTGAGTCCAACAGTATGTTAAGAAGATAGTATACCATGATTGGGACCAGCAGTTAGCGTAATTGCTATGTCACTGGACTTGCATGTAGTCGACCACAGTTCATTTCCTGGACCCGGTGGTTTAAAACTCACTCCGGGCGCATGTGCATGTGTGCCCAAGATCCCAAGAGGAGAATGGAGGAGAAGGGATTGCGGCGTGGCCATCCCCCCTGGGGGGTGATTTCTCACTTTCTGTCTCTCTGTCTCTCTCTGTCTGTCTGGCGAGCGCACGCGCCCTATAGCAAAAAAACTCTCCAAAAAAAAAAGAAGATAATATACCATGATCGAATAGGCTCTATCCCAGAGATGAAAGGATGGTTCAACATATGCAAAACAATACATGTATTAAATCACATTAATGGAAAAGAAAGATAAAAATCATATGATCATATCTATAGATGCAGAAAGAGCATTTGATAAAATACTACATCGCTTCATTATCAAGACTTTCAGCAAAATAGAGGTAGAAGGGATATTCCTCAACATAATAAAAGTCATATATAATAGACACATTGCAAACATCATACTGAATGCAGAAAAGCTAAACCTTTCATGTAAAAACTGGACCAAGACAAGGCAGTCCATTTTCTCCACTCCTTTTCTACACAGTGCTGGAAGTATTAGCCAATGCAATCATATAAGAGAGCAAAATAAAAGGCATTCAGATAGGAAAAGAAGAAACTAACTTCCAATTTGCAGATGATATGACTGTAAACATAGAAAACCCAAAGGAATCCACCAAAAAAAAAAAATTCTAAAAGTAATAAGTTAATTTAGTAAGGTCTCAGGATACAAAGTCAATATACAAAAATCTATAGCATTTTTATACACTAACAATGGACAGAATGGGACAGAATTGAAGAAAGAAATTCCATTTGTACTAGTCACAGAACAAATAAGATACCTAGGAATAGGATGCCAGCAGGTGGCATGATGGTTAAGGGCCTGAATTCTCACATGGCCAACCGTGGTTCGAGTCCCAGCAAGTAGGAGGCTTGCTTTCCTACTTTGCTTTTCTCTCTCTCTCTGGTCAAATTTTAAAAATATTACTAACAAATGGAACTGAATAAATAAATAATTCTTAAAAAGAAACCACCTAGGAATAAACTTAATCAAAGAAGTGAAATATTTCTACAAGAAAAACTATAAAAAATTGAAAAGAGAATTTTTTTTTTTAGTATGGTACAAAAAAAATGGAAGGAGGGACCAGCAGTTAGCGTAATGGCTATATCGTTGGACTCCCATGTAGTCGACCGCGGTTCGCATCCTGGACCCAGTGGCTTAAACTCACGCCGGGTGCGTGTGCGTGCCTGCCCAAGATCCCGAGAGGAGAATGGAGGAGAAGGGATTGTGGCGTGACCATCCCCCCTGGGGGGTGATTTCTCACTTTCTGTCTCTCTGTCTCTCTCTGTCTGTCTGGCGAGCACATACGCCCTATAGCAAAAACCTCTTCAAAAAAAAAAAAAAAAAGTAGAAGGACACTTCATGCTCTTGAATTAGAATATCAATATAATCAAAATATAAGTTCTACCCAAATAAATTTACCTATTCAAGGAGATTTCTATTTAATTATCTGAGACATTCTTCACAGAAATAGAAAAATAACTATATTGGGCCAGCTGGCGGTGTGGTCCCTCATGGACTCTCTCATGGCCAACTGCGGTTTGAGTCCTAGACCTGGTGGCTTGCTTTCTCAATCTCTCTCTTTCTCTCTCTCTCTCTCTTTCTCTCTCTCTTTCTCTCTGGTGAGCATAGATACTATCCTGTAGCAATTTCTTTAAACAGTAATAACAATAAATAAAATTAAGTAATTATTTTTTAATGGAAAAATAATTATAAAATTGGTCTGGAATAATAAAAGACCCCCATATCACCAAGACAATGCTGTGCCAAAAGAATAAAATAGGAGGCATCTCACTACATGACTTTAAAATATACTACAAAGTGGTGATAATCAAAACAACATGGGACTGGCACAAAAATAGACACACAGATCAATAGAGCAGAATAGAGAATCCAGAAATAAACAACAAATAATATAGTAAACAGATCTTTGACAAAGGGTAAAAGAAAATGTACTGGGGGGGGGAAATTCATTTCAACAAATGGTATTGAAAAAACTGCAGAAAAATTAAATTAGGCCCCTATCTTTAACCATTTACAAGAGTTAACTCAAAATGGATCAAGACTTAAATATAAAGCCTCAAACTATAACACTACTAGAATATGAAAGGGAACTAATAAACTAGTAGAAAATGTATTAAACTAGTAGAAAATGAAGGAGAAACATTTGAAGATATTGGAGTAGGAAAAGATTTCTTGAATAAGACTCCTAAAGCACAACCAATAATCCCTAAATAGACAAGTGGGATTACATTAAGCTCAAGTTTCCTCGCAGCAAAGGAAACAATAATTAAAGTAAAAAGACAACTCTTGGAATGGGAGAAAACATCTGCAATTATTCCTTACACAAGGGGTTGATATTTAAAATATATAGGAAATCAAGCAGCTTGCTCATAACAAAATGAATAATCCAATTTAAAAATGGGCAAATGAATTGAAAAGACAACTCTCCAAGGAAGACTTATGAACAGCGAAGAGGTATAGAAAAAAATGTTTGAAGTCCCTGTCATAAGGGAAATGCAAATTAAAACCATAATGAGATATCATTTAATCCCAGTCAAAATGGCTCAGATCAAACAATAAAAATTGATAAGTGCTGGTGAGGCTATGGTGAAAAGGGAACATTTTACTCTGTTGGTAGGAATGTAAATTAGTTCAACCTTTATGAAAAACAATATAGAGGGTTTTCAAAAAACCTACAAATAGGGACAAGCAGATGGCATTATGGTTATGTCACTGGACTCCCATGTAGCCAAGCATGGTCTGAGCTCCAGACCTGATGGCTTAAAACTCACACCAGGTGCTTGCGCATGTGTGCCCAAAATCCTGAGAGGAGACTAGAGGAGAAGGGACTGCATCATGGCCATCTTCCCTTGGGGGTTATCTCTCACCTTTTGTCTTTCTCTGTTTCTCTAGGAATTGCACGTGCCCTATAGCAAAAAATAAAAAAAAATTTAAAAAATTAAAAAACTCTTAAGAAAACAACAAGGGGACCAACAGGCGGCATGGTGGTTAAGGCACTGAACATTCCCACATGGCTGACCATGGTTCGGTTCCTGGACCTAGTGGCTAGCTTTCTCTGTTTCCTTCTCTTACTATATGTGTGTGTCTCTGGTCAAATTAAAATAAATGAATGAATAAATAAAATTAAATAAATAATTCTTTAAAAAAAAAACAATGAAACACCTACAAATAGACCTTCTCTATGACCTAGTAATCCCACTCCTTGCACTTATTCAAAGGATAGGAAAACACTTCATTGGAAAGACACTTGCACAGCCATGTTTACTATAGCATTATTCACAATTGCTAAAACATGGAACCAACCTAAGTGTTCAAAAACTGATGACTAGTCTGAAAAATTGTGCCACATATTATACACCTATAATAGAAAAGGAGATATGTCATTTGACTCAAAATGGATGACTACAGAAGACAATGTTGAGTGTAGTGAGCCAGACTTTGAAGGATATACATTGTATGTCCCCATTCAATTTTTGTTATGCTGTGGTGAAAGATCTGAAGATATTATGGTGGAGAGGATAGGTGTGGATGCTAGAGACTGCAAAGGGGGAGGTTGATAGAGAGTGGGTAGTGGATGGTGGATGGTGGGTGTGAGAAAGAATATTTCAGGACAGTAACATCTGCTTAAAAGTGTTGTCTGTTAAACCAGTCTGCAGAGTGTTTCATGAATGCTTTTTCAAAATATGAAAGTTCAAGTACACTAATGTTTAAAGACTATAAATGATAAACTTAGGTTTACAAGAAAAAAAAAAAACTTTTTTGTATTGTCTGGAAATAGTCCACACTAGTGTGTATTTATTAATTTGTCATCAAAAGAACACTGCCTAAAAGAAAGGACTGACAAGTGTGCAAAATGCTTACAATCTTTTGTGAAACTATAGTCTATCATTAGTTTGTATCTGTAAGTTATTGTTGTAACTATTACCTGTACTTCTTGTTATATACAATTTTATACTTTGAAACTTGTATCTGTGAATTTGCAACTGAAATTAATTTTGCCAATGTTTTCTGAATGAACTTAATAAAGCCTCTGATGTAGCATGCAAAAAAATAAAGAATAAAAAATATATCAAATTTTCTGTTGTGAAGTAGCTCTTATACTTTTAAAAAATTATTCCATATTCTGAGTATTCTTCTCTAAATCATTTACTAAAATGGTGAAAAACTAATATAGTCTCTAAGGACAAGTATTATTTTATAATTAGTGCATAGAGAAAATACTATGCGTAATATCCACCTACTTTAAAAATAAATAATAAAAATAGCTTTCAATAAATTAACTATAACAATAGGATGAATTAACTACAACAATGAGCTTAATTTTGTCTTATTGATTAAACCCTTAATTATCCCTTTCTAATTACATTAGACTGAAGTGATCTGTAGATAGATTCAGAATAAAATGACTACTGCCCAATTAAATAAAAATAAAAAACATATGCATGCTCCAAGAAACAGTAAAGAAACAGACTATTAAAGGATTGTAAGACGAATTACAGAGAAATAGACTCACATGAGAGAAATTAGAAAGAGATGCCCTTGGCCTGCTAGCCATGGAGCATCAGTTCAATCAGACCCTCTGGTGCCAACATCTATTATTTAGAGCCTAGAGCATTCTGGGCTTGTATTAGCACCATGGGAGCAAGATCAAAGAGAATAAAACACAGATTCTGCTCTTGAGCAATTTGAAATCAACTTAGGGGTGATATAATTAACACATTTGTATCTCTATAGAACGGGGCTGAGAGAAACTTTAAATCCTAGAATGTAGAGCCAAAACAAGCAGTCACAGAAGGCTGGGATACCCAGAGACCTCTCCAGTGTAGTGTAGCTTGAGCTGAATGAGCAAGGGTTATCATATTCACGGTTTTTGTTGTCATTTGTGACACTCTAGAACCCCATTGCCAAAGCCTGTGAAGAGTCCCACACTCCCTAACTGTTGCCCACATTATATACATGTGTATCAAAGCACTTAATCATTTTATTGCAATTATTCGTCCATCAACAAATAGTTATGGAACACCTACCATGGGCCAGGCATTGTTCTAGAATCTTGAGATAACATTCGTGACAAAATCTCTGCTCTTATAAAATATATGTTCTAGTAGAAAGAGGCAGACAATGAACTAAAATTATAATAAGTACATTATAAGGGACATTAGAAGACATGGCAAAAATAGAAAAGGGTGAGAAATAGAGGCAGAGTGCAGACTGTAAATAGGAGGGTCAAGGAAGACTTCATTGATAACATTTGAGCAAAGATGTTAAGGAGGTACAGGAGTGAGCCAAGCAGATTTCTGAGGAAAATACACGCCAAGAACTGGGAAGTGTTGGCGCACAGGCTAGGAAATAGGTGAATGCTTCCTTAGCATGATTAAGGCATGGTAAAGAAAATACTAGTAGATGGAGTAGAGTATAAGAGGAGGAAAAAAGGAGATAAGGCAAGAGGTAGTAAAGATGCAGATCATACAGGACACTGTTTCACTGCAAGGAATTTAGCTTTTATACTCTGTATGGAAGAGGAAGCCGTCAAGGTTAGAACATGGGAGAGATTCACTGTGATACATGTTTTAAAGCCATCACTGACTGCTATGTTGAGAACAGTGTGTGTGTGTGTGTGTGTGTGTGTGCGCGCGCGCACGCGCTATGGAGGAGAGCAGGGAGAAGGATAGCAGCAGGGGTTCACATATAACTCAGGAATGAAAGCCTGGTAGCTTTGATCACTAGTCTATATTCTAAATATTTTACATATTTCTGTCAATACCTACCAAACTTTGAGCTTTCTGAGGCTAAGAGCTGAATTTTATTCAGCTGTCTACTCATGATGTCTAGCACTGTCTAGATATCATTACACTTTTAGCAAAATAGTTGTGGAGAGAAGAAAGAAGAAAAAGGAGATGAGAAAGAAGAAAAGGGCCAGCAGATGGCATTGCATTCCCACATGGCTGAACATGATTCAAGTCCCGGACCTGGTGGCTTGCTTTCTGGGACCAGTAGTTGGCATAATGGCTATGTCGCTGGACTCCCATGTAATCGACTGCAGTATGAGCTCTGGACCTGGTGGCTTAAACTCACACCAGGCACGTGTGCGTGCATGCCCAAGATCCCAAGAGGAGAATGGAGGAGAAGGGATTGTGTCTTGGTCATACCCCCTGGGCGGTTATTTCTTGCTTTCTGTCTCTCTGTCTCTCTCTGACTTTCTGGTGAATACACACATACTAAATGAAAATCTTCTCCAAAAAAGAAGAAAAAAGAAAAATGGAAAAGAGAACAGTAATTAGACTGACCAAAAAAAGGCAGTTAAAATATGGGAGATCTGGGGCCAGCAGGTAGCATGGTGGTTAAGCACTGGTTTCCCACATAGCCAATTATAGTTTGAGTCCCAGGCCATGTGGCTTGAAAATCACACCAGGCACATGTGCATGCATGCACAAAATTCCAAAAGGAGAATTGGGGAGAAGGGATAAGTGGCATGGCCATCACCCTTGGGGAGTGATTTCTCATTTTCCTTCTCTCTTTCCCTGTCTCTTTCTGTCAAGTGAAAGCATGCACCCTATGGCAAAAACCTTTCATTTAAAAGGGGGGGGGGGCATTCAACTTTCTTCAAGCACCAAAGTTTTTGGCTAGCCAATACAACACACATGTGTGCACGCACACACACACACACACACACACAAACACACACACACCACAAATCTAGGAGACCTAGTATAATCTGCAAACAGAACAGCCTTGTGAAACTGCAGACTCGTAACTTAACTTCAGCAATTTGCCAAAGGTAAGGGCCACCTGTCCATTTGTCCTGCTTCCAACAGAACCAGGTCTTAAATAATAAAATGGCACTACCTAGAATCTGACAGCAAAGACAAAGCAGCCAGACTTTTCTTCTCTTACTTGAAGAAGTTTGTCGTAACGCTCTGCAGACATCAGGAAGCGTCCATCTTCAAGTTGCATCTCCCTATTTTCCAGCAAGTTGTTCAAAACAGGCAGGACATTCCTCTCCGCCTTTTCCAAGCCTTCCAAGATGAGAGTTCTGCCTTCTGTGGCTGCACGAACCGCACACTATTTCCAAGAAACAAATAAACATAAAAGATTACCGAAGATAGCAGAGCCTCGCCTAATTTTACTTTTAATTCAAATTAAATTTGTGATTGCTATAGGGACTGGGAAATCAGGAAATTTGGGTCCCAGATATTAATTTTACTTTTTTGCCTATATTTCTTAGGCAAGTGATTTTTACCTCTTTGGCCCTGTTTATTCATTTGCAAGGTGAAGAGATCGGAAGAGATGATCTTTAAGGTTCTTTTCAGCTTTAACATTTTAGATTATACAACAGTGAAACAGAAAATTCACAGCTACCTATGAATGGGCAATCTAATTAAATAAAGGAACAGATTCCATAACAAGAAAGGAGACATGAAGATAACATTCTGCCCTGTCTATCCCACAAGCTTCTCATAAAGATCAAATAAGCTAGAATCAAATAAGCCTGGCGACTGAAGATTTGTACGCATGAGTCATCAACGGAATGAATTCGGGTTCAGTGTAACGCTCGATAAGGACAGCATTACACATGGAGCAAAACAAACCAAAAACAGGTTGTTCACTGGTCTCCAGCAAACCGACTGAACTGATACTGTGAATCTTCCAATACATTTAAGAAAATTAGTCATTGAGAAAACTGGGATATAAAGTAGACCTCCAAATGACAAGAGACAGGAAAATTTTAATACTAAAAATTATTACTAAATACGTACCCAAAAAAATCCCAATCATCCTTTAGCTGACAGGTCTTAAGCACTATAGGAAAAAAACCTACTTTTTGATTAAAATCCTTGCAAATCTACTAAAAAAAAAAAAGAAAAAAATAAAGAAAGAAAGAAGACCTCAGGCATTTTCTCCTCTACATTCAATGACAGGCAGAAGATTAACAGTGCGAAATATATATTATCACTCCTTATCTAAAAGTCATCTTCAGGCCCAGCTGGTGGCATGGTGGTTAAGGGCACTGCATTCCCACATGGCCGACTGCAGTTCAAGTCCCAAACTTGGCGGCTTGCTTTCTCACATTCTCTCTCTCTTTCTCTCACTCTGTCCCTCTCTGGTCAAATTAAATAAATAAACAAATAAAGTTAAATTTATAAAAATAAAATCCTTGTCAAATCCTGTTACAATGTGTTTTAAAAAAATTTATTAAAAAAAAAAAAAAAAGTCATCTTTGGTCTCCACGAACTTTCATTCTCTTAAAAACACTGTTTCTCCTCTCTGCCAGCCCATTAAATGTAGGTGATGTCTAGAAATACATCCTTAACGCATGGCTCTTCCTACCCTACAAGGTGCTCCCTTGAGTAATCCTATTCAAATTACATAGTTCAACTCCCTCCTTTATACAATGATTTCCACTCAAGCTCTCCTCAAGCTTCAGAATCATATAGTCCCATCACCTGGATGTCTCCAACCCAGCCCCATAAGCATCTCAGGCTCCCATTTGTAACACTGAATATATCTTATTTTTCCCCAAACTGCTTCTTCTCTTATACTTTCTATTTAAGATAGGAGCACCATTCATCCAGGCTAGAACCCTTTATTCTAATTCAACTTCCTACATTTCAGTTTATTACCATAGCCAGATGATTTTACCTCCATAATATTTATTTATTGAACTCATCCTTTTTAACCCCTTCCTAGTTCAGGCCCTCTTTACCTCTCAGATTTCTACCCTACCAGTTCAAGTTCCTTACTTTGGCATATAAACTTATCAAACTACGGCATCTACCTACCTCTCCAACATCATCTGATATTAGCTGCCTCACATGTAGAGGATTTTGGTGATTATGAAATGGTTATGATTTCTCTCTGCACATAATGCTTTACTAGAGAATCTATATTTTCATGTATACTCACCTTTTGCATAAAACTTAATTTTCCTTAGAGTAATTAGCCCAGTAAATATCTAAACATTTGAAGTTGGAAAAAAATGTATTTTTTAAAAGACTTTTCTGATAAAATTTAAAGATTTCAGGAATAGAAAAGCATTGATTTTCTAAGTGTGGAGGAGAAAACAGGTCTTGCTTAATCAAGCTTGTATACTATCTCCTTTTAGTAAGCCATAGAATATCACACTGCATAGTACAGCTTAGTTTATTTCAAGCACCTATGTGCACTATTGTCAAAAAAATAAGCTGGGGGCCAGCAGGTGGCATGGTGGTTAAGGGTGCTAGACTCCACATGGCTGACTGCAGTTCAAGTCCTGGACCCAGTGGCTTACTTTCTTTCTCTCTCTCTCCTCTCTTTCTCTCTCTCTCTCACTTTGCCCCTCTTTGGTCAAATTAAAATTAATTAAGTTAAATAAAATAATTATTTAAAAAAAGAATAAACTTTTATGAAAGCCCTATTAGACTTAAGACAATCGCATCATGTTAAGAATAAGATCAAGCATAAATAATTTCTCAAACCTCTCATTATTGTACATATTTTAGTTGTTTTGTTGCACTTTTTAAATTTTCCTATAAGGCATGTGCACCTGCCAGAAACAGAGAGAGAGGGGGAAGAAAGTGAAAAATCACCCACCCGAGAGGTATGGTCATGCTGCAATCCCTTCTCCTCCATTCTCCTCTCAGAATTTTGGGCATGCACCATACACACCTGGCATGATTTTCAAACCGCTGGGTCAGGAACTTAAACCATAGTCAGCCATGTGGGAATCCAGTGCCTTAGCCACAGTCACCTGCTGGCCCCAATATATTTTAATTGTTTTACCAACCCGGCATTCTGTTACACTAGCTCTATTTAAAAGGAAAAAAGTACCAAAAAAATGTTGATGAAAACTTAGTAGCTCTTAAAGAGAAAAAATAAAAACAGAATCCCATTTTTTGCTAGTGATGTAAAGGGAAAAGTCATAGTAATAATTCTTGGGACAGTAAAAATTTAAAAAAAAACACTTATAAAAATTTGTGTTTCATGGAAGTTCTCAATTAAGCTTTGGTTCACAGAATCTATTTACTCTAAGAAAGCATAAATTAAAAAAACTAAGTTATAACCTGTGGCAACTTTTTTTTTAAACTTTCTTTTTATTGCAAGAAAGCATCCATGGTCACCCAAGATAGAGAAAGAAAGCACCCCGCAGGGATGCTGCAATTCTTACTTTCATTTCTCCACCCAGTCGGGATTTTAAGTACATACACACATGTGCCCAGCATGTTTTTCAAGCTTCTTAGGCAGGAATTCAAACCACAGAAGACCATCTGGGATCTGGCTCTTAATACACAGAACTTAACCGGTGCAGGGCTGGCCTTGAATTATTATTATAATTATTTTTTAATTGCCAGAGGGCACGTATACTCATAAGAGACAGACGCAGAGACAGAGAGAGGGATAAGACCCATTCCCGATGGGATATGGTAATGCTACAATCCCTTCTTCTCCCTTTCTCCATCAGTCAGGATTTGGGAGCAAGCACACACATCCACATGGTATTTTTTAGGCCACAGGGCTGAGATTTGAACTGTAGTCAGTCATGCGGGATCCAGCTCCCTTAATCACGGCAGGCTACAGAGCTGGCCCCGATATTATTTTCCAAAAGCTAAATTTTTTTATCAGTCTGTTTTACAAGATAGACTAAATTCTGTATTTGACTTTTAAAAACTTCAAAGGGATCAAAATACATGCTGAGCAAAACTAGAAATATACAGGTCAAAATTTCACCAACTATGGGCCAAAGAAAACAGTCTTAACAACACAGGACAACAATAGCTCTGCAGTTCTGTTTTTCTTTACTTTAGGTATACTTTGGTTTACTATGCATTGAATCTTTTCAGAGGAATTCAGAATAAGCTATGTAGACAGATCAGGAAAAAAATCAAAATACACCAAGTATTCCTTTCATCTGTTCTAATGAAGATGCTGTGACTACAGAGTTGAGAAAGTGGTGATAAATAGAAAAAGTCTGATCAATACTGCTTCATTTAGTCAGAGTAACGCACATACAAGTATATACTAATATATACAGTGGGGAACCTCAAGTTAAGAACCTCTACTACTAAAGATGATAGAAATATGGGACCAGCAGTTAGCGTAATGGCTATGTCGCTGGACTCCCATGTAGTCAACTGTGGTTCGAGTCCCGGACCTGGTGGCTTAAACTCACGCTGGGCGCGTGTGCGTGTGTGCCCAAGATCCCAAGAGGAGAATGGAGAAGGGATTGCGACGTGGCCATCCCCCTGGGGGCTGATTTCTCACTTTCTGTCTCTCTGTCTCTCTCTGTCTTTCTGGCGAGCGCACGCGCCGTATGGCAAAAACCTCTCAAAAAAAAAAAAAAAAGATGATAGAAATAGAAAATCACCTATTTGGCAAACATCATCGCAATAATTTTTCCAAATGAGAATCATCAATGAATGGTAAAATCAGCAGTTAAGTGAAAAATCAGGTATATGTATAGAACCAAAACATCTCCCTACAAAATATTTATAAATGACAAAGTGAAAAATAATACAACACTAAAGAAACCTGGTAGTTACGACCTTAAGCAAGGGATCAAAGTTAATGTCACAGTACTGTAATGTATTAATTTCATGTATTAGACTTCTGACATGATCCCCTGAGATGGGCACAAGGCTAAAACTACATACTCTTAATTAAATCATAAGGCTACATTGGCACAGGCTAAATTGAGCTACGTTCTGCAAAATAACTGGTCATGAACAAGAGACAAAGAGAGGCCTATAATTTTCTTTAATGATTCAGATTTGCACCTGTTCAAATGATGATGGGGAACTAATAGAGGTATATAAAAAAAGAATGTATAATTAATGAGATAAAACCAAGCAAGTTGCTACTTCATGTTGGAAATAGTCTGGTATATCTACTGAATGGGAAGGCGGTAGGGCCTGCAAGTTTATAACTGATATGTGCCAGGCTCTTCCATGTATGTTACTTAATCTCACGAAGTACTCTGAAATATACAACGTTTTATCCAATTTTACAAGTGAAAGGAGGTTATACAGTTCAAAAACAGCTAAAATTTTAATCTGTCCTTAAATAAGAAGAATCAAGTAGAAGAAGGACTAAAAAGAGCTCAGTGAATGCAACTGGGAAGTTATTATTAAGCTCATAGAGTCTGATTTTTCTAGCATAGGGATTTGTTATTTGCCTATTTCAAGAAGCAAAAACAAACTCATCACAAAACATTTCTACACATGAGACTCAGTCAACTTAAAGTACACATAACCCTCCAGCAGTGCAGTCTACCTTAAAGTCTTCCAAAGAGAATTGCAATTGCTTTTCCCCAAATTAACTTTATTTTCCAAATCACTGTCAACTCAGTGAAAACACTAGAACTGAGTGGCAATGAAACTAGCTACCAACCTAAATTTATCTGGAAAGAGAGGCAGTTAACAGAAAAGATTCATTAGTCTTTTAATCAACATAACCTACTATTATACTATGAACCCTATGTGGCTTAATTAGAAACTCTAAAATTTCCTTTTTTGCTAAATTGTTTTCAAACTATAAATTCTAGTTTAAGTTTCTCTTGTTTGTTTTACTTGCAAAATTATGATTTGTTCTAGATATGTTCTGTGTTTTTACCTACAAAAAGTTTACCACAATTCTTTCTTTCTCCTAACAAACACTAATGTAAGAAAAACCAATGAGGCAGAGATCCATTTCCGACAGGACTTCTAAATGACACTAACACTCCTTTAATAATCCACTAGACATATTACCAGGCAAGTCCTAAAAGACAAAAGCAATAAGGGGAGACTTTAACTTTAAAAATGGGTAAAAAGAAAGATGAATAGTAAGAAAGGTAAATCAATAAAACAACAAAAAGGTATAATATATCTAGAAGTTTAATGTGCGAACAGGAATCTTTAAAATGAAAGTAAGGGGTGAAAAAAACATTTCACATTAAACTAAACTCTGTTCATTTTTTGTGGTTCTTTTTGTTTGTGCCAGAGGGCATGCATAGTTGCCGGAGTGAGACAGAGAGACAGTCAGAGAGAGGGATAGGGAGAACACATTCACCAATGGTGCGTGGTTATGCTACAATCCATTCTCTTCGATCTCTCCATCCTGTCAGGATTTGGGCATGCACATGCACGCACGCACACACGCACACACACCCCTGGCATATTTTATGTCACTGAGTCAGGCAGTTGGTCATGTGGGATCCAGCTCCCTTAACCACAAGGCCACAAGGATGGCCCTTGAAGGATTTTTTTCAGAGCTTTTTCTTTTCTTTGCTAGGAACACATGTATTACTTTCCTATAGAAGAAAATTAGTTAACAAAAATGATTAAAAATTTCATGAAATTAAAAATATATGAGAAAAGTGGCACTTCGAATTAGTGGAAATTCAGAATTTAGAAAAGAAATCCAAATGCATTAAAAAATTTAATGGTATATATAAGATATATTATGTATATATATAATATATCTATATCTATATATATATATATAGATATATTATATATATATAATGACATATATTATATATATATGTAATTCCTAGATGATAATATAAGTGCTCTTTAAAAAATAATTGTGAAGTAGAAAACATATTTCTAATAATTCAAAGACAGATACTATTAAGGAAAAAATAAATATGATTACATTCAGATTTTTCTATGTAGCAAAAACACCTTAAAAGACAGAATGAAAACTTGGAAAAAATGTCTTCAACATAGATAACAGATCATATTGATATCTTTAAAATGAACTCTTTCAGATTATTAAGAAAATTAATAACAACCCTATAAAATGCAAATGAGGAACATAATAAAATATACTCAACTGCACAGTTTATCAGAGGATTATGAGGTAAAACATGCTGTTTTTAGACTTTAAAACTGGCCACAATTAAAAATGAATTATAATACCCAGTATTAGTAAGGTTATCAAAGAACAGGGATTCTCATTCATAGTTGATCCATGTGCAGAGGACAACCTTACAGAGACTAATTTAGCAAGATATGTAAAAATGCAAATGGTTATCTACATTAACTCAGTAATTCTACTTCAAAGAATTTATCTTATGGAAATAGTCTGATAAATATATAATGGTATATATTAGACAGTCATCAAAACACTATTATAGTTGCAAGGAAAAAGAAGGCAAAGAATAACCCAAATGTCAATCTGTGGAGCACCTGCAAAAAGTTGCAGTAAATCAATATGATAGATTACTATAAAGCTATTAAAAATGATATAGCTCTATCTTTGCTTGTTGGGATATGTTGCCAAGGGGTATGTTGAGGAAGACAATGACAATGTTCTAGAAATGGCACATTTGTTCCTCCTACTAGTTCTATTACAATTTAATCTGTAATGAGACATAAGGAAAGGCCACGGCAATATTCATTTTTCAACTTCAGTTGAACTCTCATTAATATTTTAAAAATATTTCTTTTATTTCTTATAAAAGCATTGCCAAGCCAAGCTTTCAATGTCTTCCTTCAGTTCTTTCACATAACTTTGCCCAGTACATTACTATAATGATTAAGCATATGAATGGAGATTTTGTAACTCTGCTCCATTTCATCACACCATCCCTGTGTGTCTTCATCTTTCTACTCTATGATTTCTACTTTTCACAAAGGGCTACCCTACAAGACTACCCTTTCAACTTTGATCTTAATGGCATTTCCTTTTATGTCCTCTAAAATCTCCTTCCATCAACTATGTGGGGTTTTTTAACCTACATTCCCAAACTCTTCGCCCTCAACAAACACATGGGTGTACTTTTTTTTTTTTTTAATTTTTAATTTTGCTATAGGATGTGTGCTTGCTGGAGACAGAGCCAGAAGGAAAGTGAGAAAACAACCCCCAGGGGTATGGGTGTGTCACAGTTCCTTCTCCTTTTGGGATTTTGGGCCCGCAAACATATGCACCCAGTGTATTTTCAAGCTGCTGGGTCCAGGACTCGAACCCCACACAGTTGACATGTGGGATCTAGCTGTTTTAACCACCATGCCACCAACTGGCCCAAACACGTGTACTTTAAGTAAACTTATAATCCTCGACTACCTTTCACTATCTTCTCTTTATCCTTTCCTTCATCTTTATGCCTCTTCAAAAAAAAAAAAAAAGAAAAAGAAAAAGAAAAAGAAAGAGTTGACATTCTCCTGTCTCTAAGAAACTCCCTCCCATCTAGTTTGCACTGTCCTTATTTTACTGAAGCTTCTTACTTGAAAGCACCAACAATAGAACTGTTCTCTTTCAACCTTCTTCCCTTGATCCTCTCTGTGCCTTATTTTCTGCCTATTTTCTGTGGATATTACCATGCTGGTATCCCTGTATATTTCCCCCTCCTCCTCTGCCTGCTGTTCCCTAAACCACAAACATTCCCCAAGGTTATCCTTTCCCTCTCCTCTTTTTTGACTTGTTATTTCTTTGGTAAAGATGGTTAGATGGCCAATGTTCCTATCATCTAACCTACTACCATAAACCTTCATTCATTCACTGAGCATCCATTATATGGTAGGTGCTGTGTAATCTGTTAAGTATAACAAGATTTTCATTTTCTTTATTCTAGCGTTCTTGAGAAAAATACTATGTGGACCTTCCCTTATCCTGAGCTCTACAGAAACATTTCCAAATACCTTTTTAACATCTCCATGTGGATGTTGAAACTCAACGTGCTTAATCAAATCAAGTTGATAATTTCTTCCCTAAACTGCCCTCTTCCTAATGTCTATTTCAATTATAGTTTCACTGATTCTCCCCACAACCCAGGACTCATTATTTTTTTAAATAATTTATTTTAAGAATTATTTATTTTATTTTATTTGTTATTATTATTTATTATTATTATTATTATTATTAATTTGACCAGAGAGAGAAAGAGAAAGGGAAAGTCAGAAAGCAAGCCTCCAGGTCCTGGACTCGAACTGTGATCAGCCATGTGGGAGTCCGGCACTTTAACCCCTGTGCCACCTACCAGTCCAATTACTTCTGATTCCTTACTCGATGTAAGTGTGACCTCTCAATATATATGGCACCCATCACCAGATTCTAGTCCCACGGCCACCACCCCCAGTGAAAGCCTTCATTAACTCCCTGCTTTTCACTAAAAGAACTAACTGGAGTAGGCACCATATCTTTTATCTCTAGTCTTTAGTTTTCTTAGGGTGATGAGACTTTACCTGCCAGAAGGTAAAAACTAAATTAATTGCATCTGTAATGTCTTTTTTATCAATAAAATTCATGATTGTATGACTTATAAATACAAAATATATTATAAATAAATACAAATAAACATAAAAAAACATAAAAAGAGGATTACAAACATGAGTGGTATAACTTTTTAGAAAAAAATTAATTAATTTTTCATTAGATTTTAAAACAATAGCATTCATAAATTTGTAATCCTTTCTTTGTATTCTCTTCTTTGAATGCATTTGTACTATAAAGCATCCATTTTCATTGCCACTTACCTGGTGTAAAAATAAGCCAGGCACAGAAGGATAAATAATGCATGATCTCACTTACATGTGGAAAGCTAAAAAAAGTTGATCTCCCAGATGTAGAGAACAGACTACTAGTTACTAGAAGCTGGGAAGATTAGAAGAGAGGAGGGAGCTAAGAAAAATTGGTTGATGGAAACAAATGATAGCTAGATAGGAAGAATAAGTTTTAGAGTTCAAGAACACTGTAGGGTGACTACATATAACAATTTAATGTATATTTCAAAAGAGCTAGAAGGCAGGACTTTGAAAGCTCCCTACAGAAAGAAATGTTGAATGTATGAAATGATGCATATGCTAAACACCTTGATTTGATCATTAATCACTGTATAAAAGTATCAAAAAATCACAGTGTACTCCACAAGTATGTACAATTATTATTTGTCAACTAAAAATAATAGGCTCAGCCTGAGTGGTGTAGTCAGCATACTGAACGGTAAAGCTAGAAGCCGCATGGCTGACTGTGGGTTCAGATCCCCAACCTAGTGAAGCTGAAACATGCTATACTGTGTGCACATGAGTACGTACAAGATCTGACAAGCCGGGGAGAGGGGATCATGGTGTAGCCTTCCATGGTAAAGCTGCTTCTTTCTTTCCTTTCTCTCCACCTTTCTGAAAAATGCACACATACTCTCTATTGTGAATTTTTAAAAAAAGCTTTCAAAAAATAAAATTATTAACAAAAATTTTAAAATTAAAAAATAAAAAGAATCACTCAAGATTTTTAACTTTCTCTTTAATTACCCTTTGGTTATGTGGCTATAGATATCACACATATGCAAACATAAATTTTAAAATGATGATAGGAATACTGGCCAAAAGGAGAAAATCTTTTTTTTTTTTTTTTTTTTTTTATTTTGGAGAGGTTTTTTCGCTAAAGGGCGCGTGCGCTCGCCAGACAGGCAGAGAGAGACATAGAGACAGAAAGCGAGAAATCACCCCCCAGAGGGGATGGTCACGCCGCAATTCCTTCTCCTCCATTCTCCTCTCGGGATCTTGGGCACGCACGCACACGCGCCCGGTGTGAGTTCTAAGCCACCGGGCCCGAGATGCGAACCGCGGTCGACTACGCGGGAGTCCAGCGACATAGCCATTACGCTAACTGCTGGTTCCCAAAAGGAGAAAATCTTAAGAAGATCTTCTTTGGTAACAAAATCTGAAATACTCAATTTATAGAACTAATACTATAATAGTTACTTAGTTACTATTTCAGTACTACCTTGCTTCCTAATTCTTCCTTAAAATAATCTGTTAAATGATTAAAATACTTAAATCAGTATTGTCAAACTTTTTAAATATAATTGAATATTACTGTAATAAGATAAAATTTTAAAATAAGTAACTGAATAGAGCAAGTCTTTTTTAAAAAACAGATTATTGCCATAGGGCGTATGCACTTGCAGGAGAGAGAGAGATAGTGAAAGACAGAGACTGTGAGAAGAAAAGTGAGAAATCACCTCCAAGAGGGGATGGCCACATGGCAATCCCTTCTCCTCCATTCTCCTCTTGGGATCTTGAGCACACATGCGCCCAGCATGAATTTCAAGACACCAGGTCTGGGACTTGAACCACAGTTGGCCATGTGGGAATCCAGCGACATAACTACTATGCCATCTGCTGGTCCCCAAGACAGTCCATTAAGTAACATATTAACAATGTATTGTACCATACTATAAATCTCAAAGTTATTTGGAGGGGAATACCGTGATACAAGTTTGGTGCCTAGTACAGGTCTAAGTACCTTAAGCTCCCTGCATTGCTGCTGTTTGCTCAGTACACTTAAGTGTGGAGGTATGACACTGATGTTTTCCTATTCTTTCACATCTGTTTCATGTCCCAAGCAGAATCTTTAAGTCTTCAAAAGATGAGAATCCTTTTATGGCATACTACTTCAAAAATGGCTTACAGCAGGGAACCAGCAGTTAGTGTAATGGCTATGTCGCTGGACTCCCATGTAGTCGACCACGGTTCGCGTCCTGGACCCGGTGGCTTAAAACTCACGCCGGGCGCATGTGTGTGCGTGCCCAAGATCCCGAGAGGAGAATGGAGGAGAAGGGATTGCGGTGTGACCATCCCCTCTGGGGGGTGATTTCTCGCTTTCTGTCTCTATGTCTCTCTCTGTCTGGCGAGCGCACGCGCCCTATAACAAAAACCTCTCCAAAAAAAAAAAAAAAATTGGCTTACAACAGACTGTTAGTGTTTATGGAATAAAAATGGAGCCATTCAGTTAAATGATGCTGTTATGTTACGTTTAGAAAAAAAGTTTATTTGAAGAATGATAGTTATCTATGCCTTTATTTCTATGTGAACAGGATAGAATAAGCTTAATCATTTTTTGTAATATATATTTTCCATTATCTTTTTTATTATTATTATTTACACATTCAATTGCTATACATCATTTAGATTGTAAAGAGATTTTACTCAACATGATATATGCTACACACACCAGGCGATTTGAGAATACTATACATGACATCATCAACAGACAACAAGCCATATCTGTGTCCCACAAATGTCTTCTCCATTTTTTTCCCGAATTTCCCTTCCTGTGCTCTTCGCTTCATTATTAACATGAGAGATTTAGGCAAGATATTTTGAGAATTTTCTATATAAATTGTTAAATAATTATAGTATGATTTTCTCCTAAAATCTCTAAAAAATAAAGGAACTGTATACATATATCTTTAATGTGGAATAACTAGTTGTAATCATTTCTCAAAGCAGAAATTAGACCAACTACTATACTTCAAGCTACAGAACTTCCAGAGACCTAATTTTCTCAAATAGAAATCAGAAAAAAATGCATAAGATCCTTTTGGGCTAGCTCTCTCATATCACAGTTTTAACAATCCAACATGTGGATATGAAGGCTTTCAAGATAAAAGTACATGACCTAAAATATAAAACTAAGTCCCTGTTCTAGATTTGCTTCTGATTTGATGTAGGACTTCAGGCAAACAATTAATCTGGATGTCTATGTCCTCATTTACTAAATGAGAATATCCTCAAGGGGTACTGTACAATGTGACAATTCAAAAATCAAAGCAGTGCTGGGAAAAATTTAAAGCTACTGAACCTATTTAAAATAAAAATGATTATTAATACAGCCATTATTTAATGAAAATACATTCCAAAGAGCTTTAAATTTACTCAAAATAGCTACAGCATAAAAGAACTGAAGAAGCCACAGAAAAATTTTAAAAATCATGTTTCAAGTTCTTCATCTCCAAATACTAGAACAGGATCAGACTGATTTTTGATTGTTGTACTACTCCTTTGCTATGGGTGACTTAGGTTAGTCATTTCATCTCTCTGAGCCTCCATCTGTTTCTAAAACTAGGTTCCTTATGGTGCTTTTCTCATAGACTTGTGATGAAAATTCAATGAGATAACCTCTGCCACTTAGCAAAGCATAAAAAACAATCAGCTGCAGCTATGATTATGAATACTATCATCAGCTTTGGTTATTATAGTCTTCCTACTCATCATCATCATTATCATCATTTTTTTTAAGGGAAGCTTATGTAATATGGTAGAAAGAACCTAAGTTTTAGCTGTGGACAGAGTCTGCTTCAAACCTTACTTCATTATTTATTAGTTGCCTCTAAGTCCCAGTTACTTCATATGTAGGATGAGTAAATCATCTCCCTCCTAAGGATGTTTTGAGGATTAAACTCAACGAAATAAAGCACCTAGCTTTAGATCTCTCCAAATAGATAGATAACATATAATAGATCTCTATTCAGTTTCCTTTTCATCTCAATTTTTTAATGAATTATTATGATATAAATCTGTCAAACAATTAACACTGTAGGGTATATAAGAGTGATCTGGGAGCCAGCAGGTGGCGTGGTGGTTAAGGGCGCTGGACTCCCATGTGGCTAACCACAGTTCAAGTCCCAGATCTGGCAGCTAGCTTTCTCTCTCTCTCTCTCTCTCTCTCTTTCTCTCTTGCTCTGTCTCTCTCTGGTCAAGTTAAAATAAATAAATAAAGTTAAATAAAATAATTATTTAAAACAATTTAAAGAAAGAGTGACCTGCGATATGAGTATTATAGCACCATAAGGAGCCAAGATCTGAGCTCTAACACTGAGGCCAGAGTAAATTTAGAGAGCTCATCTCCAACTGTTTAAGTGCTAATTAGGACAGAATAAGACAGCTGCACATGGTATGGTGCAAATACGAGAAATTAGCCACTCTCTATAGCCTTGTTTCTATAAAGAGATGCTTTCTAAATTCCAAATACTTAATTTATAATTGAATTTCTGAAATACAATTTGGTAATTTAAACCCCAGTTACATGGGGAAAGGGCTTCAGCATCCACAAATGAGAAGAGTTTATTTTGAGTTTTCCCTTTGCTAAAGTAAATAAAGGAATGTAGACATGATAAAAATCTTATTTTCTGATTGATAGCACAATGGCCTTCAATTAAGAGTTATTTTTAATGACATGTAACATTTAAGCAATGCATTTTTATAAAAAGTCTGTTTTTTCCTATTAATATTGAGAGAGAAACACGAATCATCCAAAACAGGACACATTAGAAAATACATAATTAATGAAAGTGTTATTTCTTTTTTTTTTTTTAAATAATTATTTTATTTTATTTATTCATTCATTTATTTTTTAATTTGACCAGAAAGAGACAGACGTTGAGAGTGAGAGAGAGAGGAAGCGAGAAAGCAAGCCACCAGATTCAGGACTCGAACCCTGGTCGGCCATGTGGGAGTGTCCAGCGCCTTAACCACCACGCCACCTGCTGGTCCCATGAAAGTGTTATTTCTGTACTTCATATTATATATGTATTTTACATATTACAGAATGTTAGTTACAGTATCCCGTCAAACAAATCAACAAGATTGAGAAATGTTGCTGGCTTAGAAAAAGTTAAAGAAAGTACTTTAAACTTCTCCATCCTGGCTTTCTACTTCTCAAATTACCTCGGGGATAGAGTATCTCCTCTCAGCCAGGCAGAAAACCTAAATGTAATTTACTTCTATTTTATCTAATTTGTATTGGCTTATACTTGAGTAATGAAAGCAATTTTATATTGATTTAAAAGCCTTCTTCCTCAGCTGTTTGGAGTCAGATGACAATAAACAGAATTAATGATGAGAATGTCAACAAGTTCAGAAAAAAAAAATAAGGACAGTAAATAGATTTTTAAAAGGTTAGTATATCAATGATTTAGCCCCTTTTTCAGGGTATTTTATCATCCAAGGCAAATAAAAGTTAATATGGGAGCATTATTTTGGGTAATCTCCTTATTTTTGTAAGAGTGTCACAATTATTCTCAGATAAATTTTCCAATTTATTCTCCAATCAATTATTCTTTTTATAAAGCTTAATTGGGCCAGTAGGTGGTGTAGTGGTTAAGGCATTAGGACACTCCCACATGGCGGACCACAGTTTGAGTCCCGGACCTGGTGGCTTGCTTTCTCACTTTCCTTCTTCTTATATGTCTGTCTTTCTCTGGTCAAATAAAAATGATTGAATGAATAAATAAAATTAAATACATAATTATTTTTAAAAGAAAAACTTAATTTATAAACTGCCTAGCAAACAATTTTACAAAAAATAATTAAAATATCTTCATAACAATAAATGGGTAAATTATGGTAAATAATTAGATGGGCAAGAATAGAGTAAATTTTAACATTTTCTTGATAGACTGCAACTTATTTAATGGTACTTTTCTTTTTCACATTATCCAATTTACTGACATCTTACAGAAGCAATAGCAACGAACATGAGAAATGTACAGCCCTATTAATTTACCATGCATGGGGCTGGTAGATGCTGTGGAGGTTAAGATGCTAGATCCCACATGGCCAGCTTCGTGGTACAAGTCCTGGACTGGCAGTTTAAAAATCACGCCTGGCATGTTGTGTGCATGCCCAAAATCCCGAGAGCAGACTGGAGGGAAGGGACTGCAGCATAGCCATCTCCCCTGAAGAATGATTTCTCATTTTCTCTTTCCTTCCCCCTCCCCACCAAGTGTATGCATCCTATAATGACAACAACAAAATAATAATGATCTTCCATGCAAACTAAAACCTATTACTTTGGCAAATTATACAGAATACATGGAAATACTTGATATCGACAAGAATTATTGACACAATCACTCATATTCCAATGATGAGAATAAGTTGGTACACCTTTTCTGGAAAGCAACTTGGCAAAATATATGAAGACTCTTGAAAATGCCTAGACCTTTTGATTAGTATGATATTTCTAGGATTCAAGTCTAAAAAAGTTCATCAAAGATAGCAACAAGATAAAAGTAGGCACAAATTTACCACATGTCATTTATAATAATGAAACGTGAGAAAGAATCTGAATGACCAACAACATGGGAAGGTGGACAAAATGGGAACATAAAACAAGTAACAGTATGCTTATTTGATAAAATGTTGTACAGAAATGAAAAATCATATTTCTGATCAATATATAATTTCACAGAAAGATGTTCCTGGTAAAATGCCAGTTTAAAAAAAAAATTATTGGTCTAGCCAGCACATAGTAGTTAAGGTGGTTGCATCTCACATGGCCAAGGACACAGTTCAAGTCCTAAATTCAAGAGCCAGGCATGTGTGACTAAAATCCTAAGAGGAGAATGGAAACAAAGAGACTGCAATGTGGCCATACTCCCTGGAGGAGGGGTGCTTCCTCATTTTTCTTCTCTCTCTTTCTTTCTCTCTCTCTCTCTCTCTCTCTCTCTCTCTCTTCTCTGGTGAGCATACATGCCCTATACCAAAATTTAAAAAAATAAAATAAAACCTATTAACTTTTTATACATGGTACCTATATACAATTTTGCAACAATTATACATTATCCATGAAAAATAGATATACACATATGAACAGAAAGAAATACAGAAAATGTTCACACTATTGGTCTTGGAAGAGAACAAGACAACTAATTTTTAAATTCTTCCTATGCTCTTTAGCATTTAGCATTTACTATTATTCTTCTTTAGTATTTTAATTTTGTCCTTCCCCACACACTCCACAACTCCCTACCCCCCAAAACCATAAGCTCTATCATGACAGCGACTTCAAAATTTTTTGGATTTTGGTGGGGACTTTTTGTTCACTGCACCTAGATAGTATCTGTTACATACTGTTCATTCAATACCTATTTGTTAATCAATAAATATAAAAACAGGGACAACTCTATGGCAACGCATTAATATGTTGTTCAAGTGAAACTAGATTCCATATGGCAACCATGATTCAAATCCCCAGCTCAGCTGACCTGAAACATCATGGACATGTACATGGCTAACCAAGATCTGAGGGGCTGGAAGACTAGAGGAAGGGGCCGTGGCACGGCCAGATCCTGTCGAGGGTGCTTCTCACTCTCTCTCTCACTCCTGTGTGTATATACATATGCTCTATTATAAATAGAAATTTTAAAAAAATACATATGTATATGCATTATACATGTGTATATATTATATACATATGTATGTGTGTGTATATATATATATATATATATATATATATATACATAAAGTGAGCATTTGACTTTCATAATCAGATAAAATAAATATTACTTTGCAAAGAAATACAAATTCTCTACTAAATATTAATATATTATTATTAACATAATTCTGGCCTTTAAAAGTAACAGTTAACTTTTTCCCCCTAGTTTTTGCTATAGGGTGTATGTGCTTGACAGAGAAACAAGAGAGAGAGAGAGAAAAGGGAAAGTGAGAAATCACCTACCAGGTGTAATGGCACACTGTAATTCCTTCTCCACCATTTTCCTCTTGGGGTTTTGAGCAAGCATACACAAGAGTCCAGCATGTTTTTCAAGCCAACAGATCCAGGACTTGAACTGCATAGTCAGCCACGTGGGATCCAGCACCTAAACCTCCACACAACCTGCTGGCCCAGTAGCAGTTAACTTTTTATTTCTCTCTTTCCCTCTGTCTCATTCATAGAGGAAGTAAATAAACATTTTTAAAATAATTATTTAATTTTTATTTATTCATTCATTTATTTTAATGTGACCAGAGAGAGAGAGACAGAGAGAGAAAGAGAGGGAAAGTGAGAAAGCAAGCCACCCGGTCCACGACTCAAACTGTGGTCAGCCATGTGGGAGTGTCCAGGTGGCCTTAACCACCATGCCACCTGCTGGTCCCATAAATAAACATTTTTAACTTTTTTTTTGGAGAGGTTTTTTGCTATAGGGCGCGTGCGCTCGCCAGACAGACAGAGAGAGACATAGAGACAGAAAGCGAGAAATCACCCCCCAGGGGGGATGGCCACGCCCCAATCCCTTCTCCTCCACTCTCCTCTCGGGATCTTGGGCACGCACGCACACGCGCCCGGTGTGAGTTGTAAGCCACCGGGTCCGAGACGCGAACCGCGGTCAACCACGTGGGAGTCCAGCGACATAGCCATTACGCCAATTGCTGGTTCCCAACATTTTTAAAAACTCAATTTCTGAAAATCCAGCTGTTTTTAAAATAATAAGCACATAAAAATTCACTTTCGCTTCACTATTCGTATTGCGATAATCAAGTCAGTTGTGAAATCCATTTTAAGAATATGGTTTTGAACACATACAAGACCAAACAGAGCCAGTTCATTCACTGTCATTTAGATACACAACCCTATCTCCTCTTCTCTATTAAGGCTACTGTCTCAATCCCTTTTAATTCCTTAACCTAGTTACTCACTATCAGATTCCATCCCTCACTCTTAGCCTTTTTAAGTACAAAGAAGACAAATTTATTTTTAAATCCCTGTGTATATCTAAATAACATAGGAGCAGAAAGATAAGCAATCCAAATCAGTATGCTTAATTAAAAAATCCAGAATCTTACATTTTAATACTATTGTAATCATGATATTCCAGATTTTTTGTCTGGTAGTCTAAACCCTTGAGTAAATTTTAAATGTATTACAATTTACAAATTATCAGACCATTTATTTTAGAAAACTAATCCAATATGAAATTTTAAAAAAATTAAACATGCATGATCAAGTAAGTTATTCACTACTCAAGCATCTTAGAGAGAAGTATAGTGGAAATGATCCTGTAGGGCTACTCTCTTCGGAGATCACTAAGTGAAAAAAGAAATTAAGATGAACTTGTTACCTTTCTTACCAAGTGAAAAATGCAAGTTGCTAAATCTAAAAATAAACACAAACTTTTGAATATAAATATATCTTTACCTTGTAGATATTGTGTGAATGATGTGGTTTGGACTACATAGAATAAACTGAGAATCAAATTCAACAGAATAGAAATAGAAATCCAAGCTCCTATTTTTTTTTTCTTTTTCATTTTTGCTAAAGAGCATGTATACTTGTCAGAGAGAAACAAAGAGACCTAAAGAGAGAAGAAAAAGCACCCCCATGGGGAATAATCATACCACAATCCCTACCGTCTCTCCCTCCTTTCTGGATTTTTACACACATATGCCTGATACGTTTCTCAAGCCAGCAGGTCTGGGGATCCAAATGTGCAGTTGGCCATGTGGAATCAACTGCCTTAACCACCAAGCCATGAAGTCAGCCCCCAAGCTCATATTTCAAAAGACATGCATTGACAAAGAAAACATAGCAGGGATTCTTTAAATGTCTAAAATGATGAATACAAGGATCTTGACTGAGAGAGAATTTTTCACTACAGGATTAGAAAAGAGAGAGAACATTACTAATAATGAATGTACCTTTTTTTTTCACTTTTTTTTTTATTATCATCATATTCTTCTTTATATTACATTGAGTTATATACAACTTTACAGTGTATTGCATTGCTTTTTCAAAAGGGAATGCCATGCATGTCAGTCAGTACAGAGACATTAATCTCCCCACTTCAACATTCAATATCTTTTCTATGTTTTCCCCAATCATTATTATTATTATTCTAATTATTTTTTTAAAACAGTCAATTGCTATTTCTCATTTTGCTTGTACAAATACTTTGCCCATCATGAAATACTTCTCAGACAAATCCAGTTGAGAATACTATACATGTCAACATCAACAGTTAATAAGCCATATCTGTTTCTCACTAACGTCCTGCCTCTCTATTGTTCACTTGTTATCTTTCTCTATCCTCTTCTCTTCACTTCCCCCATTCCACACTGTCCTATTCTCATTAAGTACCTTCACTGCTTTTATGTCCTCCAATTTTTTGCTCTCTATTATGGAGTGCTGATAGTCGGTATATATTGAGTGGATACATACAATATCTTTCTTTCATTGCCTGGCTTACTTCACTCAGCAATAGATCCTCCGTATCTGACCACTTTCTATCAAATTCCAGGGTCTTGTTATTTTTTATGGCTGAGTAATATTCCATAGAGTATATATACCACACTTTTCCAATCCATTCATCAGTTTGTGGACATTTAGGTTGGTTCCATGTCTTGGCAATTGTGAATAATGCTGCAATAAACATTGATGTGCAAGCACTTTTCTGACTGAGCGTTCTCCTGTCTTTTGTGTAAATACCCAGAAGTGGGATTGCTGGATCAAATGGTAGTTCAATTTGTAGATCTTTCAGGAACCTCCATATTGTTCTCCACAGTGGTTGAACTAGTTTACATTCCCACCAACAGTGTAGGAGGGTTCCCTTTTCACCACATCCCCGCCAACACTTATCACTTTTTATATTCTTAATCTTTGCCATTCTGACAGGGGTTAGGTGGCATCTCATTGTAGTTTTTATCTGCATCTCCCTTATGATGAGGGATGTTGAGCATTTCCTCATATGCTTTTTGGCTGTTCGTATGTCTTCCTTAGAGAGACTTTTGTTCAGCTCATTTTCCCATCTTTTAATTGGGTTCATCATTTTTTTTCACATAAGGCACTTGAGTTCCCTATGTATTCTGGTTATCAGTCCCTTGTCTGAGGCATATTTAACAAAAATATTTTCCCATTCTGAGGGTTGTCGGTTCACACTTGTTACTGTGTCCTTTGCTGTGCAGAAACTTCTTAGTCTAATATAGTCCCACTTGTCTATTTTAGGGATTATTGCCTGTGCTTTGGGAGTCTTATTTAAGAAGTCTTTGCCTATGAGTGTACCTTTTGACATTTATAGATAATACATATGGGTACAAACTGCTCTTGAATAATTTCTCAGTAAAAATATATAATAGAATTATATGTGATAATTCTATTAATTGTTTTAAATCTTGACTACTGATCATTTTTAAATTTTAATTTACATTTTTATAATTTATTTAATTATTTTTAATTTTTGATTTGCCAGAAGGCATGTGTGCTTAACAGAGAGAGACAGACATAGAGAGGAAAAGCAAGAAAGCACTCCCAGGGGTCAGCAGGTGGCATGGTGGTTAAGGCACTAGACTCCCACATGGCTGACAATGGTTCAAGTCCTGGACCTGGTGGCTTGCTTTCTAATTTTCTCTCTTTCTCTTGCTGGTGAGTGCATATGCCCTATAACAAATGGAAAACTAACACTAACAACAAATAAAGTTTTAAAAAATATAAATAAATAAATAAAGCACTCCCCACAGGGAATGGTCACACCACAATCCCTTCTCCTTCATGTTGCCCTCCTTTCAGGATTTTGGGTGGGCCCACATACGCATGTGTTAGCACGTTTCTTAAGCCACCAGGTCTGGGACTCCACCACACATTCGGTCGACTATGCAAGATCTAGCAGCCTTAACCATCACACCTCTGGCTGCCCCCTCAACCTTTTAATTAGGAAGAATTCCTACCTGTTTTGGTTTGATGACATTAACTGTACAGAGTCCAAGCTGTTGTCTTACAGACTATCTTACATTCTAGATTAGTCTAAATTGCCGATGTTAAACATTTTTGGCAAGAGCACTACGTGCTATCAACTCTTACTGAATCACATCAAGGTTCACATCGTGTAAGGTACTCCCACTACTGGTGATTCTGTTGGATGAGTTGGTGAAGGGACCAGATCTCTCCACTGTAAAAGTATATTTTGCCCATTTACGATTAGAAGTAATCTATGAAGTGAACTTTGGCATCATGTAAATAAAATGGATTCTGTTAAAATGTATTTATGTGCTTTTTCCAAAAAGGATTACTTTTGGGAACCAGCAGTTAGCGTAATGGCTATGTCGCTGGACTCCCACGTAGTCGACCGCGGTTCGAGTCCCGGACCCAATGGCTTAAACTCAACGCCAGGCGCGTGTGCGTGCCCAAGATCCCGAGAGGAGAATAGAGGAGAAGGGACTGCAGCGTGGCCATTCTCCCTGGGGGGGGTGATTTCTCACTTTCTGTCTGTCTCTGTCTGTTTGGCGAGCGCACGCACCCTATAGCAAAAAACCTCTTCAAAAAAAAAAAAAAAAAGCAAAAAGTATTACTTTTTAATTATGAAAAATCTGAACTTCTCGAATTTTCCCACAAGTGATGTCAAATCTGATCATCATCTTTTAAGAAGGCCATTGCCAAATCTCTCTAATTTAAGTACATTTTCTTCACTTGTAATTAATTAATAATCCATGAGACCATGTAAATATACTATTTTCTAAAAAAAACCTTCCATTTGGTGGCTTTTTTAATAATTACATTCTTTTGATTATACGGTAATACTGTCCCCATGGGTAAAGAATTATGACAGTCTATTCCCCACTTTATTATAGACTCCAACTCACACATCTGCAGATCTAAGTTCTGTTAACTTCTTCTTGTATAGTTTTTTGAAGTTTTCAATGTATTTGTGCATCATATTATCAAGATATATACTGTCTTACAACTTCATTTTTTTACTTACTGTGTATATATACATACACACACAAACACACACACATATACTTCCTATTAGTACATATAGATTCATCTCATACTTCTAATAGCTACAGAGAATTCTACTCACAGTTATTTATTTCATTTGTCTCTTAAATGTACATCATTACATTATTTTTTAAGAGAGATTTTTGCTATAGGGCACATGCGCTTGCCAGAGAGAAAGAAAGACAGAAAATGAGAAATCACCCCCCACAGGGAATGGTCATACCACAATCCTTTCCCTTCCATTCTCCTCTCGGGATTACTGGGCATGAACATACATGAGCCTGGTATGAGTTTTAAGCCACTGGGTATAGAAATTGAACTGCAGTCGACTATGGGGGAATCCAGTGATGTAACCATTATGCCATCTGCTGGTTTCCATCATTACCATTTTTATTTACAATTTTACATTTCTTCAAACAATGCTACAGTAAACACCTCTGTACATAACTTGGTATATTTTGCATGAATACATTTGGAACAGAAATTGTTAATAATGCTAAAGTGTGCATAATTTGTTTTCTTTAATACATGTCAAACTTTCTTTTAAAATTACATTAATTTCTATTGCCATCAACAATGCTATTTCTTATCCTTTCTTTTTCATCAACACTTGACATTAGCAAATTCTTTAATCTTTGTGGGTTTTTAAAATTATTTATTTAATTTTATTTATTCATTCATTTATTTTAATTTGACCAGAGAGACAGAGAGAGAGAAAGAGTGAGAAAGCAAGCTGCCAGATCTGGATCTCGAACCATGGTCAGCCATGTGGGAATGTTCAGCACCTTAACCACCACGCCACCTGCTGGTCCTTTTAATCTTTGTTAATATGAGAAGTGAAAGAAACATTAGTAGTTCACTAATGTTTTACTTTTTATTTTTATAAACAAGAAGGTCAGGGATCTTTTTATGCTTTTATTAAATACTTGAAATCATTTTTTCCTATGAATTACTTACAGTCTCTATCCTTTTATCTATGAAATATTTCTGAGAACAATATCTAATATTTTAAGTATATTTGCATTTTTTAAGTGTAACATGTTTGAAGAAATGTATAACAGCTTCATTATAATATTCATAAATTATAATCTTAATTAGTAATATGCACCTACGATCACCCTTCTTAAAAAAAGGTGTACAATCTGCTAGTATATACTTTACTACCTTTTATACACATTTACTTAATTGACCTTTATATTGAGAAATAATAAATGTGCTAAAGAATTTCCTATATCAAAATCTCCTAAATTCCTGTTTTTCTAAATCAAATTTCTGGGGCCAGTAGTTGGCTTGGAGGTTAAGGCAATGGATCCCACATGGCCAAGCCCTAGACCTCTAAGTTTGAAATTCATGCTGGGCATGGGTACATGACTGAGAGGAAACTTGAGGAGAAGTAGCATGGCCATCCCCCTTAGGGAGGATTTCTCACTTTTCCTATCTCTCTCTCTCTTTCTCTCTGGCAAGCATACATGCCCTATAGTCACAAAAAAAAAAAAAAAAAAAAAAAAAAAAAAAAAAAAAATCAGAAGACTAGTGAGAACCTATTGAAATTAAGAACTAGACATATTAATCCCTAGCTGACACTTCAGAATCATTCATTGCATCCAGGATTTCTCATTCAGTACTAAACCAGGAAGATACTTCCAAAAAACAAGGAAAGTGAAAACCTAAATTAAATCCATTAAAGAGAAAATAGTATGTCTACCTTTCACTATTACATGAGCCACTTTCTTCCTACTTTAAAAATCAATATTGCATATCCCTGGAATAAATAGTCACAGACTAAAGTGTGTTAAGAACTTGCCTGATCAATGTAAAAAGCTGTGCCTGAGCGGATCTCTCGCCGTTGTTTGAGATCAGTTTCAGTGGTGTCCCTTGACAACGCAATGTATTCAACCTCCCGTTTGGTCAGCTCCTGTAGAGCAAAGAATGAATTTATTTCAAAAGTAAAATCAAATTCCCAAAATATAATTTATAGCAAGTTATCTGACAATGCTACTGTCTTAGAAAAGAACATTTTAAATGTAATTCTGGATTAAAATGTTGGTCTTGACCCTAAATGGCCTTAAAGGATGTCTTCTGCTCTGGCTATGACTAAGCGTAGGCTCTTACATCTACTGACAATAGTACTCCCTGCAGTCTGCAAGGCAGCTTAGGCTCATATTGAGTTTTCATGTTTACTTCCACAACCTATGTTTGCATTGGCTCTTTTTCACAATTTAAGTTGGCGGTTTTTTTAAAGATACAGACTTCAAACAAATCAATTCACACTGCAGTTTTGAACCATCAAGCCTCCTATAATCCCCTAGCTACCCTCATCCCAACACATAAAAGCATTTCCAGAAACAAAATCTCACATATTGTGGCCTTTGAAATGAGCAAAGCAGAGATTAAACATCTGAAGATTAAAGAGTTTTTAGACCTGGGGTTCTCAGAAGCTGATCCTGCATTTTTAGACAAGACACTTTTGCCTTATATGTTGATAAAGTGAAGATAATACCACAGAGGTATTTTATATCTCACAACCTGGTTCTATAGTTACATAAAACAAATAAAAGGGAAGGGTTAGTGTAAGATAGGTTCTGATTGTCCACTTTATTTTTATCATTTTTGCACCAGGTGATTTTTGAAGTACTAAGGTAGACTTGCCATTAAAATAAGAGTATATGAAATAGATTTCAGTAGTGTAGAAATCAATCCCTTAACACCAAATAACAGAAGAAGCTCTAAATAAGGTTTTTATCTTCATCCTAAAGAGAGATTTTTGCTATAAAGTGCATGCACTCGTCAGAGAGACAGAGAGACTGAGAGACTGAAAGCAAGAAATCACCCGCCTGAGGGGATGGCTGCACTTCAGTCTCTTCTCTTATATTCTCCTCTCGGGATTTGGGGCAGGCACACACACACCAAGCATGAATTTAAGCTGTGGGATTCAGGACTCAAACCACGGCTGATTACATGGGAGTCCAGCGACATAACCATTACGCCATCTGCTGGCATAATGTGCTGTAAAGACTATCTTCACAGCACAAAAGCTTCCTCTGATAGCGCTCTTTCTTGAATCATTTGAACAATGTCTATTAAGGCTGAGAATTCAGTAGAAAAGTCTCGTAACTTTTTTTATTTGGGTTGAGATTTGACATATCAATTCATTTAACAACAGTTCTCAAGGAACAGCAAAACTTAAGAAGATACTATGTCAGAAAGAGAACACAATATGGGATTTGAAGTCCAATTCCACCATTTACTAGGTGGATAAAGCTTGAGTTAAGAATGAACTTGCTGGGAACCAGCAGTTAGCGTAATGGCTATGTCGCTGGACTCCCACGTAGTCGACCGCGGTTTGCGTCCCAGACCCGGTGGCTTAAAACTCACGCCGGGCGCGTGTACGTGCGTGCCCAAGATCCTGAGAGGAGAATGGAGGAGAAGGGATTGCGGCGTGACCACTCCCCCCGGGGGGGTGATTTCTCGCTTTCTATCTCTATGCTTCTCTCTGTCTGGCGAGCGCACGTGCCCTATAGCGAAAACCTCTCCAAAAAAAAAAAAAAAAAAAGAATGAACTTGCTTTCTAATCTACTTAAAAGGGGGTAAAAGAGCATGGAATACATAAGACATGCTCCACAAACCTATGGTTTTCTTTAAAAACTAAATGACATCCATAAATCAAGGGAATTGTTTGCCTTCGAACAAACAAAAAATAATTAATCTGAGATAATGGAATGTTTCCTGAGTAATAAAAAGCTATGTTTTGTTTTGTAATCTCAGAGGTATTAATTCTATATGCTACCCATTTCCAGAATTTTTCTTTCTTTCCTACTATTAATAAAAATGTATTTTTTCTGGTTATAGCAAAAATTCACTAAAGCTATGAAAGGCAAATGCACATTTGCTTTCCAAATAACTTATACCAAGATATTTTTAAACAAATCATTCCTTGAGGTTAGC